>CM034152.1:542624813-542759534 GCA_019776745.2 Taxus chinensis | reverse complement strand
TGGAGTGACAATTACAACAAATGTCTCCAGAGATACTTAGTGAATCATATAACTTGAGGGAAGTAAATGATACATTCTAGTGCTTCAATTCTATCGTCACTTAAGGTTTGGCACCAGAGGTCACTTTCGATCGAGAGTCAATCAATAACCTCTTGGCCTGCCGAGACTTCATTGGATTTTTGATCGATGCATGTGAAACTTTCACCAAGTTACCTGGAAAGCTCAAGAATGAGAAAGAAACTTGTGAAGTCATTGGTGACCATTTTAAAGGTCCATATCATGATCAACTTCAAGCGATGATTAGCAAGTTTATGGAATATCAAGCGCAGTGTCACATCGACTCTCCTGATCAAAAGCAAGATGCCAAGTTTGAATAGATGGATGATGAGGAGTATTTTCTCCTCTTGTGTATGCGTTGGTAATTTTTGTAAAATGTTTAAAAAGCATGTTGGCATATATGATGACCTCATCCATGTTGCATCATGGGATGTTGTCATCCAAAAAACTTGCCCGAGTCAACTGTTGACTTTTTAGATATTTTTTAAATATATTGTAAGATATTTTGTAAGTAGTTGGTTTGTTTTTGTCTTCTTTCCTCCTCTCCTTCTATAAATACTTGAATACTTGTGGTATTCAAAGGTGGAAATTTTTTTTATGAAAAGAGAAGTGAGGAGAGAAAGACTTTGTGTTTTCTTGTAACAGAAGACATATTAATACATATGTTCAGACTTTGTGCTTAATGTATGTGTTATTTGCATCAAATCTTTTTTAAGTTAGATCTATGTTTTTATTCTGTTGGATTCATTCCTACTATTGTCATATGTTCATCAGTATTGCTTTAAATATTTATGCAAGTAAGTTTGGCTTTGTTTACTACCAGCCCAAAGCATAAACCTTTTGACCCTTCCATCTTGGAATTCATTACTTTTCTTCCTTGAGATCTACCCTCCTCCATTCCTTCCTTCCTACCTTTATGTCTATAGTTAGAACTACCTCTACTGGGATGAGATCCCAAACCCCTCTGAAGTTAGAATAGTGTATATTTGCACAGATTTCTGCTTGATAGATTAGCAATAAACCAGTTTCACTTTGTTGTCTCAAAGAGGGGCTATGCCCTACACAATGTTGGCCTGTTTCCCCACGACCTGCTTAATTGACAGATTTTCAGACCAATAGTATGAATAAGGTATATTTTTTTTAAGATAAGGTAAGAGAAAATTAGTTTTGAATGGACTAAAAAACCCTTTACAAAAAAGGAAGCCAGGTCATCTAAAACAACCAAAAAACAAAGGGATCCCAACAAATAAAGTCAACAAATCTTGACAGAAGGGGCCACCCCAATAGAGCCATACTACCAATAGTCTGTAATATTACACCAGTTTTATAATAAAAAGAGAGATTAAATAGAGATTAAATAAAGGATTTTAGGAAAACTATAATATCACATAAATATACTGAAAGGTCAGTCAAAGGTCTGCCATTAGTTTACAATATCCTTTGTATTATTTCTAGCACTTGGCCCACTATCCTTTGACCTTGAAACCTTTATAATAACCCTCTTAGACTTTTTTAATCTCTAGCCTCGATCATAATGTCCATAGAATCTTCATTGTCAGAGCTACTTAGAATGAGCTTCATCTTCTGTTTAATGCCCTCTGCCTTGGCTACTTGATCCTGCAGGATAGATATCCTTTTCTCTTGCATAACAAACTCAACATGCATAACCCCTATCCTCTTACTTTGGACCTCAATTTTATGATTAAAATCTCTAACCTCCTGAACCAAATTATTTTTAACAATGAGGATAGTGTCAGCAGGCAACTCAGCACACACTACCCTGACTTCCCAGTCTGACAAATCCCTCTCTCTCTTATTGCTACCAGAACATTCACCCCTTTCATAGGCCCTAGTTTTCAAGTTACAGAGGAGATTAGAAATCCCTTATTAATTGTATTTCCCACTCTCTTTCTTGATTCATTTCATGGAAATTTGATTATCTGATTCAGTATCCTTAGTATGCTCCGGTTGGGTAGGAATAACAATTTTACCATTCTAAAATATTAAGAGAATCATACCCTAATAAAGGGGAATGTACTTTTTCTTGTTCTTAAATTCATTTATGGAGGCAATTAGAGATATAAAAATGAAAAAATCCAGACTCTTTTTTATCCCTTTGAAGATAATTGAAGATAGAGAGGTGATAAGAGAATATCTTCCTAAAATTTCCCTTTAAGTTCAAATACTTCATCACTACAAGGAAAACATCTACCCAACATTCAAGAAGAAAAGTTAAAGAAATGTCATCATCATACAACACAAATACATTCATAAGGCCCCAAAAAGTACCAGTTCGTGTTTCTTCATAGTATAAATTACATGATTAAGAATTCTTAACAAATTTAACAAGCAAACTCAGGGTTAGATGTACAAGAACATAGTCTATTTAGTGTTAACAAAGGGTTGAGAACTTAAGAAATGGAATAATCTATGATATTTGGTCCACATGATTCTTTAAGGAACTATATGAACATTGATAAGTGATGGAAGTGTGTTGAAATGTTGAGGAACCATTACAATTAATAAGTAAGATTAGTTCTTAGTGATATTTGAAAAATGGGGGTAGGTACGGTCCTTAGCAACAAGCTAAACACAGTCTTGTGGGAGTGTGAAATAAGTACCTTTGAGAATAATTTAAAGGTTGGAAGGTGTATCAAGTGTGAAAAGAAGTAATGATAGTTGAGTTAGATTATTTAAGAAGGTAAATAAGTTCTTAAAAAAATAAAAAAACTCAGAGACATGCAATTATGCTTTGTCCCAGTTTAGTTGAAGGGAACTTGTGGGATAAGGAGAAGTTCTTAACAAATAATACAAGTTGAGGGGCATAGAAATGTGTTATGATATTTTAAAATAATGGATTGGAGTGAGATATGAACCATGGATTGGATAATTAGTATCTTAGATCCATCAAACCCAAAGAAACCCTGACTACGTTGTTTCTATCATAAGGAACGAGAGTCAAGAAGTTGATAGAAAATGTCTTGAGGAGAGTAGTGGTTAAGAGATTAAAAGAGTTTAAAAATAAATTGTATTGTAGATAAGGAGTGTATAAAAAAAATTTAGAACCAAGAAAGGTAAGGTAAATAGAGTTGAGTAAAGGATGAAAACTAATGCAAGCAAGAACAAGCCTAAATATGCCTAAAACCATGAAAATGAAAAAGATAGGGATACAAGAAGTGTATGGATAGTGGTGAGAGTCTTGAATAATTTTATTTAGGAGGTGTAATGTGTCTGAGGAGTTTTTATAGTGATCAAGAATCAAAACCCTAGCATTTTGATTTAAAAAAACCCTTGTTAGGCTAACAAAAGAAACAAAAAGGACTCTTTTGGAGTTAGATGAGAAGATTAAGGAGTTAGGTCCAAAAAATTAGTTAAAAAGTACTAGATTCAAAAAGGTTTCTAGGAAATTTAGATTGTTTTCATTGTTTATTTCTATATTTTTCCCAGTTTGGAGATTTGTGTTAGAGTAGGGTTCATTGCCAAGGGCTAGAAAAGATAAAAAGTGAATAAAAGAATATTGGTGTGAAGTTATATTTTGAAAATTTCTATTCATCGTAATGGGCTAAACGGGTAGCTAAAATTTTTACCATTTAGGTATGGAAGTGGAAATCAATTGATTTTTTCAAAATTTGTCTTTTTGTAGGGCTACTTGAAAATAAGAGCTATAAAATAAAAGGTGTGTTAATTTTTATTGTGAAACTAATTTGATGATTGGAACAATTTTTTTAATGTTATTGAGGATTTTAAAGTGAATTAAACTACTAGATCAAGTATGTTATGCATTTTACACATTTGAGTAAGATTTGGCTAATGAAGCAAGGTGACAAGTTCATTGGTTCCAGTGATTTGGAATGTTGAAATTTTGACTTCTAAGTAAAAAGTTTAGGTGATTTTAAGTATGCAAATAAGGCTCTGCATCATATATCCTTATATTTCTAGTGCTATCGCTTCCAATTGTATGATCAAGGATTAAGAAGACTAACTAGTTGACCAAGAATGAAGCACACTTCTTGAGGGAACTCCATATTTATTACTTAAAGAATGGGAAACTATAATTCATGATTTTAATCCATATAGTTATATTGAAGAGGTAGGTCTTGGAATGTATTGTCTACATGAATAAAATGATATTATTCTTATCCTTTCCAAATCAAACCAAAAAAATGAAGGTTTATGGAAATTTTTATTTGGTGGATCAAGAAGTAAGAATGGAGAAGGTAAGGGAATTATGTTGATTTCTATAGAAAAAGAGAATTATTTCTCATATTTAGGATTTTATTTTACTTGCATTAACACTACAACTGAGTATGCAGATCTTTTTCATGGCATTTAGTGGGTAATAAAGAGAGGAGAAAAGCAATTGTGGTGTTTAGTGATATTGAGTTAGTTCTCAATCAAATAAGAGGACAAGCTGAAACTAATAATAACTTACAGAGATATTACAAAAATAGAGTATGGAATTTGATAGAATATTTTTATGCTTTCAATATTTCATCCATTCCTAGAGGAAAGAATAAACATATAGATAGGTTAGCTGTAATTAGTGGTCAAGTTGACATTCTAGATCATATTAGAAAGGATATAAAGGATATAAATTAGCAACACGTCAAGACAATTGTAAGACCTTTTATCCCTAATATTTATTTTAATTGGAAATTTTCCTAATCATATCAGCAAATTGTGAATTTCTTGCAAGAGGAATCTAAGTTTTTAATCAAAAATCAGGATATATTACAATAGTGGTATGAAGGTTAGATCATTTGGATGAAATCTAACAAGATTCCTCAGGGGTTAGTCAATATTTAGTCTATTTTTAACATATATGATCAATTTATAAGTGAGAAATCTAACATTATGATCAAACAAGAAGACTACAAACAAATAAAAATTAATAATGAAAAAACGGTCAATTTGGGAAAGGTATGTAATTAAAAGGAAAAAATTTCTTTTGTTCAACTTTCTTGGGAATTTGATGATATTTTTTCATGCTATGGTGATTTAAAATTCTTTAACCCAGATTTAGCTCAACATAAAATAGAATTGGATTTAACTACAAAACCAATCAAACATGTTGGTTGAGAAATTTTATCCTTAATCACAAGAAACAAGTCAAGGGACAACAATCCCTCTTTGTGGGAGAGGTTCCCTTATTCCACACACAAGAAATAAAACTACTTATTTACAAATTTACAGACTATCCCTGTATTCTGATGTATTATAGTCATTTTTTAATTTTTTATATATACCGGCCTTTGTGCTAAAGACAATGAGGATGTACGAGAGTTTTGTATATCTTGAGCATATACCGGCCTGCGTGCTAAAGATGGTGAGGTTGTATATGATATTTCTGAGAGAGTTATTTATTTGTGTCGGCCTGCATGACGAAGATATTTATGTATATGGATACACATGATTGGATATTTGTAGTTATAGAGATGATGATGATTATGGGCATTATGTGTTTGTGTTGATAACATTTTATTATTATGCATATATGGATTTAGGATAGGTGTGTTAGGAATGGATCGAGTTAGGTTTTGTTTTAGGCATGGATGAAGTTAGGTTTTAGGTATGGATTGAGTTAGGTTGTAGGCATGGTTGAGTCAAGTTGTGGTCTAGAAATGGATCGATTCAGGTGTTTAGGCATGGTTAAGTCAGGTTGTGGTCTAGGCATGGATTGAGTCAGGTTTTTGTTTTAGGTATGGGTGAGTTGTGGGAAAATTGGTATAGGTGATTTTTATTGTGGTGAAAGAAGAAGATTACCCAAAGGTAAGTGTCAAGGACTAAGTCCTATATAAGGTAATCAGTACGTAATAAGGAAGGTTAAAAGATAAGAGGAGGTAAGAAAGCCACCTGATTGGTTAGGATCATGACGAGTAAGTCATACCTAAGATAGGCCGATGAACAGAAGACCCTAAAGACTTTTCATGATCAATTATTCTAAAATTAGTCACATGAACACCAAATTTCATGGTTCCACGAGATCCCTTGAGGCAATAGGAAATGAGAGTGTGAATGGTGAGAGGGTGAAAAGTGGTATTTTATATGGTAGTAGATATCATGCCTTTTGGAAAGAGATCTAAGGTCACAATGGGCAAGTCCATGACGAATTTTTTTATAGTTGACTTGTATTTGAGATAGATTCCTCCTTTGCATTTCAAGTGTTGACATGTGATTTTCTTCTAAAGATGTGTTCTTTTGATTGTTGGAGATCATGCTTGATATGGATAAATATTTTTTGTTCTTAAGATCATTAGACTGGAATGGAATGGCTTCCTTGAATCCATTTTTCACTTCTTGTAGGTGAGTTGCAATCTGGTTTAAGAGTTGCAAACTTACCTCTTTATCTGACTCATCCCTGGATCAATTTTAGTGATCCAAGGAATGTTTTAAACCTTCTCAGTTGAATGAATGGTAAATTGACATTCCATAATTGAGGGACATGGTGGACTGAAATTTGTTATTACAAGTTCTTTAATCTTGTGTGAACGTATTTCTATTCAGTTGTATGTTGTGCTTAGGTCCTTGGAGATTGATCTTGGTAGTACATTGCTGACGTAAATGAAATACAACCTGTTCATGGCATAGGAAGGATTCAGAATCCTAAAACTAAAGGATTATCCTATGAATCCTAAGCTGGGTAAGAATATTCACTACCTAGCTATGCTACTTAATTGAATTTTTTTTTCTAATCTAAGCCTTGTGCTAAGGGAATATGGAAAGGTTGCTAGGCTATCTAAATTAACCTAAAACCTAATGTTATATGGTTATGAGATGATCTAACCTAATGTTGGAATTACCTAAGGTAATGTGTTAAGGCCTAAGGTAATTATTCCTAAACTAACCTAAGTTTAAGGATCTATCCTAAGCTATTTTATGGGAACCTAAATGGGTCGCATACCTCTAAGGCAATGGTTCCAATGGCATTTAATTGTTGATAAGGTTCTTAAAGGCATAAGGTACTACCAGTTTTGGTAGGGGCTAGTTGATTTGGTGGAGGCTTATGTGGAAGCTCCACTAAAGATGGAGTTGCATGTTAAATGGGAATTGGCATTCACCAGATTTGGGAGGTGGTGGCAAGGAGAGTTGAGCGGGAAAATTGGAATTAATGAAATTAATTGGCCTCGGGTTTTGTTCACAAACCGTCTAGGAAACTTGGAAGGTGGATTTGTGGGAGGTTGTTGGTTTTTGCATGCTTTTCAGATTTTTCTCTGCATGAAGCAAACTGGTTCTTCAAACCAGCAGTTTGACTTGCACTTCATTGCTATTTTTAACTCACCTGGTCTATTTTCGATCATGGGAAGGTATATGAGGCATGCTGAGGAAAGTTGTTGGTTGGTTGATCTTTCATGGAGGAGAAAAGGAGTTGGAAGCTCATCTAGAAGTCTCCTTCGATTTGGTAGAAGCACTATCAGGCATGATAGGCTCTAACCATTAAGATCTCTTGCTTTCTTCTAAATGTTTCATTAAAATGACTCTGCTCTTATGAGATTCTTGGCTTGCATGTTTTATCTGGTTATTTTCTTGCTGGGTTTTGTAATCTTTGGAAATTTGGGTATGAATCCATGGAAAATTGGTGATAAGTGTTTGAAACTTTCTTGGTATGTGCTATTAGCGAGACATGCATGAGAAACTTGTTACTGTAACTCTGCTTGTCATTTCTTGAACCAGTATATGAAGAAGTTGTGTTTTCAACTGACCTTCATCACTGTTTATTTGGTTCTGAGTTTTGGGAACTTGAATCCTTCTGATATTTCTATTGGATCTGATCTTTCTGTGGAGCTCTTTGTTTGAGCTAAAGCTTGTAGTTGAGCTCATCTTTTGTTTGAGCTAGAGCCTGTATTCGGGTTCATGTTTGTTTGAGCTAAAGCTTGTAGTTGAGCTCGTATTTTGTTTGAGCTAGAGCTTGTATTCAGGTTCATTTTTTTTGAGCTAAAGCTTGTAGTTGAGCTTGTTTTGTTTGAGCTTGAGCTGTGTGTGGTGTTTCATTTGATCCTGTATTCAAGTTCATGTGTAGTTAAGCTTGATTCAGGGATAGTGTTTTGTTAAGGATTTGGATTAGAGATTCTTGTCACTCTGAAACAGTGTTTGGATTCTCGAGTAATCTTGGACTATTGTTTTAAGTCCATATGTACCTCTGTACTCATGTTTATTCTTGTGTTATTCTAGGACTGTTAATGGAAGTTCGTAATTTACACAGTAATAGTATTTTTTTTATTAGTTCTGAACTCTGGTAGGAGCTCGTGTTTCGAGCTGGTATGAGCTTTCTTGTTTGATATGCAAACTGGAATGGGAATTGTGGTTTCCCTGAACCTATGAATATCTACTTGAATAGTTCTGAACTCCTCTATGAGAAACTTGTGTTTCATTTTGAGTTGGAAATAGGGTTTCTTATTTACACTATAAACTGGTTAAGGTTGTCGTGTTATATTCTGACTTGTATCACAATATTTGTGTATATCTATGATCACATTTGAGACTTTGTGATTCGGCACTGTACATGTAATTTGATACATAGTGTTTGAATTTTTAGTTGAATGACATGTTAGCTCTGTTCTGGTATTTGTGAGTTGGTTTTAAATTGTATTCTAGTTGGAAGCTTATAACTCCTTTAATGCAAACCACTTACTCCAGGTAATTCTGGGTAAGTAGTATGACTGAGCTGTTTGAGTATCTCTTGGAGATTTAACTGGAAACATTTTTCATTTGATAGTAGGATTTGGAATTCTTTTAAAACAAGTTTGTACCTATGCTTAGAAATAGTAGTGGAGGTAGAATACTTAAATCTGTTTAGCCTGATTTTGTTTTATAGTTCTAAAAGAATTATGAATCATCTACATTTAAGTACAATGTTGTGGAGGCATGTAAGGGAACTTCAGTTTCAAGTTTGAGGATACTCCTGAACTGGTTTAGTTTAAGGTTTCAGGTTTTCTAATCTTGTTGGGATCAATAAGTTAATGCTTAAGTCTTTTAGAAGAAGAAGGAAATTGGGAACCCTTAGGGATAGGGTGTTGTTTTAGAACTTTACTGAGTGTTGTTCTGAACTGAAATTGGAACTCATGCTTGTAATGATAAGGATTGTAAGGGGGACTTGCAGTACATTTCTTGCAATGAGTTGGTTTTGTTCTCTCTTCTGGGAACTAGTGTATGAGCTTATTGTTTGGATTAGAGACAGGAATTTGTTGTTAAGTTTAGAGAATAAATTAAAGATTGAGTCAAATTCTGATAAGATTCCCTTTCTAACCTGTAGGGATTAGTTCATTTGATTGAACCCTTCTGTTATTAGTTCTCTTGCAAAATGGAGATTTATTATACCTATGTTTAGCCTTCCTTGTTCATATCATTTGTTAAAGTGATGAAGGAAGAGATTTGATGTTTCATTTTGTTGAACAGAAAATACAATCTTGTTGTCAGACTGTTAAAATTCTATATTCCTTCTTAGATTGATATGGGATTCTGTTCTGTTTAAAATCTGAAATGTTGTATTTAAAGGTAGTTGTCCTTTAAATGAAACAGTTAAATTCATGTTATGAACTTGTATCTATTTTCTGATATTTTTGTGTTGAGCATAGTTTGGAATGGATATCCTTCTTCCTTGCTTAGGAGCTAGATGAATCATCTCCAATGAGAACTATGTTGTAAACCCTTTCTTTGTTGTTTAAAGGTAATTGTTAGGATCAATTAAACTTTAAATTTTGTAAGGCAGATGTTGTGGATTATATTTTGTTCTTCTCTTAGAAGTGAATTCAGATTGGTTAATGTACTTCTTTTCCATTTGCTATTACTTATACTGATATTTATGATGTATTAATTGTCTCATTATTCCAGAAACAAAATCAGAAATGTTGTATTTAAAACAGGTAGTTAAGTAGAGTTGTTTTAATGGAACAATTATTGGAATGCACTTCATTTTAAGGCTTAGTGCTTATCATGCTCAGTTCATTGAACTGACCCATGCTAGCAATTTTTGTAGATGGACTTCGTAAGTGATAAAAGAAGGCAAAACTTATATGATGCATTGGCTGATTTAAGTCTGATTCCTTGTGAAGAATTCTGATTCGTTCTTGAGATTGTATTGAAAAATAAAAGTAGTATTCTTTTAGAATGAAGACAGTTGTTATGCAGTATGCCTAAAATGTATAAGGCTTGTAAATGTATAAGTTATAAAGATGAATTGAAAGCTGAGAATTTACTTGTATTGGGTGTGTAAATTATCTTGTACTTGTATGAAAGAGATGGATTTCTATCTTGTTGATATTCTTCATATTATTTTTATGCTTAATTGGTTATCCTTTGATAAGTTGGATAAAGGGATTTAGTTCAATTTCCCTAATTAAGATGCAGCTTGTTAAGTTGCAGAATATGATGTTCTTTATCTAAACTATATAATATAGTAATGTAATGTGTGTTGAACATACATTAAGAAATATGGATATTGGGTAGGATATACCCTAACACTTAAACATGTAGATAAAGACTCTTTCTATTTTGAATATAAACCAAAAAGGTATGGAAATATGATTACAATTTATTAGACTTCATTTTGTATGAAGTCTACTTTAAATTGGATATATTCAGATGTTGAACCTGTCTAAAAGTTATTGTACTTTTTAAATGAAACTTGATAACGTTGTTCGGTTGCGGTTAATTGGTAGTGTAACTGAGAGATCTAACATTAAAAACAACCGTAAGTATAAAGAAGTTCTTCATGGACTAAATGAAGAAAATTTAGGAAAGAACTTATTGAGTGTTGGATTAGGGTTTGGCAGGGTTGTTGTAATCAAGAAATAATTCAAACTAATAATGTATTAACAATCTCCTCGGGGGTATGTACATCTCGATGAGGTAGTTTCTGTAGGATGTTGGCACATGCCAACTACAGGGCTGTACTTTTGAGAAGGCTTGGGTCTTCTCGAGAATACAACATTGTAGTTGACATGTGGCATCACCCTTCCACATTGATCATCTAGATCTACACACAATAGGAACTCAGACTTGAACTTAGTTTCTCTCTAGGTCTAGATAGGAGCATATTTAGGATATGAATTAGCTTCCAATGGCTCAGGGTACGTTGGCACATCCGGTCGACTTAGGTCAACCGAGTATGCCCATTTACCCTAAGCCATTGTGAGCATCTTCCTATAATAAGTTATGTTCCTATCTAGGGCTAGGGTTAAACCTGGAACAAGTGGACTGACGGTAGTCAGTAAAGACCAATCATGATAATTGAGGAGTGAGGTGAAGGACGTATTCCAATATGATGAGTATGTCATCTAGGAATAGTGACATACACAGTATGTTATAAATCTTTGGCCAAAGTATCACAAGCTGTTGGTTGCATTGTCCTATGTCACCAAGTTTAAAACAACGTGATATCAGATGAATATTGGTAGCAGATATTCAGATATGTTCTTTAAACAGATCACTCAGTACCCGTGTAGGGTAGGAAGACAAAGTATACAAAGTATACAATATGTATTCAATACATAAGATAACATAAATAGATCGGTAGCTTACCGAGTTATGGAATGAATAGATCGGTGAATCACCGAGTCATTACAGCTGCATATGTTTATCCATTGAATTTGATTGGCATGGAATGTTTGTTCTAAATAATGCTTTATTTAGAACAGTGAACACTATTTTAAAAAAAAAATTCCCTTGTTTCTAAAGTCTTAAAATGGGAATGTTACATCTTGGTATCAGAGCTGAAGGTTGCAGCTCTTGGACCTATTGTGTCCATAATCTGATGAAACTTAAATTTTCTTGTAACAGAAAATGGTGAGAACAAGAGGAAACGTTGCAAATAACCCTCCACTGAGGAAGGAGTAGCAACTACCCAGAAACTCGATGAGATCCTTGCTGCCCTGTTGGACACAAGAGATCATTTGGCTGTGCTTGAAACAACAAGTAATGGGTAATGAGGAGGAAGAAGAAGCTGATAACAATAATCAG
This sequence comes from Taxus chinensis, assembly GCA_019776745.2. Lineage (NCBI taxonomy): Eukaryota > Viridiplantae > Streptophyta > Pinopsida > Cupressales > Taxaceae > Taxus > Taxus chinensis. The sequence goes on along the minus strand of CM034152.1, from coordinate 542,747,522 downwards.
CCACCTCCAGGGGACAACGCCAATGTGGGTGTTGATAATAACAATGTTAACATACCTGTTCAGCCTGAGAACAAAAAGGCTAGGCTAGCAGCAGAACTCACTAATGACATAAAAAGGATAAGTCCACCCAAGTTTGATGGCACCACATTAGGAGATGGGGCTGAGAACTGGCTCAGTGAAATGGAGAAATACTTTGCAATAAGAAATTTCTTAGAAGAAACAAAGGTGATATGGGGAGCATATCAACTTTCTCACGAAGCATCTTCATGGTGGGACAGCCGCAAGGCTGAGTTGAACATTGATGAATCTAATATCACATGGGACCAATTTAAAGGTTACTTTAGGCAACGATGGCTGCCACAACTCTACTATGATCAGAAAATGACTGAATTTCAGAACTTAGCTCAAGGAAAGCTAACTGTAACTGAGTATTGGGAGTGATTTACAAAACTCCTTAAATATGTGCCTCAGTACCAAACTGATGAGAAGTTCAGGATACATAAATTCATCATGGGATTGAATCCCATTATAGGAGGAGAGGTGGATGTTCACAGCCCAACCACGATGGAAGGGGTTGTTGAAAAATCCATAAGGCAGGAACATAAATTAAAGGCAATTTCTGCTCACAAGGAGGAAGTAAGGAAGAAGAATCCCAACTCCTCTTCATCATCTCTTGCACCCAAGAAAGGACCATGGAAGAAATTTAGAATGAAAAGTAAGTTTTCATCTGATACAAATAAGAAAGCAGCAACAAACAAGTTTGTTGGTAATGCACAGAACAACTTTTCCAAGAACAATAATAATGGACAGAAGTCCTATGGGGGTCTGAATGATAACTCTAAGGCTGGAAATAAACCTGAGCCTAGGAAGGGACCTGTAGGAGGCTGTTATAACTATGGAAAATATCATTACACAAATCAATGTCCTTTGAAGAAGGATGATCGTAATCAGCAGCACAAGATACACGCTGCAGTAGCTGACAAGCAGGCTGAGAAATAGGCCACACCCATAGAAGTTTCGGGTAAGTTATTTGGCTTACCAATAACTATTATTTTTTATACCAGAGCTACTGAATGTTTTATTTCTAGTAAATTAGCATCAAAATTAAAAAGAAAAGCTGGAAACATGGATAAAACATGGACTGTATAGTATGGGAATAATGTTGTTCATATGGTTAGTATGTGTCTTTTTGGAGCAATCCTTGACTTACCTAACTTTTCCACTGAGGTTGATCTTTATGTTGCACCCTTGGGGTCTTATGATGTAATCATAGGTGTTAATTGGTTAGCAGAACATAAGGCTAAAGTGGACTATTTTGAAAAACACATTAGTTGTTTAGACGACCTGTAGAAAACAACAGAGATTCAGGGTGTGAAACGTGAGATTTCTGTTAGAAAACTGTCAGCTATGCAACTTAAAAAGGCCAAAAATAAAGGATGTACCTTATATGCAGTAAAAATTACTGAATCAACAGAAGAGAGCAGCGATATTATGGAATGATATCCACTGTTACGAGACTTCAGTGATGTATTTCTGGAAGAATTGCCAGGTCTTCCACCCAAAAGGGAATTTGATTTCACAATTGAGATCAAGCCTGGAACTGAACCTATTTCTAAAGCACCGTATCGAATGACTACTACAGAATTAGTAGAGCTTAAGGCTCAGTTGCATGAAATTTTGTCTCAAGGTTTGATTAGACCAAGTGTTTCACCTTGGGGAGCACCCATAATTTTTGTGAAAAAGAAAGATGGAACACTTAGATTGTGCATTGATTACAGAATGTTAAATAAGGAAACAATCAAGAATAGATATCCACTCCCTAGGATTGATGATTTATTTGATCAGATGCATGGAGCATCGGTATATTCTAAGATAGATCTTCAATCTGGATATCATCAATTGTGAATTAAGGATGAGGATATTCATAAAACAACTTTCAGAACAAGGTATGGACATTATGAGTTTACGGTTTTACCTTTTGGATTAACTAATGCACCTGTGGCATTTATGAATTTAATGAATAATATCTTTCAAGAATACTTGGAAAAATTTGTGCTCGTATTCTTGGACGACATTCTCATATATTCTAAAAGCATTGAGGAGCATCATGAGCATTTGAAAATAGTTTTGGAAATTCTGAGAAAGAGACGGTTGTTTGGTAAGCTGTCCAAATGTTCTTTCTATGACACAGAAGTCCACTATTTGGGTCATGTTATAAGTAAAGATGGGATTGTTGTAGATCCTTCAAAAATTACAGCTATAACAGAATGGCCTGCACCAAAGAATGTACATGAAGTTAGAAGCTTCATGGGACTTGCTGGCTACTATAGGAAATTTGTAAAATATTTTTCTAAGATAGTTGCACCAATAACTTCCTTACAGAAGAAAGATAAAAAGTTTGTTTGGAGTGAAAAATGTGAAATTGCATTTAAAACCTTGAAGGAACAGTTAACTTCAGCACCTATTCTTGCAGTACCAGATCCTAATGGAGATTTTATGGTGGTAACTGATGCATCCGGTGAAGGTCTAGGAGGTATTTTGTTACAAAGTGGTCATGTTATAGCATATGAAAGTAGGAAACTTAAGTTACATGAGTTGAATTATGCTCCACATGATTTAGAGCTTGCTGCCATTGTTCATGCACTACAAGTTTGGAGGCATTACCTTCTCGGTAAGCCTTTTGAATTGAAAACCGATCACCTTGGACTGAAGTATATCTTCACTCAGCCAAATCTTAATGCAAGACAATGAAGGTGGTTGGAGTTTTTGTCTCAATATGATTTTGACATCAGTTATATAAAGGGTAAAGAAAATAGAGTGGCTGATGCTCTAAGTCGTAGGAAGCACATTTCTGCTCTTATAACATTAAGAACTCAGTTTAAGGATGAAGTAAAAAGTGTTATGGAATCTGATTCTTACTCTCAGCAAGTAAAAGTAGCACTTGCTGTAGATTCGAATGATTCGAGGTATAAAGGTTTTCACTTTGATAAAGAAGGAATCTTACGATTTGAAAACAGAGTCTATGTACCTTCGCTAAATAATTTGAGAAAGAAATTGTTAGCAGAATTTCATAATTCACCTTTTTCTGGACACCCTGGCATTACAAAAATGCTTGCTGATATAAAACAACAATATTTCTGGAAGGGAATGAAAAAGGATGTTCTAAACTTTGTGACACATTGTCTTGAGTGCCAACGTGTGAAGGCAGAACATATGCACCCAGCCGGGTTGTTGTATCCTCATAGCATACCACAGTACAAATGGCAGGTAATAAGCATGGATTTTGTACAAGGGTTACCTATGTCAAGAAATAAGCATGATGTTATATTAGTAGTTGTGGATAAACTAACAAAGGTAGCACATTTTATTGCTGGAAATCTGAAGGATGATTCTCCTATTTTGGCAAGAAGATTTGTACACAAAATTTTCAGATTACATGGAGTACCTGAGTTAATCATTTCAGATAGAGATCCTAGAATGACGTCAAGATTTTGGCAAATGCTTAATGCAGCTCTAGGAACTAAGCTAAATTTCAGTTCTGCGTACCATCTGGAAACAGATGGGTAGACTGAAAGAGTAAATCAGGTTTTGGAAGATATGTTACGAATGTATTGCATGGATCAACAGTATAAGTGGGAAGAGTATCTTCCATTAGTTGAATTCATACAATAATACATATCATGCTTCTCTTAAGATGGCACCTTTCGAGGCATTATACGGAAGAAAATGTAGAACCCCTGTTAGTTGGGATAGCATAGAGGATAGAGAGGTAATTGGACCTGAAATTCTTACTGAAATGGAACAACAAGTTAAATTGATTCGTGAACGCTTGAAAGAAGTAGCAGATAGGCAAAAGAGTTACGCTGACTTAAAGAGGGTTGATAGGAAATTTGAACTTGGTGAGAAAGTCTTTCTTCAGGTTAAACCAAAAAAGAGTTCTATAACTTTTGGCAAGGCTGCCAAGTTATCACCTCGTTATGTGGGACCTTTTGAGATAGTTGAAGTAATCAACCCTGTAGCTTATCGTTTAGCATTACCTCCTGCTTTGTCACGAATGCATGATGTTTTCCATATTTCTTTGCTTAAGAAATACGTTTCAGATTTATCACACGTGTTAAATTGGAATTCCTTAGGTCCAGGACCCAGGAATAATCATGGTTAAACCCATACGAGTGCTTGAAACTCACCAGTTGCATTTGAGAAATCGAGAAATAAGTCAATGTAAAGTCCAGTGGGACCAGTTTAACGAAGATAGTGCAACTTGGGAAAACCTAGAGGATATGAAAACTTCTTTTCCATATCTATTTGAACAGAATTGATTCTGTAGACTGTTAAAAAAAATTGATTGAATTGATTTTTCTTCTGTATATGACTATAAGTATGCCAGTTTTGGGCAAGATATTTATATGAATTGAATAAATAGCTATTTAATGCTGATTTCTGGAACTATAAGTTTTTGATATATTTGACTTATGGTAAGAGAAGTGAATGAATTGATTGTCATTGATATAAATTGTTAAAATGAGGTAATCATCGGGACGATGATTCTTTTTAGGAGGGAAGCATGTAACACCCTCGACAATTGTTATATTCCTCCTTTGCATTTCAAGTGTTGACATGTGATTTTCTTCTAAAGATGTGTTCTTTTGATTGTTGGAGATCATGCTTGATATGGATAAATATTTTTCTATTCTTAAGATCATTAGACTAGAATGGAATGGCTTCCTTGAATCCATTTTTCACTTCTTGTAGGTGAGTTGCAATCTGGTTTAAGAGTTGCAAACTTACCTCTTTATCTGACTCATCCCTGGATCAATTTCAGTGATCCAAGGAATGTTTTAAACCTTCTCAGTTGAATGAATGGTAAATTGACATTCCATAATTGAGGGACATGGTGGACTGAAATTTGTTATTACAAGTTCTTTAATCTTGTGTGAACGTATTTCTATTCAGTTGTATGTTGTGCTTAGGTCCTTGGAGATTGATCTTGGCAGTACATTGCTGACGTAAATGAAATACAACCTGTTCATGACATAGGAAGGATTCAGAATCCTAAAACTAAAGGATTATCCTACGGAATCCTAAGCTGGGTAAGAATATTCACTACCTAGCTATGTTACTTAATTGAATTTTTATTCTAATCTAAGCCTTGTGCTAAGGGAATATGGAAAGGTTGCTAGGCTATCTAAATTAACCTAAAACCTAATGTTATATGGTTATGAGATGATCTAACCTAATGTTGGAATTACCTAAGGTAATGTGTTAAGACCTAAGGTAATTATTCCTAAACTAACCTAAGTTTAAGGATCTATCCTAAGCTATTTTAATGGGAACCTAAAAGGGTCGCATACCTCTAAGGCGATGGTTCCAATGGCATTTAATTGTTGATAAGGTTCTTAAAGGCATAAGGTACTACCAGTTTTGGTAGGGGCTAGTTGATTTGGTGGAGGCTTATGTGGAAGCTCCACTAAAGATGGAGTTGCATGTTAAATGGGAATTGGCATTCGCCAGATTTGGGAGGTGGTGGCAAGGAGAGTTGAGTGGAAAATTGGAATTAATGAAATTAATTGGCCTCAGGTTTTGTTCACAAACCATCTAGGAAACTTGGAAGGTGGATTTGTGGGAGGTTGTTGGTTTTTGCATGCTTTTCAGATTTTTCTCTGCATGAAGCAAACTGGTTCTTCAAACCAGCAGTTCAACTTGCACTTCATTGCTATTTTTAACTCACCTAGTCTATTTTCGATCATGGGAAGGTATATGAGGCATGCTGAGGAAATTTGTTGGTTGGTTGATCTTTCATGGAGGAGAAAAGGAGTTGGAAGCTCGTCTGGAAGTCTCCTTCGATTTGGCAGAAGCACTATCAGGCATGATAGGCTCTAACCATTAAGATCTCTTGCTTTCTTCTAAATGTTTCATTAAAATGACTCTGCTCTTATGAGATTCTTGGCTTGCATGTTTTATCTGGTTATTTTCTTGCTGGGTTTTGTAATCTTTGGAAATTTGGGTATGAATCCATGGAAAATTGGTGATAAGTGTTTGAAACTTTCTTGGTATGTGCTATTAGCGAGACATGCATGAGAAACTTGTTACTGTAACTCTGCTTGTCATTTCTTGAACCAGTATATGAAGAAGTTGTGTTTTCAACTGACCTTCATCACTGTTTATTTGGTTCTGAGTTTTGGGAACTTGAATCCCGTCTGATATTTCTGTGGAGCTCATCTTTGTTTGAGCTAAATCTTGTTGTTGAGCTCGTCTTTGTGTGAGCTAAAGCTTGTAGTTGAGCTCATCTTTTGTTTGAGCTAGAGCCTGTATTCAGGTTCATGTTTTGTTTGAGCTAAAGCTTGCAGTTGAGCTCATGTTTTGTTTGAGCTTGAGCTTGTGTTGAGATGGTGTTTCATTTGATCCTGTATTCAAGTTCGTGTGTAGTTAAGCTTGATTCGGGGATAGTGTTTTGTTAAGGATTTGGATTAGAGATTCTTGTCACTCTGAAACAGTGTTTGGATTCTCGAGTAATCTTGGACTATTGTTTTAAGTCCATATGTACCTCTGTACTCATGTTTATTCTTGTGTTATTCTGGACTGTTAATGGAAGTTCGTAATTTACACAGTAATAGTATTTTTTTATTAGTTCTGAACTCTGGTAGGAGCTCGTGTTTCGAGCTGGTATGAGCTTTCTTGTTTGATATACAAACTGGAATGGGAATTGTGGTTGCCCTGAACCTACGAATATCTACTTGAATAGTTCTGAACTCCTCTGTGAGAAACTTGTGTTTCATTTTGAGTTGGAATAGGGTTTCTTATTTACACTATAAACTGGTTAAGGTTGTCATGTTATATTCTGACTTGTATCATAATATTTGTGTATATCTATGATCACGTTTGAGACTTTGTGATTCGGCACTGTACATGTAATTTGATACATAGTGTTTGAATTTTTAGTTGAACGACATGTTAGCTCTGTTCTGGTATTTGTGAGTTGGTTTTAAATTGTATTCTAGTTGGAAGCTTATAACTCCTTTAATGCAAACCACTTACTCCAGGTAATTCTGGGTAAGTAGTATGACTGAGTTGTTTGAGTATCTCTTGGAGATTTAACTGGAAACATTTTCATTTGATAGTAGGATTTGGAATTCTTTTAAAATGAGTTTGTACCTGTGCTTAGAAATAGTAGTGGAGGCAGAATACTTAAATCTGTTTAGCCTGATTTTGTTTTATAGTTCTAAAAGAATTATGAATCATCTACGTTTAAGTACAATGTTGTGGAGGCATGTAAAGGAACTTCAGTTTCGAGTTCGAGGATACTCCTGAACTGGTTTAGTTTAAGGTTTTAGGTTTTCTAATCTTGTTGGGATCAATAAGTTAATGCTTAAGTCTTTTAGAAGAAGAAGGAAATTGGGAACCCTTAGGGACAGGGTGTTGTTTTAGAACTTTACTGAGTGTTGTTCTAAACTGAAATTGGAACTCATGCTTGTAATGATAAGGATTGTAAGGGGGACTTGCAGTACGTTTCTTGCAATGAGTTGGTTTTGTTCTCTCTTCTGGGAACTAGTGTATGAGCTTATTGTTTGGATTAGAGATGGGAATTTGTTGTTAAGTTTAGAGAATAAATTAAAGATTGAGTCAAATTCTGATAAGATTCCCTTTCTAACCTGTAGGGATTAGTTCATTTGATTGAACCCTTCTGTTATTAGTTCTCTTGCAAAATGGAGATTTATTATACCTGTTTAGCCTTCCTTGTTCATATCATTTGTTAAAGTGATGGAGGAAGAGATTTGATGTTTCAGTTTTGTTGAACAGAAAATACAATCTTGTTGTCAGACTGTTAAAATTCTATATTCCTTCTTAGATTGATATGGGATTCTGTTCTGTTTAAAATCTGAAATGTTGTATTTAAAGGTAGTTGTCCTTTAAACGAAACAGTTAAATTCATGTTATGAACTTGTATCTATTTTCTGATATTTTTGTGTTGAGCATAGTTTGGAATGGATATCCTTCTTCCTTGCTTAGGAGCTAGATGAATCATCCCAATGAGAACTATGTTGTAAACCCTTTCTTTGTTGTTTAAAGGTAATTGTTAGGATCAATTAAACTTTAAATTTTGTAAGGCAGATGTTGTGGATTATATTTTGTTCTTCTCTTAGAAGTGAATTCAGATTGGTTAATGTACTTCTTTTCCATTTGCTATTACTTATATTGATATTTATGATGTATTAATTGTCTCATTAAAGCAGAGTTGTTTTAATGGAACAATTATTGGAATGCACTTCATTTTAAGGCTTAGTGCTTATCATGCTCAGTTCATTGAACTGACCCGTGCTAGCAATTTTTGCAGATGGACTTCGTAAGTGATAAAAGAAGGAAAAACTTATATGATGCATTGGCTGATTTAAGTCTGATTCCTTGTGAAGAATTCTGATTCGTTCTTGAGATTGTATTGAAAAATAAAAGTAGTATTCTTTTAGAATGAAGGCGGTTGTTATGCAGTATGCCTAAAATGTATAAGGCTTGTAAATGTATAAGTTATAAAGATGAATTGAAAGCTGAGAATTTACTTGTATTGGGTGTGTAAATTATCTTGTACTTGTATGAAAGAGATGGATTTCTATCTTGTTGATATTCTTCATATTATTTTTATGCTTAATTGGTTATCCTTTGATAAGTTGGATAAAGGGATTTAGTTCAATTTCCCTAATTAAGATGCAGCTTGTTAAGTTGCAGAATATGATGTTCTTTATCTAAACTATATAATATAGTAATGTAATGTGTGTTGAACATACATTAAGAAATATGGATATTGGGTAGGATATACCCTAACACTTAAACATGTAGATAAAGACTCTTTCTATTTTGAATATAAACCAAAAAGGTATGGAAATATGATTACAATTTATTAGACTTCATTTTGTATGAAGTCTACTTTAAATTGGATATATTCAGACGTTGAACCTGTCTAAAAGTTATTGTACTTTTTAAATGAAACTTGATAACGTTGTTCGGTTGAGTTAATTGGTAGTGTAACTGAGAGATCTAACATTAAAAACAACCGTAAGTATAACAAAGTTCTTCATGGACTAAATGAAGAAAATTTAGGAAAGAACTTATTGAGCATTGGATTAGGGTTTGGCAGGGTTGTTGTAATCAAGAAATAATTCAGACTAATAATGTATTAACAATCTCCTCGGGGGTATGTACATCTCGATGAGGTAGTTTCTATAGGATGTTGGCACACACCAACTACAGGGCTGTACTTTTGAGAAGGCTTGGGTCTTCTCGAGAATACAACATTGTAGTTGACATGTGGCATCACCCTTCCACATTGATCATCTAGATCTACACACAATAGGAACTCAGACTTGAACTTAGTTTCTCTCTAGGTCTGGATAGGAGCATATTTAGGATATGAATTAGCTTCCAATGGCTCAGGGTACGTTGGCACATCCAGTCAACTTAGGTCAACCGAGTATGCCCATTTACCCTAAGCCATTGTGAGCATCTTCCTATAATAAGTTATGTTCCTATCTAGGGCTAGGGTTAAACCTGGAACAAGTGGACTGACGGTAGTCAGTAAAGACCAATCATGATAATTGAGGAGTGAGGTGAAGGACGTATTCCAATATGACGAGTATGTCATCTAGGAATAGTGACATACACAGTATGTTATAAATCTTTGGCCAAAGTATCGCAAGCTACTGGTTGCGTTGTCCTATGTCACCAAGTTTAAAACAACGTGATATCAGATGAATATTGGTAGTAGATATTCAGATATGTTCTTTAAATAGATCACTCAGTACCCAGTGTAGGGTAGGAAGACAAAGTATACAAAGTATACAATATGTATTCAATACATAAGATAACATAAATAGATCGGTAGCTTACCAAGTTATGGAATGAATAGATCAGGTGAATCACCGAGTCATTACAGCTGCATATGTTTATCCATTGAATTTGATTGGCATGGAATGTTTGTTCTAAATAATGCTTTATTTTGTTACAGTTTGACTCAAGGATTTGGATCCCATGTGAGGGGTTTTAATTCATAGACAAGACCAAGGTGAAGAATAATATTCTTGTGTTGCAATTAGGGTGAAATGACCATGGGATCTCATCTAAAGGTAGACAAAAAGTATCCTTGAGAATCATGCTATGTGCAGCGCCATGGTACAAATATTCAAGAGAAGATAAAAAGTGACGAGTACGCACATGATTCTTTTTTAATCTTTGGTGAGGTGTAAGAAGTGGATAGCACTTTAGGGACAAGCATGGAAAGAGGCAGAAAGTGAGGTAAGACTAAAATTCAATAGTAGAATGGTCGGAAATGCAAGGCATTAAGGGGCTAAGGTTCAGGTTTACCATCGAGTGAAGATAAATGATAAGCACCTGATCCATAAGTATGAGTCACGATGTATGGTCCAAGCCAATTAGGAGAAAATTTTCCCCGTTTATGTTTTTCTTCTTTATTTACTTGTTGATTTTATTTCAGTACAAGGTCACCGACTTGGAAGGTTTTTTTCATGGACACGTTTGTCATAGGCATGTTTGGTACATTTTTGGGTAAACTTGAAGGTGGTCAAGAGTGTTAAGATGACGTTCGTCTAATAAATCAAGTTGTACTATATGGTCCTAACAAAATTCTTCATCATTAAGCATGTCATGGAGAGAAATGTAGAGTGAGGGAATCTGGACTTCGAGAGGTGGAACAGCCTCTGTACCTTAGACCAGAGAAAAATGTGTGGCAATAGTGGAAGTGTGAATACTAGTGTGGTATGTCCACAAAGAGAAAGGAATGTGTGTATGCCAGTCCTTCCCAATATCGTTAAGCACTTTCATGAGAATTTTTTTTAGGGTTTTTGTTAGTGGATTTGGCTTGGCCATTGGTTTGTGGGGTAATAAGGTGATGAGAAACTTAGTTGAATGTTGAAGGCATCCCAAATTTTTCGCAGGGTTTTATTTTTGAATTGTTTTCCATTATCTGTAATAAAGTGTAAAAATCAAGTAAATGATGTGATAATTGATGAACTCACATATTTTCTCAGATTTCGTTGAGATGAGAGGTATGGCTTCAACCCATTTTGTGTAGTATTCAGTTAGCAGTGATGATCCATGGATAACACTAGAAAGAATGGGGATTAAGCTCTTCGACAAGATCCAAACCCCATTGAGAGAAGGGCCAAAGGTCACGGGTGACCTATAAAGCGTGAATGGGTGTATGATGAAGGTTGGCATGTTGTTGGCATTTTACATAGCACTTAACATAGTTTCCAAAATCATGGTTGAGGGTTGGCCAGTAATAACTGAAGTAAAGAATACATTTAGCAACAACAAGGCCACATTACAACACGTTACTCTGAAATTAAGGCTTAATTAAATTTAGATTAAATCATTTGGTGAACCCATATGCTCAAGCCCTACCTTTCTTTAAGGCCTTCTTTTTATGCCCATCACCCATAGTGATCGTTTTTGTCCTCTTACACACATTGAGCTTCCTCCATCCTCCCGCAAGATTTCTAAAGCAATGGCTAAGTCCTAGTCCTTGAAAGCAATAGGGACGTGTGGGATAGAAAGGTGCAGATCAGCCGAAAAGCCTCTAGACAGTCCGAAAGCAGTTGGGACGTTGGGACACGTGGGACGCGGAAAGGCGGTTCAGCCGAAGGAAAGGAAAATCGAACTGTTTCTGGGATAGTTGGAACAAATAGACCCGAACCAGCTGGTTCGGCCGAAATAAGCACAAACAGCCCGCTAAACAAATGGGACATTTGGGCCGCGAGTACTCGAACCAGCCGCACTGAGTGAAAAAGGTCAAGGCAACTCGAAACAGTTTGGGACATTTGGGAAAAATGGACACGAACCGGCCGGTTCGGCCGAAATCAACACAAGGAGCACTGGGACATCCAGGACAAAGGGACGCATGGGACGCGGATCGCCAAAGGAGCTGAAAGCTAATCAAGCAGCGCCATGTGTCATCTTCCGAATGAGGGACAAGGAAGCCCATTCTGGGCGGATCGGAGGTTTATGTCCCAAACGGTTTGGGACATCCGGGACATAAAAACGCGAAGGGCGCGAAAGCGCTGGCAGGGCCAAAAACCAATGAGAAGCTGCCACATGTCCTCACAAGAGAAAGGTCCAAAAAGTCAAAGGGGTGAGTTTTCGAGCACTGACCCGAACCAATGGGATAGTGCCACGTGTCCCAGCTAGGGCCCACAAGGAAATTTCAAAACATAGCCCGCCAAGAGGTGGAGGAGAGAGAGTTGCTTAGCGAATCAGAACCTACCACGTGTCATCCAGGTGGCAGAGCATGGGAAGAAATTTAAAAATCCGTTTTCGCCTGTTTTGTGCCCTAAATCTTCAGATCGCCATAACTTTCGATCCAAAGCTTGGATTGGCACGTTCTTTATATCAATGGAAAGCTGGTAAAATTCTCTACACAATTCCGGGGTCAATCTTGCATTTTGGTTCAGCTTGGAGAGAGAAAATCAAGAAATTCCTCTGGCGTGAAATAACAAGCAGAAGTAACGCTTCAACAAACAACTTTAATGCAGCAGACAGTTCACCGCTTCTGTTGGACAGCCCGCCGTTTTGCTAGGATCCACCGCTTCTGTCATAATGAGATGAACTGAATGCAACCTGGAGGTGGTTGGAGTAGATTTGGCTTCCCCCTCTCTCTTTCCTCTCTCTTTCTTTCTATATATTGTAAAGAGGAGCTTCTAAAAAAAGGTCGAACATTTTCTGTTTTGCTCCTCCCTTCTTCTCCTATCAGGTGAATTTGTGGAGTTCGAACCTCTCATTTGAAATTGTAATATGAATTTGCCTCTTGGCATTCTACAGTGTATTGTATCAATCTTTGGAGCAAGTAATACATGTCTCTGGATGATTCTCAACCCTCTCTGTGTTTATCTTGCATCCTCCTGGTCTTTCACTACAAGTTTTGTTATCTGTGCATGATCTTATATCACATTTGAATGGTCTGTGTTCACTGGAAAAATAGGTGTTCTTCATTCCTCGGTGCATCACCTCTATTATCTTAGATTTATTTTTATGCATCTTCTTACCTTGTCTCCCTGGAAAATTAGATTAGGTTTTGAGAAAACCCTCTGCATATTTCGTGTGCATCTGAATAGAGGAATAGGAACCAGCCTTCTCTGGAGAATCCTTTCTCATTTTTCAAGTCCCACACTTGGAGAAAGGATTCAATGTTATGCAATCACACTTGATGCCAAAATAATCAACCTAGAAACCTGATCTACATCCAGGGGTGATGTGATTTTACATCAACAGTTTTGGCACGCCCGGTGGGACGTAGAGGTCTCATTTTTATTGTAGTAAAGTTGATATGCATCTACTACAATTTTCTTGCTTGAAAAGAGCTATTATTCGCATATCTGGTGACTCCAAAAGGAAGAATCAACTGGTTTCAGCAGTGCAGGCCTGAGAGCTTATGAGAAGAATCACAAGGTCAAGAGTTGGAGAAGAGGAAGTGCTTTTTGAATACCTGCAATTATCTCCAAGAAGAAGGCAAAGAGGAATAAGGATTCAAAGGTCTCCATCTCCACCAAACAGAACTCTCTCAACTCCTCCAACTGCTTGGCCTTTCATTCAGTATTCAAGAGTCCTTTGACCAATCAGAATGGTGCAACCACTAAATCCCTTTGTCAATTTCACTGGCAGCAGCCAACTTGCCCTCAATGCACAGAATCCAGTTCCAATTGTAGCGTTGAAGAACATTCCATTTTTCACTGGAGAAAATCATACCACTCCTGGTGATCATGTCAAAGACATTGCTAACATCTGTGCAATTCATGAGATAAATGAAATGGATGTAGCTGTCAAATTGTTGGCATCTTCATTTAAGGGGAAAGCATTGCAATAGTTTAGGAGCCTTACAGATGGTTCTATCACAAACTGGAATCAGCTGTGTATTGCACTTCATGAGTAGTTTGGAGAAAAGGGAGACAATTTGTCTCTACTAGAACAATTAACAACTATCAAGAGAGCCCCCAACGAGCAGCTGACTGATTTCAACTTCAGATTTCAAAGGTCTTGGGATAGGATTCCAGTGACAGTCAGGCCAACAGCAGAAGGTGCTTTTCTATACTATCTTAAAGCTTTGAATTCTGATATTTCTATGTTAATTCAATCTATGGGAGGCACAACCTTACTTACTGCTTATAGCATTGCCATTAGAGCTGAAAACTGCCTTATCCAAGCTGGTAAATTGGCTCCTAGGCCTCCAATGCCATTATATCCAAGTTTAGAGAGCCCAAGTGCTAGTCAAGCACCTGTCTTAGCTCCTATTCCCACCCCTAGAAATCAAAGTTCAAATGAAGCTTCCACTTCATCTCCAAGTGCCCCAAATGAGCTTCAAGAGGTCATGAAGCAATTGCAAAATCTAGGCAATGAGCTGGTCACTCTCAAAAGACAGCAAGCTCAAGGTTTTAGACCTTCGTATCAGCCTCAAGCTCAACCTAATAGGCAGCCATATCAGCCTCAAAGGCCACCTAATCCAGCTGTAAATATGAATCAAACAAGGCCTCCTGTCAATAGACCATTCCAGCCCTATAATCCAAATGCCATATCTACCTTTAGGGCATTAGTACCAGCACAAAACAACATTGCCCAGGAGTATGATTGGTGTTTTCCATGTAATGAGCCTCATAATCAATCCATGTGCTTCAATGGTGCTTTGACTCAAGCTTTAATGGTAACAACTACTGGTGTGGAGGGTGAGAACAGTCAAGAAAACAGCCAACAACAAGAAACATTCAAACAACAATAGCCCCAAATGACACCACATTGGTAAATTGGCAAGCAGAGGATTTTTGTGGCATGAGCCAGGCAGTTTCTCAAGGTGTTGTAGTAAACACAAGGTCAAAAAGGAGAAATTTGGATGAAGAACAGCCATTAGCCCCAGCCAATCCACAACCTTCCACAGCTCCACAAATGATTGGCAAGTAAAACCCAGTTTCAAATGCACAAGGGCAGCCAAGAACAGCCCCTAGGCCAACTCAAATGCCAGCTGTTGCTGCCCACATACAAGGAATAAATGTGCAAACCAAAGGATAGCAGAGAGATCCTTCATCACCATTTAGTATCATTGATCAGATGAAGAAGACAAATGTCAATATATCTATGTGGGAATCCCTATCCATCCCAGGCCAAAGAAATCTGCTGCAAGCTGCCATGAAGGATTGGCCAACTTCGAATCAGCAGGTCCAAATGCAAGAGAAGGTACTCACAAATGCTGCCCAGCTTGAAGGAAATCATGGAGCACAACAAGGTAGAATGCTGAAGCCTCCCCCTTTTTATGTTTCGTAATCATTGGAAATCAGCTAGTGCATAATTGCATGATAGATTCTGGGGCAAGTAGCTCAGTAATGCCTAAACAGATAGCTGATCAGTTAGGGCTCCAGTATGAAATAACATCTAAGGGAGTAGTGCAGCTGGATGGGACAGCAATAGCAACAGTTGGAGTGATTAGAAATTTGAGTCTTACCTTGCATGCATGTCCAAATGTTGTTGTCTTACAAGATATATCAGTCATAGACCTTCCACCACTCTTTACCCTATGTTTGTCAAGGGACTTCACTGCCAATATTGGGGGATATTTGTCCGCTGATTGGTCACACATGTTGTTCAGAATGAGGTATGAAACTAAGGCTACAATTAGGTCAGAACCTATTGCAAACTTCCATATTGAGCCCTATACTCCAAGTCAGATTAATGCCAATTGCTCAGCATTTGATCGAGAAGATCACCCAAGCACTGATGAAACTGACACTAAAGTTGGAAACATCCCGGATCTAACTCTTGATGAATGGGTAAGCAAGGTGCATGCTTTTGATCCTTATCAAGGAATAGAAGAATATGAGCTAGGAGTCTATTGTATACATGAAGAAAGTCAACCTATTCCTAGCATCACCAAGCCAAACCACAAGGATGACAATGAGGTATGGCAGTTGTTTTTTGATGGATCAAGGAGTAGACAAGGTGCAGGAGGTGGAGCCATGCTTATTTCACCTCAAGGAGTAAGGTACTATTCAGCTTTCAGATTTCAATTTGCATGCTCCAATAACACTGCTGAATATGAAGCCTTGGTGCAAGGGATGCATTGGGCAATCAAAAATAAAATAAAGAACTTGCAAGTGTTTGGAGACAGTGAATTAATTGTAAATCAGGTCGAGGGACAACATGCTGCCAAAAATGATCTACTCAGGTGCTTCAAGAATAGTGTGTGGGACCTCATGGAAGATTTTGAGGGCTTTGGCATCAAATCCATCCCTAGGAAAGAGAATCAGGCTGCTGACAGGCTTGCAGTAGTAGGGGCAGCCTTTGACATTATAGAAAACATTCAACAAGACAAGGTACAGCCAAACATCCATGTGATTGTGAGGCCTTCAGTGCCGGATAACAATGTCAGTCGGCATGTATTTGAGAATGACCAGCAAATCATCCACTTCTTGCAAGAAGAAGTTGAGTTCTCAGTTAAGAATCAAGAAAAGTTGGAACAACAATATGGTGACCAGGTGATACAGCTGAGAACTGACAAGCTGCCCAAGGGACTTATCACTTTGGAGTCCATTTTTAACCCCAATGATCAGTTTAGAAAGGAGAAAGCAAACATTCAGGTCAAGAGAGAAGATTTGGTATCCATCTTGGTAGAAGAGAACAAGCCATTGCAAATTGGAAAGATGACAACTGAGCAAGAAAGGTGTGAGTTCATACAGCTATGTCAAGAATTCCCTGACGTGTTTGTTTGGAGTTATGAAGACTTGAAAGGTTTCAATCCCAACTTAGCTCAGCATACCATTGAATTGGATCCAAATACTAAGCCTGTCAGGCAGAAACAGAGACCAGTCAATCCACACATGGAGCCTCTCATGAGGAAAGAATTGGACAAGCTGATTGAATCAAGAATCATATTCCCAATTAAGCATTCTAGTTGGGTTGCCAACTTAGTTCCAGTCAGGAAGAAGAGTGGAGAGATCAGGCTGTGCGTTGACTTTAGAGATTTGAATAGAGCCTCTCTCAAGGACCATTATCCACTCCCTTCCATGGAGCAAATATTGCAGGTCGTAGCTGGTTCAGAAAGGTTTTCACTACTCGATGGTTACTCAGGCTTCAATCAGATTATGGTGAAGGAGGAAGACCAGTTCAAGACAACCTTCACAACCAAATGGGGCACATATGCTTACAAGAAGATGCCATTTGGACTGTCGAATGCCGGAGCAACATTCCAGGGAGCTATGGATATGGCATTCAAAGGCTTGATCAACAAGATAGTGCTGATATACCTAGATGATATTACTGTCTTCTCAAAGAATGTTGCAGACCATCTCTTTCACCTCAGGCAAGTGTTTCAGAGGTGTAGAAAGTTTGGAGTGTCTTTGAATCCTAAGAAGTGCATCTTTCTTGCACATGAAGGGAAGCTCCTTGGCCATATTTTCTCCAAGGAAGGATTAGTAATTGATCCAGAGAGGGTTGAAGCCATAAGAGCTCTACCATTGCCTAGCCACAAGAAAGCCCTTCAGAGTTTCCTGGGAAGGATAAACTTTTTTCAGAGGTTTGTCCCAGATTTTGCAGCCCTTGTCAAGCCCATCACCAAAATGTTAAAGAAAAGCATGGCTTTCAAGTGGATGGCAGAAGGCAAGGAGAGTTTTGAAGCAATCAAAGAAGCCATCTCCTAAGCACCCACTCTCATCAACCTAGACTTTTCCAAGGATTTCATCCTCTATGCATTCGGAGGTGATGACACTATTTCTGCCATTCTGGTACAGCAGAACAAAGATAATGATGAACAGCCAATTGCCTTCTTCAGCCAGAGCCTAGATGACTATGAAGTGAGGTACTCTTTTATTGAAAAGAATGTGCTTGCAGTAATCAGAAGCTTGAAGAAATTCAAGCATTTAGTCTCAAAAAACAAGGTCCAGTTGCTAGTCTCACATGCTGGGGTTAAGGACTTCCTCCTCAACAAGGATTTGAATGAGAAAAGGGCAGGATGGATCACCCATGTCATGGAGTATGACATTGAGATCAAGATCACCAAGCTGGTAAGAGGCAAAGGTTTGTGTGAGTAGTTCGCTTCCAAACAACCAGACAACCCAGAAGATGAAGAAGACGTTGTCCTGCTATTACAAGATGATCAAAAATAGGAAAATGATGATGTGTCCACTCCCTGCTGGACTCAGAATATGATACATTTCCTACAGACGGGAATGTGCCCTCCAGAAATGAGCAAAGCAAAAAGAAGGTACTTCAGATTACAAGCAGTTCCATATGTGCTTGTTGATGATGTTTTGTTTAAAAAAGACATCAACGGTGTTTTATTAAGATGCATAGGGACAGGTCAGGTTGGGAGAATCTTACACAAGTTCCATGATGGGGAGGCAGGAGGCCATTTCACCCCATGAGTAACAGCTCTCAAAATCATGAAAGCTGGTTACTATTGGCCTACTATATTCAATGATTGCTACTCATGGGTTAAGAAATGCAAGAAATGTGCGTTCTTCACAGGGAAAGGAAGGTTAGCAGCGCTGCCCCTTCGTCCAATTTCAGTAGATCATCCATTCATGCAATGGGGATTGGACTTCATTGGAGTCATCAATCCCCAATTCGAGTCAAGGCCACAAGTGGATTCTTACAGCGACAGACTATTTCACCAAGTGGACACGTATTGTTTTTTCTGTCTCTCGTGACTCACATACTCGTGTTCTCTCTTTCACCCTCCCGCGTTCACCCACTCCTCATCTCTCTTCCCCACCACCCTCCCCTTCCTTATAGCTCTCTCTCAAACCCCCCTTCCTCGCCTATCTCCCCTCCTCGCCACCCCTCGATGTGCACCTCCTATCCAATCCTAGCATCTCCCTCCTCATTTTTCCCCTGCCGCCTTTCCCTTTAGTTTCAGTCTCCCCCCTCCCACACCCCCCATCCTTGCACTTCCTTACCTCCCTCTCCCTTCATCTCTACTTACTCAACTCCTTCTTGTGTTCCGAGTCGCCCCCCCTTCTGCACTTCATTCCCAGTTATCTCCCTGCCCGATACTCAATATCTCCCCTTGAAGTTTCAACCTTTTCCACAGGCGTATTAGCCTCCTTTGCATCAATTTTTCGTCACATTCTCATTTTTTATTCGACTCTTGTGTTACCGCCCATTCTCCCTTCTCTCCCTGAAGCAGTAGTGCTCAAAGAGGCAAGTGAGTCTAACATACTTGACTTTTATGAAGGAATAGCAACCAGGTTCGGTGTGCCGGCCACCATCATATCAGATAATGCATTAGCATTCATAGGTTCAAAAATTACAGAATGGGGGCTGTCAAGATGGAATCTATTTGAGCACCTCTTCAAATTATTACCCCAGGGTAATGGACAGGCAAAGTCCACAAACAAGAATTTGCTAAAAATCATCAGAAGGACTTTGGATGAAAATCAAAGAACATGGCATACAAAGCTAAAATCAGCGTTATGGGCTGACAGGATAACACCAAAGAAGTCTATTGGTAATTCTCCCTACAGGTTGGTCTATGGGAAGGAGGCAGTATTGCCTATATCATTAGAATTGCTAGCCTTGGACCTCATGAAGCAGCTTGAGTTATCTGAGTTCGAACCAATGGAGGTCAGGTATGCAAAATTGATGGAATTAGAAGAAATCAGAGAACATGCAGTTCAGATGATTGAAAAGGATCAGGCCTTAGTAAAAAGATGGTTTGATAAGAAAGCAAGAGCAAGGAAATTCCAAGAAGGGGACCTAGTTCTGAAATGGGATGCAGATCGGGCAAAACCAGGAAGGCATTCCAAGTTTGATGCCATCTGGAGTGGTCCCTACATGGTCACAGGATGCAAAAATAGTAATGCCTTCCAATTGTCTGCATTGGATGGAGAGGAACTTCCGATTCCGGTTAACGGAATCTATCTTAAACATTGCTACTAAAAAAAGAAAAGGTCTTCCCATGTAAATATTAGTTTAGATTTTCATTCCTCTAAGTGCGTATGCACATTGTCCTGTGGTAGTTAGGTTTCTATTTTCCTAAGTGCTTTGGCACAGGTTTTGCTGCTCTCAGGTTGTTTTCTACAGTTCAGAGTGTTGCTGGAGAAGAAGTTGTAGTATCAGGCTCGTTTTAGGTTATTGCTTATAACTCCATGCCTAATGGATCGCTAAAAGGCCACTGATCTTCTACCTAGCAGGCAGGTGACCCCGCTGAGTCGTCAAAACTGTTGTCAAAATTTCACCCCCCAGGGTAAATTTCGATAACATGCATCAGAGTTTTACAGTTCCAGGCAAGTAGGTTGACCCAGAAAAAATTGTGAAAATCAGCTAAGTCCTAGTCCTTGAAAGCAATAGGGACGTGTGGGACAGAAAGGCGCGGATCGGCCGAAAAGCCTCTAAACAGTCCGAAAGCAGTTGGGACGTTGGGACGCGTGGGACGCGGAAAGGCGGTTCGGCCGAAGGAAAGGAAAATCGAACTGTTTCTGGGATAGTGGGAACAAATAGACCCGAATCAGCCGGTTCGGCCGAAATAAACACAAACAACCCACTAAGCAAATGGGACATTTGGGCCAGGAGTACGCTAACCAGCCGAACCGAGTGAAAAAGGTCAAGGCAGCCCGAAACAGTTTGGGACATTTAGGACAAATGGACGCAAACCGGCCGGTTCGGCCGAAATCAGCACAAGGAGCACTGGGACATCTGGGACAAAGGGAAGCATGGGATGCAGATCGCCGAAGGAGCTGAAAGCCAATCAAGTAGTGCCACGTGTCATCGGCCGAATGAGGGACAAGGAAGCCCATTCCGGGCGGATCGGAGGTTTATGTCCCAAACAGTTTGGGACATCCGGGACATAAAAACACGAAGGGCGCAAAAGAGCTGGCAGGGCTGAAAACCAATGAGAAGCTGCCACGTGTCCTCACAAGAGAAAGGTCCAAAAAGTCAAAGGGGTGAGTTTTCAAGCACTGACCCGAACCAATGGGATAGTGCCATGTGTCCCAGCTAGGGCCCACAAGGAAATTTCAAAAGATAGCTCGCCAAGAGGTGGAGGAGAGAGAGTTGCTCAGCGAATCAGAACCTGCCACGTGTCATCTAGGTGGCAGAGCGTGGGAAGAAATTTAAAAATCCATTTTCGCCTGTTTTGTGCCCTAAATCTTCAAATCGCCATAACTTTCGATCCAGAGCTCAGATTGGCACGTTCTTTATATCAATGGAAAGCCGGTAAAATTCTCTACACGATTCCAGGGTCAATCTTACATTTTGGTTCAGCTTGAAGAGAGAAAATCAAGAAATTCCTCTGGTGCAAAATAACAAGCAGAAGTAACGCTTCAACAAACAACTTGAATGCAGCAGACAGTTCGCCGCTTCTGTTGGACAGCCCACCATTTTGCCAGGATCCGCCGCTTCTGTCATAATGAGATGAACTAAATGCAACCTGGACGTGGTTGGAGTAGATTTGGCTTCCCCCTCTCTCTTTCCTCTCTCTTTCTTTCTATATATTGTAAAGAGGAGCTTCTAAAAAAAGGTCGAACATTTTCTATTTTGCTCCTCCCTTCTTCTCCTATCAGGGGAATTTTTGGAGTTCGAAACTCTCATTTGAAACTATAATATGACTCTGCCTCTTGGCATTCTGCAGTGTATTGTATCAATCTTTGGAGCAAGTAATACATGTCTGTGGATGATTCTCAACCCTCTCTGTGTTTTATCTTGCATCCTCCTGGTCTTTCACTACAATTTTTGTTATCTGTGCATGATCTTATATCACATTTGAATGGTCTGTGTTCACTGGAAAAATAGGTCTTCTTCATTCCTCGGTGCATCACCTCTATTAGCTTAGATTTATTTTTATGCATCTTCTTACCTTGTCTCCCTGGCAGATTAGATTAGGTTTTGAGAAAACCCTCTGCATATTTCGTGTGCATCTGGACAGAGGAATAGGAACCAGCCTTCTTTGGAGAATCCTTTCTCATTTTTCAAGTCCCACACTTGGAGAAAGGATTCAATGTTATGCAATCACACTGGATGCCAAAATAATCAACCTAGAAACCTGATCTGCATCCAGGGGTGCTGTGATTTTGCATCAACAGGAATTTCAGAACTCATGAGGCATTGTAAGAGAATACCATCAAATTCATGCTTATAGAGGAGGCCACCCATGATGACGTAATGAGATACCTTTTTAATAAAGGCACATTATCCGTTATAGGTGAGGTCCGGATGCAAGACAGAGAGAGAAAGATAGTTGGAGTATTATCTATACCAAAGTTCACTTAGGTCGGGGGCAGTGATTCCAATATAGTAAACTTCACGAGGTAAATAAGAGGGTGATAGGATTCGTTGGATGGTGACGAAGATTTTAGAATCAGTGGGCGTAGCAAGTATTTGAGAGGCCAAACAAGCCATGGAATCTGCAAATTTGTTGGTTGAATGAGGGACGGTTTCAAGGTCGTAGCGGTCAAAGGTGGTCAAAAGTATGTCCACATGATGTTTATACTTTTGAAGTGTCTCATTATGACATTGGTATATACCATTGACTTTTTTTACAACTAATTGAGAATCACCAAAGATGTTAATGGATTTTACATCCAAGGTATAGGCAACCTGAAGACCTAATACGAGTGCTTCATATTCGGCAATATTATTTGTATAATCTAAATCAAGTTTGAAAGACAAAGGCATGGGGTCATCATCAAGTAGAATGAGGATAACACCAGCCCCACCCCCACGCTGACACTTAGAACCATCGAAGAATATTTTCATTTTGTAATCAGGTTCATCCAGGGAAATGGTAATAATTAACTCATCTGGGAAGTCAAAGTTAGAGATTGTTCACCAGAAATGGGTGCGTTAGCCAATTGGTCAGCAATAGCTTGGCCCTTGATGGAATTTTTATGGATGAATTTAAGGTCGAGGTCAGCCAGAAGCATAATCCAGCATTCGATGTGTTAATTTTGGTAAGGTTTGGCATACATGAAGTGTAAAGGGTCGGTGTTGGTCGCAACATAGGTTTTGTGGTTGAGTAGGTAATGGCAGAGTTTGGTGGCAACAAAAACTAAGGCTAAGAATTTTTTTTTGGCATGGGTATATCGGGTTTCGTAGTCCAAAAGGGTATGGCTTATGTAATAAACCACCTGCTCCCTATGTTGTTCATCATGATGAGAGAGCATGGCTCCCAAGGAGTGATCGGTAGCTGAGATGTATAGGTATAAGGGTTGATCATTTTTAGGTGTAATGAGTATGGGTGGTTAAATAAGGTATTTTTTTAAGGCCTCAAAAGCTTTGTGGTAGTCATCATCCCATTTAAAGGAGACATCCTTCTTGAGCAGATGATGAAATGGTTGACATTGATCAAACAATTGTGAAATGAAATAGTGAATAGACTACAACTAACCTTGCAGGCTACGGAGCTTCCTAAGGTTAGTGGGGGAGGCATTTCAAGAATGACCTTGAATTTAGTAGGGTCAAATTCTATAGCACATAGGGAAATGATAAATCCCAGGAGATTTCTTGACAGAACTGCGATGAACACTTCTTGGGCTGAAGGCAAATGCAATATTTAATGAGGTAGTCAAAGATGGTTTTGAGGACGGCTAGGTGTTTGGAGTGATTTTTGGATTTGGCAAAGAGATTGTCCACATAAGATTCCAATATACAATGTATGATGTCATGGAAGATGCAAGTCATAGCCCGTTGATATGTGGCTCCAACATTTTTAAGGCCAAAAGGCATGATTTGATAGCAGAAGGTCCCCAAAGGGGTGATGAATGCGGGTTTATGTTGATCCTCTGGGGCAAGTAAGATTTGGTTATAACCTGAGAAGCCATCCATGAGTGATAACATCTCGTGACTAGTGGTAAGGTCAACCAGCTGATCAATACTAGGTAGGGGAAAGTCATCTTTTGGGAAATCTAGGTTGAGGTCACAAAAATCTATGCAAATGCGGAGTCCCCCTATCACTTTAGTGACAAGGAAAATTTTAGAAATCAAACGAGGATAATCAATGGGTAAGATGAAAGAAACTGAAAGGAGGCGCTGAAGTTCTTCTTTGACAAAAAGGGCAATGCGAGGGTGCATTTTCCTTAGCTTTTGTTTGATGAGTTTAGCATGGGGAATGGTTACGATATTATGGACCACTATGGTGCGGTCAATATTGGGCATGTCTGCATAAGACCAAGCAAAAGCGTGGTTATGATCTTTAAGAAAAGAAGTGATGGCTTCTTTTTCAGCAACATCTAAAGATTGACCCATCTTTAAGATGTGTGGGTTTTCCTGAGTATGAATGTTGATTTCAATAGTTGATTCACTCAACATTTTTTATGTCTCAAATGGAAATGACCAATGAATATATGATTATTTAGCAACTAGGTAGGTGAGTATAGATTCATCATCTAGACATTGAATGATGTTAATTAAAGGTGTATCATCATCAATCATTTCGGGGTACAAGAAGGGAAGAGAAGAGGGAGCCTCACCCTCACGTCGATATGTCAGAGGCCCCAAGGAAATGGTGTTTATGAAAAAAAAAAATAGGAGGGATGAATTCTAGATCCATCGACTCTGTCGGTGAAGGTTGTGATGAAGGTGGAGAAGGGATTATGTCCTCAATGAGTTCAATGCGGGCCTTCTTGGTAGGTGGTTCAGTAAATTTGATACCACTACGGTCGTTATGCTTGTGGGTAGTACAAGGAATAACAGTATGGTGTCCTTGCTCGTAAAAGATGAAACCAAAACCTTCCACGCACATCATTGCATGAAGGTGTGGGTGAAACAGCGACTGGTGAGTGACTAGAAGTCAGTGGAAAATGGGTGAGTTGGTGAAGGTTGTTCATGTGTGTAAGTGCTAGTATCAAATCCCCCATAAGTGAGACTGGTAAAAAGGTGGGGAGGACCATAAAGGATGCACTCTCCTATACGGTGATCATAGAGAGGGTGTTGGTGAAGACTTTTGTAATCTTATGGAGTAAGGAATGTGTTAACACTATATAGGAAATACTCCCCAAGAGTGAGGCATTGAAAAATTCCTTCCAAGGGATTGGTGGTTGGTATGTGGGTAGCTAAAATAGTTGATGTGTCAAAGGTCATCTCAAAGGTGGAGCTAATGGATTGGAAGGCTGACGGTTTGTCTATGGAGGTTGTGGTAGCGGTAGGAATGGAGGAGGCAATAGCTGTACTGGTGAGTAGAGGTGGAGGTGAAGACGATGTGGATCTAGAGGCAGATGCTTTAATGGGTATAAGCATGTCATTGGGTCAGTAAATCATGTTGCAAGTTTTGAAAGGTGATGGGTCATCTGGAATGGTATACGTGTGTCCTTCATGTTCAAATTTCACACATTGATGCAAAGTGGAAGGAACACAACCCATGACACAAATCCAGGGTCTACCAAGCAACAGGTTATATTGAAATTCCCCCTATAAGACATAAAATAATTATGGAATAGTGTGGGGGCCCACACAAATATGGAGGATGACAGTGCCAAGTGTAGAGATGATAGCATCATTGAATGAACACAACATGACAGGATGTTTATGCATGTAATTATCATGTATGTGCATTTGAGTGAATGCATGGGAGGAGACGATATTAATGCCATTGCCCCATCAATCATAACAGGTCATACACGTATATTATCAATGTGGATTGAGATGAAGAGGGCTGGATTGGGGTCATCGGTTTGGTGCGGTGTAATCTCTTCATCTAAGAAGCTAAGGGAGGCTACTTGATGAGTATTTGGAGGAGTATCTGACGAGGGTAATTTGGTGAGAGAGGCTTCATGATGGGGTGTGATAATGGAGACCATGGGTGAAGGATCATTGGGTAAAACTTCAATAGATTGAAGGACCTCAATAAGAGCTTGATGATGGGATTCTGAGGTTTAGATGAGGTCATATCAGAACATTTTGAGCGGAGATTGGAATTGTTTGAGCATGGTGTGATGTGTAACCCCATTGGAAATAGCATATGTGGGGCCACGGATAGTGATTTTAGGTGTGGGTGCAGATGGTATGTTGGGATAGTTGTCTTTTCCTTTCCTTTGTCCTTCTGAGCATGGATAGAAATCTGAATCATGTTTATCTGAGGTGGGGAGGTAGGCGAGGTAGGTGAGCCATGAAAGGTATAACAACATGAAGGGCAGAAGCCTAGAGGTGGGAAATAACCTTGTGAGATGAGTTGAGCACATCGACATTTGGGTGGATTTTTTGGCAAGTTCTCTTATGCGAACCATGTTAATTTCAAATCTTAGCGATGGCTCTAAAAGTTGTAGAGGTGGAGGTCTTAGTTGTTGAGTAGGTAATGAGGGAAGAACTGTGGGAATGGGTGATGGTGAAATGGGTTCTTCATCAAGAAGGTCATCATCATCAAAGTTTTCTTCAGGAGGACACAACTAGATAAGAATGGTTTTTAAAGTCTTATATTTCTCTACATCATTTCCTGACACATGATGGTAGGCAAAAATTTTGGTGTCGTCAAACCCCTTTGGTTTGGGTTTGAGAGGGTCATAATATCTGAGAGGTGGTAATGTGGTGATAGAATTTTCAAGGACGTTGGTTAAAATTTTGGCGTAGGATCCAGCTAGTGGATCACAATGGGAAGTGAAAGTGGGTTTGGGTGTAGGCGTGGCTAATTGTAGAGGAACAGTCCTTGCACGAGGTAAAGTGGATCGAGCCAGGGTTTTAGGTACTAGTGTGATCTTGGGTGTTGGTCATGTTTTCTTAGGTAGGGGTATGGTAGATGAAATGGTAAGAGAGTGTGTGGTTGGTTTGACCACCTTATCGAAGGGTAGCAGATTTTTATCCTTAGGTTGTACCTTCTTGGGTAAAGGTGATATGGGCACACAAGTTATAGAGGGAAATGTGGATGGTGAAAGATGGTGCGTTACCCACGGGGATAACAGAGGTGTTGTGAAGGTAGATGGTGTAGGTCTTGTTAGAGGTGTGAGGGAAAGAGACTGAAATGTGTGGGTAGTGAAGGAGTGATTGATGGTATTAGAGGTATGGCTGGTAAAGATGTTGCAGATGTGGGTGGAAATTGTGGTGGGAGCTTGGGTATGTTTGAGGTTTGCAATGGAGGAATGGGCTGTTATTTTTTTGGATTACCGATGGGTGGAGATTTCTTAACCATGTTGGAAGGGAAAGGTCCTAAGATAGAAAAAAATGGTAAAGGTGATGAAGGTGAGGTTGGGGTACGAGATCTATGAGATTAGTTCTTCTGTTTGGGTGTCGGAGTAGGTTTGGTGTTGGTTATGGAGGATGTTGCTAAATCTAATTTGATGGGTGGATGGGTAAGGCTAGCAGTTGGGATGACCCCAAAGGTAGTGATAGGTTTAGGTGAGGAATATGATGTAGGTGTGGGTTTGGGTTTAGATGCATGTTTGGGTGATGGGTACGGGTGTGAGTTGAGCCATAATGGGTATCGTGGATGAATTTGTGATATTTTTGGTATTTGGTTCGATTGGCCAAAATATTTTTGGGTAGATAGTGGAAGTTTCAGCAAGTGACATCTGCATTTGTGTTGAGACAGGAAGTAGAATACGCCCCAAAGTAAGGCTCTATCCACATAATATAGGTGATCGGCTAGGCATGAAAATGGAACTAATGAAGGTGAGGTTGATGAGGATCCAATGGCAATTCTCGTAAAATGTGTCTTAGAGATGAGGAATTTTCTAGCTTTGGCTTCCATGGGTAAGAGAGTCGAAAGTAAGTCCATAGGATTTTGTGTAGCTAATGGAGAATGGTCGCTTAGAAGCAAAGGTATCTCTACTGGATCCTTGATAGGTGGAGTATAAAATGGGTGCCCCTCTGTGGGTGGAGGAGATTATGGGTGCTCCTCTGTGAGTGGAGGATATTGACAAGTATCTTCCATGGACTAGAGAAGTACTGTAGGTGATGGCTCTCTAGGTGGAGAAGTCAAAGGTGAAGTAGTTTCAATGTTAACAGGAGTCTTTTTCATGGGTGAGAGAGGAGACAAAGGGTGTACCTCTGTGGGTGGAGGAGTAGGTGAAGTGGGTTCAAGTGTAGGTAGAGGACTTCGGGCTAAAATTTTCTCTATGGAAGGAATAGGAGGTAATTGGGTAGCAACGGATGTATCGCTGAAAATAGCATGGACCTCGCGGGTATGGATATCATGAATTAAGGACTCTCCAGTTTGATTGGAAGAAGGGACATGATTAGGAAAGGGTTTCTTGAAGATGTGTAGGTTTTTATTGGTAGGTGCATTAGGATTATCCAAGGTTAACTCACCTTTCTCAAACATTTCTTAGACAATGTTTTTGAAAGTGATGTAATTTTTGTCACTATCACCCTTCAGTTGATGATAGTTGCAGAAGCCATGCTCTTTATACCATGTGGGTGTGGGGCAAGTAGGGTCAAAACTAGTGTGTAGTTTTATGGGAGGAAGGGTGATGGCCCCAGATTTAATGAGATTTTCTAAGACAGAAGAATAAGGTTCTCCAATCGGGGTATATTTCCATTGTTCCTGTCTAAATTGAAAATTCTAGACAGGAGAAAGATTAGATGAGGGACTAGCCTAATTTGATGGATGAGCTAGGCCGGCCTTGATTACCACTGTGTTATTGGTTCCCTTGGATTTTGAATAATTGTTCTATGGTTTCGAAGCAGAAGAGGAATCATTTGATTTGAAGTCTAAATTCTTATTGCGTAGTTGTATTTTCTTCTCTTCGATGACCTGAATCTCTAGCTTTCATGCCATGGTGAATGCCTCATCAAAGGTTCAGAAAGTCTAGACCTGCAGGGTTGGAAAAATATGTCTAGCACAAGCCCACGTGAAGAGCTCTATGAGTTTGGATTGTGGTAGTTGGAATGTGAGTTGATTGATTAGGCTATGCCAACGAGCAACAAAATTTGTGATAGATTCATCGTCATACTAATGCGTAGAGTAGAGGTCAGTCATGGTAACCTTCTTAACAATGTTAATGGAGAAGTAATACAAAAAGGCTTGATCTACCTGATTAAATGAGAACATAGAGTGTCTAGGTAACCCACTATACTAATCTAATGCAAGCCTAGTCATAGACATGGGAAAGGTCCTCAGAAGCAAAGCATCATCATGGGCGATAAGAAAACACCCATGTTTGAAAGACTGTAAATGTTGTTATAGGTCTTATTTTCTATTGAAGTGGCTAAATTTAGGCATTTCCCAATGCATGGGATATGAGCGGATAGGAATGGATGGGTGGATAGGCTCATTACAAATCTCATCATAGTTGAGAGAGTTGCGGGAGCTAGAAACTAATGCTTCCAATATTTACATCTTGTCCATCATTACCTTGATTAGGTCATTGATAGGTTGTGATGGTTTGGTGACTCTTGTAGTGTAAGAGGGTTGGTGTTGGGCATATGACAAGGGTGGCATTCCAGTATATGGCGCTATCATATAGGTAGATTGAGAAAGAGGGAATGAAATAGGGGGTACGTACCCAAAATGAATGATAGATGAAATTGGAGGATGCTGATAGTACGTATATGGAGGTGGAAGGGTCGTGGTAACCCATGTGGCAATGGGGGCTAAGGATTGTGGAATAGAAAGAACAACATTTTTAAAAGGGGTAGGGATCACCGACACCGGGGGTGTTTGTGTAGATACTGATATATATGAAACAATAGGTGTGGATGAGGTGATGTTTTGGGTGTTTGGTGAAGGTATAGTGGATGTGGCGGGTATAACAGATGTTGTAGATGTAATGGTCATAGCAAGTATGGGGTCGAGCTGAGAAATGACTCGAGGCAAGGTAGATGCAGGTAGCGTGGAGCCAGAGGGGGCTGGTGTAGGAGTAGGAGCAAGTGTCAAGGGGATAGATATGGGCATGTCGTATATCAACTGACATGAGGCATCTCGAGTGGATGAGTGGGAAAGATAAAACTACAAGGTGGCAGGGTTCTAGTTAAGGAGTCATGTGAACTCCTCATCTCCTATAACGATAGTGGTAGGTTGGATAGGATCCACAGGTGATAAAATAGAAGGTACTGAAGGACTAGGTGGGATTGGTTGACGACTAGCGTGGAATATGAGGGAATTTTCTTGGCTTCGGGTCAACACCATGTGAACAAGCACTGACAAGGTAGGACTACTTTCTGTAAAGAACACAAAAAATACAGAAGAGACGGGATAAATAGGTCGTGGTGGGTGAATTAGGGGTAATTGGTGCCAGTTAGGGTAAACTGACATCAGTCACAGTTAACCACTGTCGGTCACTGTGGAGAATGGACAATTTGTTCAAAACAAGGGAAAAGGCCAATACTTTTCCAAGTATGCAAGAAACTGATGGAATTACCAGGTCAGTGAATATGATAAGAGTGACAGAGATTATGAACAGTCAAACAATGTGAATATTTGTCCTTCTGGGTAGGTTAACTAAAAGAATAGTGAACCAACACTAGTTGAGTGAAACTAATGGCATTCAAAAGGTAACCTATGACGGTCATTGGACCGACATCAGTCACTGTGAAATTGAAATAGAGATGAAGAAAATGGGGTTGTGAGTTAAAATTAAATGTGGAGTCAAACCTAGAATTATGAGAATGATGAGAATAAGGTCCAGGAACACTCAAATGAAGCTGGAATATACCAACTGTGATGAGGATTGTGCAAGGGGAAAATAAGAAACATGAATAATGTGACCTCTCACCTCAAAACGCAAGCCAAGCAGAAACACTAAGAAAAATATGATCCTAAGAGTTCTTTTTCTATTATGTTTTTTTCAGCTTATGGTATTTAAAGACTAACTCATGAACTTTAGAATAGAATTTTTGGTGAGGATGGCTTCCTACGAAGAAGTATATCTACAAGGAGATGTTTCAATTATGTTATGGTGGGGGTGGGCCATCCTCTGATGGGGTACTGGACAGAGAAAACCAGAGGGGTGCCCACTATGCCATGATCATGTAATCACCTACAACTTATTCTAGGTGAGATGTTGTTTAAGAATGTGTATATATTTTAAATTTTTTATGTTTGGGTAAGACTCGGAGAGATAAAAAGAAAGGAAGTGCTTTTCTATGATTCATTTGTCAACCATCAGCTGCGCATGACTTCCAGCGTATAGGTTGCCCTCAATTATTGTGAGCTAATGCAGAGAAGCAAAATGAAATGAAACGAGTTTTAAACCTAAATTGAAGTGTTGCATTCAATGACAAAAAGATGAATAGGAGAAGGGATTCTCTTTCACTAATGCGATACCTAATGAAAGGGAGGAAGTGTTCTTTTTAAAGCACCAAAATACGATTGCTTTTAGATAATAGAAGAAGAGTAGGTTCTAGGGGAGAAAATTTAATGTAAGAAATTTTTATAAAAGAAAGAAACATACAACCTTTTCACCTAGAAAATAATAAAGAATGAAAAGAACCCATAATGGGTCCCACCAGGTGTGCCAAAATGTTTCACCTAATTC
Organism: Taxus chinensis; assembly: GCA_019776745.2. Taxonomy (NCBI): domain Eukaryota; kingdom Viridiplantae; phylum Streptophyta; class Pinopsida; order Cupressales; family Taxaceae; genus Taxus; species Taxus chinensis. The sequence goes on along the minus strand of CM034152.1, from coordinate 542,716,146 downwards.
TAGACTATTTCTTTGAATGTTGATGAAATAGATAAGGGTAAATGGGCTAGGAGGAAATACCTGTTAAGATATTGGTTGTAGGTTATTGTGCACCTATGAATTATGAAACCAAATTTGATCGTGAGAGCTTCCTTTTTTCTTGGAGAAACTACCTTAAATGCAAAACAAGAACACCAAATAACAGTTAAATAGTATATGCAGTGGACTACCTAGCGTGTACTAGATCTAGGAAGTGTGATACTTCCTAGATGGCTATCAACCCACTGTTAAAAACAACTTAATTCTAACCAAAAAAAAATTCTACTATAGTTAAAATGATTTAGGTATATCATTCATCTATAATAAGAAAATTCATTCATAACAAGCTAAGCTATGACTGAATCTAAGGTCAAGGTCTTGGTCAGGGTACTAGTATGGGTCAGGGTGAGATTCTGGGCAGTTTTGGGTATTTGGTGGAGGTTTAGAAGCTCTGTTCTTGTTTTCTGGTAAAGACACAGAGACCGACGTCATTCTAGTATGGCCAATGTCATTTTAGGTTAACCAGAAATGGTTGTGGGTAACCAGCGTTGGTATGGTTGTGGTACAGGAAACTTAGTAAAATAGGGGTGGGGTCACAGATCTAAGGCTAGATGGGAATGGAAGGCCAATTGAAGGGTTCGTTTAGGTCCTCAGGTATGCACATGAATGATTAAAATCTATATATGGGTAGTTCAGGGGCATAGGAAAATGGATGGTCAAGTTTTCATGGAGGTAAAATGGTGGTAGAATGAAATTAAGGTAGTAACTAGTAACAATAGCAAAAGAATCTACCCAATGATAAATGGACAAATGCCGGTCAACAAAACACTTACTTCTTGCACAAGGTTGACGTCTGAATGGTAATGGTGGGTGATCAAATGGAATAGACTTGATATAGGTTTGGCGCTTCCTCGGATGCTCCCGTGAAGGAAAATTTCTCTGTGGTTTCTTCAGGTGCTAGCTATGGGTGCTTTGATGCATGTACAAATGTTGGTTATGCTTGCATGTAGCTCTGGTTTCATCACTTGTTCTCAAAAGATGTGTTCACCTCTAAACAATGTGCCAACCTTGAAATAAGGTTTTTTTGGGGGTTAAATGGTAACCGACGATGGTTTCGGGTTGACCAACGGTGGTTTAGGGTGACCGAGATCAGTTAGGGAGGGATTTCCTAGGTTTTCTAAACTGGGCAAATCCTTTTTTATTTTCTTGGATCTCACCCTTTTTTTTCTCTACGGAATAGAATGGAAGCTTCCTTATAATGCATGGGAATGTGGTTAGAGGGAATATAGGCTTTGATTATTAGGGTTTGTGTAGGTCTTAGTTAGTTATGGCAACTTACTAAGAATAGGTCTTAGGGTGAGGTGGATATGTGGGCACTATCTAAATTAGGATATAAAAATAATTAATATTGTGAGGATGATGAATTAATTTAATTAAATTAATTAAATTAATATTAGAATGGGGTCAAGGGGGGCATGGTTAGGTAAATGTGTTCAAGGTGTTTATTGATGAGGGACCAAGGGGAGTGTGACCCAATTTTGGTGTCTATAGAGTCCATTCCTTTCTTTCTTGTTGGGAGGGGAATCTTCTGAATATCTTGGACTCTTTTTGAGTCAATTTTGATGCCTTCTTTCCAAACAATATACCCTAGCAATTTTCCTTCTATGACACCGAAAATGGATTTATTTGGATTCAAAGAAATTCCATGATCCCTACATTTCTGAATGACAGCTTCAAGATGCTAAAAATAATCCTCTCTTTTTTAGAAAATACAGTTAAATCATCGAGGTAAATCACAAAGCACTTTCCATTAAAATTACCAAAATCCAAATCCATTTCCCTCTTAAAATTTGTACCAGCAATGATCAAACCAAATGATATTCTCTTATAGTAAAAATTTCCCCAAGGAGTTGTGAAGGTTGTCTTGTATTGATCTTGAACATCCAATTCAATCTGGTTAGAGCCTGAGAATCCATCAAGCATAGACAACATCTATGAACCAGTGATATATTGCAATATTTAATCCATCGTAGGGAGTGGATAATTATCCTTGAGGGAGGCTTGATTTAAATTTTTGAAATCTACACAAATCTAGATTTCTCCACTCTTTTTCCTTACGGGCACAATATTGGTTATCCAAGTAGAAGGATGAATAGGGAAGATTATTCTGGCATTTATCATCCTATGAATCTCTTGGTGAATTATATCTTCAATTTTTGGGTTATATTGCCTTTGCTTTTGGCAGAATGGATTGATTCCTAGTTTCAAAGGAATATAATGCTACATCTCCCTTGGTTTGAAAGATTTTATGTCATCATACGAATAAGCTAACACATCAATAGATTTTCTTAAAAAAATTAATCATTCTTATATTTTTATCCTTAGTACATTATTTATCAATATTAACCTATTTAGGCTTGTCTTCACTCCCTTTATTGACTTTTTCATATTCAGTTGATTGATGGGCCTCATGTGATACCTTGAGTTTAATATATCTATCATGTTTTTCAAATAAATATTCTAGTATTACCAGTCCCCTAGGTATCTTATTACCTTTCAACCTTATGCAACCATCTTTATCAGACACTTAAGATGAGACAAACTCACGATGGATGAATTTACTTCCTTCAAAATACAACTGACTAAAATTATCTTGGATCTCACGAAAATAAATCAAGTTTTGATCATCATTAAATGCTTTCCAATGGCTCACGTTATATGGCATGCTTGGTCTATGTATCATCTCTATTGTAAACTTATCTTGAGAAAAATTCAGGTGAGGAATTACTAATGATCTAGATGCAGCTAAAGCGTTAGCTCTAGCATTTTTATCTCTAGGCACAGCTTCAATAGAAAAGGCATCTAGCAATTCAATTGAATCCTAGACCAAATTTCTATAATGCATAAGTCTTCCATTTTTTACTTGGAATATACCTCTAACTTTCTTGACAATAGTTTAGCATCTCCTCGAACACAAACATTTGTATTTCAAATTTCTCTTGTCATTGTCAAGCCATGGATAAAGGCCTCATATTCAGCCATATTATTTGTATTTTCATACTAGAGCTTATAATAAAATGGATGAGATTTACTTTCAGGAGAATTTAGAACCACTCCAGCTCTAGAGCCATCTGAAGAATAGCTACCATAAAATTCTAATACCCATACATCATTAGGATCAATAATCACTCCCTTAGGAGCCTTTACTTCATCTTCATACATGATCATATAATTACTATGGAAAATTTTCTCATAGATAATTTTTTCTTTAGGATCATTGGTTTTCAACACAGTATATTCTACCTATCTCTCAGATAAAAAATTCTTCATTTTTCCATTAACTGGAATGAGCATACAACCAATCCATCTGAATTTCTCCACCCACTTCTCTATAAAAATTTCTACTCAACAACATACCGTATGATGGAGGAATTTCTACAACCAAAATTGTATCTTTGATCCTTTTTCCTGAGAAGGCAATAAAAACTACTTAAGTGTCCATGATCCTTCCGATAAGAGGCACCTCCTTGTTCTCCATAGAATAACATGAACCAGATGTTCGTGTCAATGTGAGACCAAGGGCATGAGAAAATTTAGTAGGTATCACATTGACTGATGCTCTTGAGGCAATAACATAGTTGTTGCGCTTATGGCTAGCTATGAGAAACATGACATAAAAAGGATCTATTTTTTCAGTTGTAGAAGGTGTGGACACCATCAAATTTTTTAGGAGGTGGAGAAGTAGGAGTGGGTAACAAACCTTTAGAAGGGGTGGATGATGGGCCAGGTTTGGACTCGATAAAATTGATAACTTGGTAAAAATCATTTGGGTGAGTTAGATAGAATTCAGCTTCGAAGATTTGGATTTTGGTCTTTTTTATATGATCGATTATATCAAAGGACCCTGAGGTGGAAGGAGAATCTAGACTTGAATACGTAGAGGTCTTAGGCTTATCATTTAGATGAATAATTTTTTTACACGAGAGTTGAAGGAACATTGGCCTTAGGTGAGGAAGATGAAGTAGAAGGGTGTTAGTGTTACTTATATCTTGAGTGGCAGTGGTAGGGATAGGGGATCCTCTCCTTGCAACAACTGGAATAGTGACTGGAATCTCTTTAGATCTCTTTGTAGGCTGGACCATTTTCATTTTCTTGTTCATTTATTCTCTCTTCATGACAACATATGACTCATTCATGTCTTCTACCACTTCATCACAATCATCATCATCAACAACCCCTTATGTGGTAAGGAAATTAACCTGAGAATCATCTACCTCTTCTGAAAATTTTTCAAGTTCTTCTTTAGGTGCTCTAACTATTCAGCTTCAACTTCATCTTCAGACTCTTGTACACCATAGTTTTTATTGACTATAAATTTTAGAGGAGGAGATTCAATTGTCAATTTAGGTTGAGTATGAGGCAAATAGTTTTAAGGTTGAAATTTCCTCCTTGGTATATCTTTATAAGGCACATTTTGGGCAAGTTGTTTCTTAGTAAATATAATATCATTTGCTAACTTCTGAACCAATTGATCAGAGTTAGCACCTAAAGTTTAGGCCTTAGTCTTGGTAGGCTCCTTCTTTAGTTTACTAGACATTATCAAATCATCTTCAACACTTATGGCCAGATATTGATCAACATCCAAAGTAGCAAGATTATCCCTTCTCAATGTGTAGCTTACCTCTAGCAATTGTGCATTCAGGAAGAAACATTTCTAAATATGATCCACAGGATGAGTGGGTACTAGAATTTAATTCATCAATTTTCTGAATCTTGCCACAAAATCTCGCATGGTCTCATATGGTTCTTTCTTTATCTAATAGATTTGAGAAAGAATAGCATGTACATCCTCAGTAGGTTTAAACCAATTTTCAAATTGGGTCCTCATAGTATACTAGCTAGTTATAAAACTAGTCCGATGATAATAGAACTAGTCTGCAGCATTGTTCTGTAGTGTTTCTACGAAGATCCTGACATTCACATTTTTTTGCTCAACTCCAAACACTCTGCATGCAACAATAAATGCATCGATGTGCTCATCAGCATGCACTTTTCCATCACCTCTTAACTTTGAAAATTTATTTCTATTTCCTTTTGGAATATCATGCAATGTTGGAAGAATATCCAAAGGCCTAGCCCGTTGGCCCCAGTGCAAAGGTGTGGCAACCATTCTAGGGAAAACTATTTGTAAAAGAAATATAACTCTAGCTAGTACCAAATCCTGAGCACTGGGACTTAATTGCTTTTGAATATTAGTGTTTTATAAATATGTAGAAGTCTTATCCTTTGTAGGAGGGGTACTTGTAGATTTTTTTCCTCTAGCCCTTCTCTATAGAGTAAGGTAAAACCATTGTTCTAGAAACTGAAAGTTAGGATCATCAATACATTGAGATTTATGTCCTTGTGTATATCTTCTATCTACCAGTGTATTTTTGTTGATGGTTTAATTTTGAATATCGTTTCAATTAGATGCACAAAATGTGCCCCATGGTGGCTGCTAAAAATATTTTGATTGAGAAATTTGAATTTTAATCACAAGAAAATAGTTCAAGGGATAACAGTCCCTCCTCTTTGTGGGAGAGGTTCCCTTATTCCACACACAAGAAATAAAACTACTTATTAACAAATTTACAAACTATCAATATTGGATGAGGATTTCAATGTTGGAAATTCCTCCAAATGTATCCATATTTGATTATTCTCAATACAAAAAAAAAATATGTAGAAGAAGTAATGATTCCAAGAACAAGGATGGCTGCACTTTTAGATGAATAGATAGTGGAGTAAAATCATGCTTATGCATGCATAATATTTCCTTAAACATATGAATCTATATATATCTGAATACAAGACATATATGTAGTAGGTACACAAATTCTAAGCATAACATCAACTATAAGAACACAAATTTTCATATCCAAATATATAAAATCCACATTCACGAGGTAAAGAACATAATAGAGGAAACATAGGAAAAAGGAGAGAAATAAATTATTTTGTATTGATTCTTAATAGTTATGTATTTTTTTACATCCTAAACATCAAAATCCATCCCCCTCATAATCCAAAGAGGTTCTTTTTATAGCCACTTGGGTAGTTACAACCAAGGTCTCTTCAGTTTCCTTTCATTTAATTTAGATATTAATACAAGATTAAAAGTATCAAACCTAAAGTTGGCTCTAATTACAATTTATATTATTACCACCATGCCAACTTCAAAATACATAAGGAAGAAAATTAAAAACTACGCATTAGTCGAGGGAACACTTAAGGAAAAAGAAACTAGGTTATTCATCTTGATAATTAGATTCCTAAACTTTACCAATGCTCTAGAAATCTCCATACCTCGATGAATAGTAGTGTTGGTAGTTGCATTTACCCAACTTTTCAAGCAATCTTCCATATCCTTCCAGAAGTCCACATTTTATAAAATGCATATGTTAGCTTCAACAACAACAACTTGCAATGCACATATTTCTTTCAAACTTCTCCTTGGCTATAATATCATGTTTGAACAACTTCTCCTGTATAAGTAATTTTAATTCTACTTTAACCTCCTGCATTATGTTCCTACTTATGTAATCTTCCTTGAAGAAATGACACTAAATATCTCAAAATTTATCTAACACACAAGTTTCGAAGACTTACCCTTGTGAAACATATTATTTAATTCATCAATTTCTTCTTATAGGACCTTGACCTTCTAATCCACACTATATACCCATTTCTTTTAAAGGTTATTATTTTAATCATCAAAGACTTTGTTTGCAATGAGAACTTGTTCATTAGTATGAGTCATTTTCCTAAGATCTTGTATACACTATGTCTATAATTTGAGATCTTTTTCAAGGCCTACAATGGTTTAGGTGAACCTTTTCTACATTGAGAAAATATTATCAAATGCCTTGAATGCTTATTTCATGAAATTCAAGCTAGAAATAAGCATCTCCTCCACCATAGATTTTATTTATTTTCCAAACGATGCATGCTTATGAATTTCTTTGATATTTTACAATTCCTCACTAGTCAAGACAACAAGAGGTGGCATTATAGTGAGAGGAGATGGATCTAAAAAAAATTCAAGGACCTTGTCAAAAGAAGGACCTACTTTCCTTTTTCCACTCTTTGAATTACCTTTGATAAAGTTTCCTTCAAATTATGAACTTCGCTTTCAGGAGTGTATTCATCCAATGGTATCCTTGTCAATTCCAAATCATGCAAAGTGAAATATTTCTCATCTTTATTAACTTTAGGTTTAGAAACCTCCAAAAAAAATTGGCCCTTAGAATCAAATATTGATATGCAATTAGGTATAGCTTTATTAGCAGATGGATTAAAAGTTGTTCCTAGGAGAGCATCCACAACATCAAAGTTTGGGGTAACAATGTGAGATGAGGCCTTCATTTTCTTACTTTCAATAAATGGTTAGACCCAAGTAAAAAAAATTAATATAGGGAGGAGGAACAAGAGTCCCTAATTCAAGTGTGCTCATTGAACCCAAGGTTTTTGCAGCTCAAAATTCCATGATAGATGTTCCTATACTAGAAACAGGCATTTCCTTGCCAAGAGTTTCTTTGACAAGTGGCTCTAGAATAATCATTGTCCTAACTTCTGATGTAAAATCATTTTTATTTTCATCACCTTCTTCTTCTTTTTTTTTTGATCCCTTCAATATTTCTTTCTTCATGATCTTTTGTTTCTTCCTCATCATCACCACATAGATCAATAATCAACTCAATCTTTGACACTACTTCGAATTTCTTTGGAGACGGAAATTGTTTACTTTCTTCCTCAATTACTTATTCTACCTTTTGAACATTTTTAGCTTTCCCCTTCTTCATATACACCAAATTTGAATACTCAAGAGGAGAGGGGAATGACTATGTATGTGCTTCAAGTACTATTGCAGAAGTCTCTCTATGAGAAGTGCATGCTTCTTGAGAAGAATAAATTGATCTACCTTCTCTATATGTCTTCATTTTTCCATCAAACCAAACTTTGGTTCTAAGAAAGACAGGGTTTATTATTTCTTGCAAATCATCTCTTATCTTCTTGAACAAATCAATGGTGTCAATAAGTGTGTGTTTGATGGACCTGTCAAATTTAAGAGACTTTAGATCTCTATCATCATCCTATATTTCATCTGGTACCTTGTAAATTCCAAAATATTTGATTTTCTACAGGGATAACCTGTCATAGTACCTTCTTCTAACATCATAGTTATTTGAGCAATCAGCCCAATAGTCTTCTAAGTCTGGAAGATGATAGAAAGGCATCCTTAAATTGTTGGAAATGAAGCCCTTGAGGTTGACACAAGTTCTTTTCTTGAAATAATGAAAATTGAAAATAGAAATAGTTATCTCAACATTTTGAGCATCAAGAGTAGTCCTACATGTATAATTACCCAAAGTGATTGGGAATTGAATGCCAATTATTTTCTTGTCTCTACGGGTTCTATATAGGTTGTCAATTTGTCTATAGATTTCAGCAAGGGAAATATTATCACTATAAAATAGTGGATTTTTGAGAGGTGATCCCTCGAAACCTTCTATCCCGATGTATGAAAACATCTTGAACTGAATGAAGTAGCTACCATAAACAAAAATTAGTTGTTTGGCCTCATCAGAGAACCTCTCAGTTGTGTTGCCTTCCAACAATATAACAATATATATAGTGAAGGAATCATTGAATCTTATGAAATGATGACTGTTACTCTTCAAATTTAAATTTGGATAGTATTCATATGTTGGAGGATCCTTTTTATCTTCATTGGGAAATATATCGAACCATAATTTGTATACTGCAATGATATACATGAAGTAAGAAGTCATGTGAAAAGTTTTGAGCCTTTGCACATTAACTGGTTGTTTACTGAGGATGTCACAAATGGTTTCCCCCCAATTTAGATTGTGTTTTCCCTCACAGATAATATTCAAATATGGGCACATCCATAAATGGAACTTATTGGTTGAAGGAAGACCCATTCTTCTGGTAAGAAGAGTAATGATATTTGAAATCTCCTCCTTGAAATTAATTTTGTAAATAGTTTTGGGTAATATAGAGGCTCCTTTCTTTGGGGTTTTAAACCAATATTTGGCTACCATGTGCTTGTATTTTTCACTTTCTTTATCAAACAAGGATTGAGCCTAGGCTTTGGTGAGAAAAATTGAATCTTCTACAACAAGGATCCCAAAGGAAGTATTGATGTATTTAACATCAAATTGGGTAATTACCTGACCTTGGGGATATTTGAGTTCCTTTGTACTTGGATCAAAATAGGAGCCACAATCCAAAATAGTGTTGGCACACTAGACAGAGATTGGAAAAAAACCAGTGTGATATATTCCACATCCTTTGATCAATTGGGTAGTGGGAGTAGGATTTTCACAGTTGAGTCATGCCCAAAAATCATTGAGGTCGAGATGTTGCATGTCGTTGTCTCCAATATCAGGTATAGGAGTCTCTAAAGAGGAGATATGTTCATGCCCCTTGAAATTAATTTTCATGATGGTGAATGGAACAAATAAAAAGAACGCAGGGGGAAAAATAAACTTGCAAGAGTAGGAAAGCAATAGGGAAAAGTTAAAAGCTGCTTCTAATTCCCAGAAAAGGATTTTCGAAAACTCTAATCTTTATCACCAAATGAACGGTGTCCTTCTTAGGAGAAAGATGCACATGGAATTTTTGAAAATGGTTAGGAAATGGTCTTCCTACGACTAGAAACAACTAAGAAGGCTTGGGAAAGGGGTGCAGAAATTAAACTGTAACCTTTTATGATAGAAATGACACTCTTTCCCTATATATAGATATTCCCATTTGGAAATATTCACTGGGGTGCATTAAATGAAGGATTTAATCTATTAAAGGAAACATGAATCTTTGTTACACAAGACATTAGCTTTGGCCTTTGGATTGTGGATATAGCAGAAGAAAATAGCACAAAAGTCCCATGGGACATTTTGGACACCAAGAGCTAACATCTTCACAACACAAGGAAAACTATCTCAATGTGGAAAAGGCAGGTTTATGGAGAACTTTGGGCCGGGATGCACTTGAGACACTAGGGATAGGGAAAGCCAAAAACCCCAGATTACATTAATACCTAGTAATAATCATGTAAATCAGACCAAAAATGCACAAAATTCCTTTGGGACACTGGGACACAAGTTATTCGCCAAGCCAAAACACCCACATAACAAGAAGGAATTAGAAGAAAAAAAATGAAAGAAGCATTTCTGCTACTACAGGGATGCAAAGAACTGACGATCCAGGAGCACACGGACCACGGGTTCACAAAAATTCTGAAAAATCCCGCACAACAAAGGAAGACCATTTAATTGTGGGAAAGATGAAGAATCAAGGAATGAGGGGCCCGAAGGGACATGGGACATGCAAGACAAAAAAACCCAAAATACTTTCACTACAAAGAAAAAATCCCAACCTCAAAAATTTGAAAATTGGCTAACTATTGGGGACAGTTTCCTTTCCTTCATACTTCACGAAGGGAAAAAAAAGACCTTGAAAGAGAGATATTACCCAAAGTTTTTGAAAATTTTATGAAAATACACACATTTTCAGGTCAGTGACAATAAGACAAAAACAAAGACCTATCAATCCTATAATTTAACTAACAATGAAACAAGAATTGGATAAGTTAATCAGATCTAACATTATTTTCTCGATGAATCACTCATCATGGGTTGCTAATTTGGTTCCCATGAGAAATAGAAATGGATAAATACACTTTTGGGTAGATTTTATAGATGTAATCAAAGTGTCCTTAAAATATCACTATCCACTACCATTAATATAGAATATTTTTCAAAGAATAAGTGGTTCATAAAAAATTTCACTTCTTTATGGCTATGTAGGTTACAATCAAATATTTGTACAAGAGGGAGATCAATTTAAAATAGTGTTTACCACAAAATGGGGCACATACACATACAAAAAAATGTTATTTGGAATGTCAAACATAGGAGCAACATTTTTATGTGCAATAGACTTGGTGTTTCAAGTATTAATCAATACTTGTGTTCTTATTTATTTGGATGACATATCCATTTTTTAAAGCATGTTACTAATCATATCAGTCATCTCAAACACGCATTTGAAAGGTGTAGGTGGTATGGCATTTCACTTGATCCAAAAAAAATTTCAATACATGAAGGTGAATTTTTGGGTCATGTCATGTCTAAGAAGGTTCTTGTCATTGATCCACATAGGGTAAGTGTGATTTTTTCATTATTATTACCAAATCACAAGAAGACATTGCAAATTTTTTTGGGTAGAATTATTTTTTTACGAAGATTGATTCCATATTTTGCAAATCTAATGAAGCCACTAACCTCAATGCTTAATTAAAACATGGTTTTTCAGCTGGAAAACAGAGGGGTAAATTGCTTTTGAATCAATCAAACATGTTATCTCATAAGCTCCAAACCTTATCAATATAGATTTTAGTAAGGAATTAATTTAATATGTTTTTTCAACAATTGACACAATCTCAGCCATGTCAATACAATAGAGTAATAAAAATTTCAAGAATTCAATTACTTTATTTAGTCAAGGATTGGAAGATTATGAAGTAAAGTATTCTTTTGTCAAAAAATAGGTTCTTTTAGTTATTTGAAGTCTCAAAAAAGTTAGACAATTGGTTTTTAATAACAAATTTCATGCAATGGTTTCTCATCCAAGTGTTAAAGATTTTCTTTTGTGAAAGGATTTAAATGAGAAAAGGGTGGGCTGGATTACAAAATTCATAGAATATAATGTTGACATCAAGGTTACAAGATTTGTAAGAGGAAGAAGGTTGTGTGCGCAACTAGCTTCAAATTTGAATGATGCTAAAAATAAGGTTTTAGTGCTTCAAAATGATCAATACACAAATGCTCCTTCATTACCTCCGAGTTGAGATCAAGACATGATCCATGTTCTTCATACTAGACAGTGCCCACAAAATTTGGATAAAATAAAAATAAGGTATTTTATACTGCATTCCATTCCATATGTCCTCATTGATAATATTTCTTTTAGAAAAAATGTAAATGAAGTTATTTTCAAATGTGTTGATTCAGATTGGATTGAGCATGTTTTGGAGAGTTTCATGGAGGAATATTCAGTGGTCATTTTGCACCAAGAGATATAGCCTTAAAGATCATGATAGCATGCTATTATTGGCCAAATCTATTCAGAAATGCTCATGTATGGGTAAGGAAGTGTTCAAAGTGTGTTTTTTATAGGAATTCAAAAGTTGGCATCTCTTCCTCTTCGAACCATTCAGGTAAATCAGTATTTCATGCAATGGGATTTGGATTTTATAAAAATGATTAATCTATCATCTATTATAGGTCAAAAATGGATTCTCATAGCCACAGGTTATTTCACAAGGTGGATAGAAGAATTTTCTTTTAAATAGGCAAATGAGACTTTAGTTTTTGACTTTTATGAAAGTCTTGTCACAAGGTTTGGTGTTCCCACTACAACATCTAATACAATGCATTATCCTTCCTTAGTACAAGAGTTACCACATGGGAATTCAATATTGTAATTCATCTTGCAACATATTATTATTATTATCCTCAAGGAAATGGCTTGTTATAATCAACTAACAGAAAAATTCTCATAATCATAAAAAGAACTATGGCAGAAAATCAGAGATCATGACACACAAAACTGAAATCATAATTATGGGTTGAGAGAATTACTCCGAAGAGATCAATTGGAAACTCTATTTCATTATTTTTTATTGTATAGAATCAAGGTTTCCTATTTTCTATGAATTACCAGCTCTGGATCTCATATAATAAATGGAAATGATCGAGGAAGATTCAATGTCAATCATATTTGTAGAGTTAAAGAAAGTAGAGGAAGTTATAAACAATGTGATAGCTTTCATGGATCTTCATCAAGCTCATGTGAGGAGATAATTTGATATGAAATCAATTGCAACAACATTAAGAGAAGGAATCATTGTGCTCAAATGGGATGAAGAAAAAACTAATCCAAGAAGAAACATTAAGTTTGACTCCTTTTGGAGTGGACCATATCTGATAACATGATGTAAACAACACAATGCCTTTCATCTCTCCAAGCTTAATGGTGATCAACTTCCCATTCTAATTAACGAGATGTATCTCAAAATCTACTATTGAGGTCATGTTTTACCATTATACATAGTAGGTTGTGTTTACTTTCTTCCAAGTGTTTCATGTAAATTGTTTTAGTTTCACTTCTTGTGTGCCTTGTGCACTTTCATGGTGTGTTTATTTCTAATAAGTGCTCTAGCACATTTGTTTTTCTTTCCAAAATGTATATTTGAAATCCTAAGTTGTTTCCTAAGGTTGCAATAGTATGATATGACTCCATTCCCAATGGATACTTCAAGAATACTAATTTCTTACATTTGTTATAATTTGAGGATTCTAATAAATATGGGTTTAATAAACTTACATATTACATAATGTTAAAATAATAAATAAAGATTACATCACTAACATAATTAAATAAATAAATACTTAAATGAAATAAATTAACACAGGTGACACAATATTTATAGTGGAAAACCCTAATAGGGTAAAAACCACTTTGAAAATAACCTTTTATTTCAGATAACTTATTTTACATCCAGTAAGATCACCTCCTCCTTTGAAACCCTATTTACCAAGGGTAAAACCAAATCACTTGATTTTCACACCTTTGATATATTTTCTGAATATATCAAATGAGGACCTGAAGTCCTTTTTATAGAAGGTGATCGGGTATGTCTCTTAACCCACCTTTTCAACCTAAAATGGTTGACACATACACCTAAGTTTATAATATTTAATATTAGAAATATAATCATTTCATGATATTAAATAGTTAACCTAAAGTATATACTTAGGTTAACATATTTAATAATAGAAATATAAATATTCCATATTATAAAATATTAACCTATATATTAGTGATGGACCCATATACATTAAGGGTTGGCCAGAACCACTTGATCATTATGTTCCAACACTCCCCCCTTAATGTTAAGTGGGATAACATAACATATGCCAAGTAGATTACCTACCCATGGTACACTACAGGATTTACAATCCTTAAACCATAAAGGTCTTAAGCTAGCATATTGGTTGAAGGAATTATAACACTTTCATCATACTCAATTTACCTTTTGGTACAAAAGCATTTGGAATCCTAAATATCATCCCATGATCGGTGGCTAAGTATGATTTGTGAGTTTTAAATATTCTCACAGGTTCTCATAAAAGCTTATTGAATCCAAGCATATAGGATCCTTTTACAACTAAGGACCTCCTTAACAATATGCTTATACTGGATGTTTACCTAATAAACTCAATAGCACTAAAGATTTTACCTAAGACCACCTTTGAGATCTTTCTACACTTCTTTCTATAAATGAAGTCTAAGAGTTATGCATGCTTGAAGGTCTTTTTCCACTTTCCCAAAGGTTTTTTACAAATGCCCGAAGGTATTTTTACAAAAACCAAGTTCCATTAGGAGGTGACATTGTCATGCACACTCCCCCTCAATGGAAACTCTAACAATCCAATTTTTTCATGAAAGTGACAAAACTTTGTAGCACTCAGGGAATTTGTAAAGATGTCAGCAACATGCTCTTCAGTCAATATGAACTCGAGATTTATCTCATCACTTTTAGCACCTTCTCACGGGTGAAGCGTACATGTATCTCAATTTTCTTTGTCCTCTGATGTTCAAATGGAATTCTTAATCAAGAGTAATACAACTCTAACCACCACATAGAAGATAAATAATTCCTTTAGCTTACATGTGTATCTCTACCAACAGCCGTTACAGCCACATGGCTTCTTTACTTCTTCCATTGTACTTCTCTGTCTCAGTAGAAAAAATGGAGACTATTGATTGTATTTATTGTTCCAAGTAATGGTTCCTACACCAAAAAACTTGAACACATATTTTAGTATATTTTATAACACAACATTAATATGGTTAGAATCACAAAATCCATATAAGATAGTATTTTTATTCTTATTATAATGCAACCCATAATTTATTGTTCCTTTCAAATATCTAAAAATTTATTTTGCAAGATTTCAATGATCTCTAAAAAATGTTCCTTCATAAACCTTGAAGTAATGCCTTTTGTATAGGAAATAGTCTGATCTAGTTATAGTTAGATAAATCAAACTATCAACTAACAACGTATATAAAATATGATCAACCTTTTTCATATGTAGATTTATGATCAATATTTATTGCAACTTTCCATTTAAGTATAAAATGGTTTACAATCAATCATAAGAAACTTTTTTCAATACAATGGTTACATATTGTGTTTTGAAAAATAACAATAGAATGAAATACAATCATATAAATAATATGGTGTGAGAAACTTAACTCATTCATTTCAAAGTACTGCTTCAATTTCTCTTTAATCCTATGAATTATATCAGAATTGTCACCATACATAAGCAAATCATCAACATATATACATATAATGATAATATGCGAGCCTTATTGCTTAGTGAATATATCATTTTTAGAAGAACAATTAACAAAACCTAACAGTTTAAAAGAAGAAGAAAAAATTTTTTACATACCAAGCTCTAAGAGTTTGTTTTAAACCATACAAGGAATTTTTCAACTTACAAACATATTTTTCTTTACCAGTTTCTTCAAATCATTTAGGTTGAAACATGTAAAGTTATTCTTTTAAATCGTAATTTAAAAAGATATTTTTCTTATCCATTTGGTAGATTTCCCACCCAAATTGAGCAGAAATTGCAAAGAAAACCCTAATGGTATTCATTTTAGCTATAAGAAATGTATCAACATAATCAATACCAAGTTTCTAAGTGAAACCTCTAGGAATAAGTCTAGCTTTATATGTTTGTTAATACTACCATCACCATTATATTTTACTTTGTATATCTAACTCAGGCCATATAATACTTCCACAGCCTTAGGTTCATACAATGTAATTAATGCATGGTACATATGATAGCTTCTGGTCATTTTTCTAAGTTTAATAGTATTTGTGTTTTCTAACATAGATTGAGCCCAATTTAATTTCTTAACTAGGAAGATAAGAGTTTCAAAAACATCTATAGCATCAAAACATCATCATGACCATTTATTAAATCAGAATTAAAACTATCATTTAGAAGCATTTAACGAAGTAACTCCAAGAGAAGAAGACAACACATGTAAACATTTCACTAGACTATATCTATACATTTGATATAAGATTCGATAATTAACATGTCCTAACCTTTCATGTCATAGTTTTGAATTATTCAAACTCTGAGATATAAAATAAGATGTAGAAGAGAAATCATCAAAAATATATTGATCATTTCTTTGAATTCCTTCAGCCATTATACTCTCATTAATATCCTTGATATACCAAGTATCCTTCATGCATGGATTCTAGTTGTGTCCATACCTCTTTTGGATGTTCAATATTACCAATGTATAGAATGTATTCGTCGTTCACATTGCATAAAAAAATAATCTTACATTCGTTGCAATAATGTATTCATGTTATCTACAGTTTCTTGAGGACCAGTTGCAATAACCTCAGATCTAGAAATAATCATCTAGAGTTTTCTCATCATAAATTCTATTTTGACTCAAATGTTATAGTTGATTTCATTTAGGATCTAGGTTTTGTCAAGATAGAAATAGTTGGACGTTATTGTTTTCTTAAACCTGTAAAACACACCTTATTATAATATACAATGTACCGCAGAGTTAGATACATATTTATCGATAAAAACAACACTTTTAATAGAATCAGATCTAAATTTTGTAAATCTAAAAAAACTATTTTATTATAACTAGTTATGTCATTATAATGCATACTAATTAACCTCCTACGATCAAAATAATAACCCGCATTATAAAGGGCTCTGCATTATACCCCAGATTTATATAAAAAATATTTGCAACCAGATAGAAAGTGAAGAAGAGACCCCTAAGAATACATAACTTCAAATTTCTAAAAAAAATTAATGTAGACAAAAATCTGGCCAGCTTAAATTTGACGTCTAAATCACTGTCATAATGGCTTATTTTTTATTCTATCGTGATGGTCATTTGACCGTCAATTTTAACATAGTTAAAATTTTCTGGAACCTATGAACTTAAATTTGACGTCTAAATGACTGGCATATTGTCTTATATTTGGTCTACCATGACGGTCATTTGATCGCCAAATTTAATGAAGCGAAAACTTGTTGTGAAATTTCCAAAATATGAAATTCCCATAATTTTTTCTTTTGTATAATATTAGGGAGGTTATATTTTAACACATTATAATAACCTATTATAATTTATAATATAAAAATATATACATTTTTTTATTTTAAAAAATGTACATAATTTATAGAACGAAAATAAAAAATAACATATAGTTCATAAAAATTATAAACTATAGTATATTGTTTTTAAATTAAAAAACACATAACCCTTATTAAAGGGGTTTAAAGGACATAGATCAGGTTAAAAGAATTTTACTAGGTGCAAATAGATTAATGAGAGTATAGATTACCCTGCATATTTTACAGAGAGAATAAGTAATTTCACCTGACCAATAAAATAAATTGAAATCCCTATTTTCATTAACCTTGTATTCTCCCTTCACTTACTCTTAATTTTACCCCGCACATATTTAAAAGTGTTGAAAATATTTCAAAATATTTTATATAATTCCTACAAGCTAAAAACTTTAAAACTTTTATGTAACTATAGCTACCAATATTTTAATACATATTTACCACACTTCACGTGGGCCACCAATAAACTAACCCTTTTTTTTTTAATTCTCCATTTATACTTGAAAGTTTCACATTTATACTTTATTATCTCATTTTATTCTCCAGGCACACTCTTATATAAAAGAAAACCTTTAAATATGTTTATTTATATAGTTTTTATAAACTATAAGATCTAAATGAATAGGGTTTCCCCTTTATAGGGATAATATAAATGGTTAGGGACACATGTTAGGTTTTATTTAATAAGTATTAAGATTTAAAAAGTAATCCTTTCATGGCAAAGAAATAAATATGGGCCCCCTTACTAAAAAACAGTAAGCACTTTGAGTTTTTTTTTAAACATATATAAACTAAATCTAATAAAATTTATATTTCAAGCAACCATATATATATATATATACCATATATATATATACATGTGATTCAAACTTAGGTTTTTTTCTTAAAAAAAAAAACTATATATGCCTAGATTTATAACTTAAGTTTAAATATGATTTAAACTTAGGCTTAAAATATGGTCTATTGAGTCTTCCCTCAATCCCATGTAATTTTAATATGGTTTAAGGCTTTTAATATATAGTTTTTTTTTCAAAACTATAGAAATTTTAATATGATGTTTATATAAATTATTATATAAACCGTATTCTATATTATATATATTTTTATTTAAAAATAATAATATAGTTTTCAAATTATATAGGAATATAGTTATTGATTAACTAAAAACTATAGTTTTTCAAATCAAATCCTTTCAAAGGGGACCAAAGAACACGGGTAGATGTATGATTTACCTTCTGAAATATTTAACCTGCAAACATTTGAAATTATAGAAAACATGAAAATTATTTCATATAGTAATAAATCTTTTTTTTTTGTATGTGACATTTCATATAGTAATAAATCTTTTTTTTCTGTATGTGACTTTCACACAGGTAATATTTGAAACCCCTTTTACCTGTGCACGCATCAATCTTCAAACAAATATTAATTCCATATAATTTACAAAATGTAAATGAAATTAAGAATCATATCATATTACATTTCCCCCAAAAAAATTACGGATTTAAAATTGAAAAAAACCCTAAAAATTTTATATAAGGCGATCGGGTATGTCTCCCGACCCACCTTTTCAACCTAAAATAGTTGACACATACACCTAAGTTTATAATATTTAATATTAGAAATATAATCATTTCATGATATTAAATATTTAACCTAAAGTATATATTTAGGTTAACATATTTAATAATATAAATATAAATTATAAATATTATTAAATATTAACCTATATATTAGGGATGGACCCATATATATTAAAAGTTGGTCAGACCACTTAATCATAATGTTTCAACATTACCTCTCATTGCAACGGGGTGTTATGTGCATATTTCACAATTGCACGGGGTGTTATGTGCATAATTTCACAATTATTGCAACATATGGGTGTTTTGTGTTTATCAGGAATGAAGTTTGTTTGTATTTCAGGTTTTTGTTGTAGTTTTCCATCCTTCCCTTAATACATTGGTGAAACTTGGGTTTGTGTTGCATTTATCTAACCTCCTCAGGATTCACCCTTTCTCCATTTTGCATGGTTGGGAAAAGTGATTAGCACTCCTTTCTTGGTGTATCACCACTCGTAGTGTAGGTTTCTTTCATGCAATCTTTCTTTCATTGTCCCCTTTAGAAGAATTTGATTAGGATTAGTCAATAGTTTTACCTATATTAGGAGTAGTTAGTGGTAGGTAGGTTAGGAGTAGGAACCTGCCTTCTTCAGAGAGTTGTTTGATTCACAAGGTCTCACACTTCATGAAAACTCCATGTTATGCAATCATATCGAATGGCCCAGTCCATAAAACTATCTCATTCAGGGGGTGTTGTGATTTTGCATCAAAATTTAATGCATAGTTCTCATTCAGATTATAAATCACAGGTTGTGATAATTACATGACTATTATAAAGAGTAAAGGAGAGGCTCAGATTAGTAAGGAAATTCTCAAGTAAATTATTTTACATCGAATCCTATGAGGGATCAGCGTGCAACTGATAGTAGGTGGATGTAAGAACCCCAAAGAGACCTATAGGAGTTCATAAGAGAGACAAAAACTGGTTCAAAGTTTTCATTCTTACAAAAAAACATCTAAAACTTGAAGATCAATTCTATTAGGAGTGGGATAATGTGTTCATATATTTACACACCCCTCAAAATGTAGTGCAAGGTCATATTTCGAAGGTAAGAGCAAATATAACTGTTACAGTTGAATGAACCCCTATCCCAGGGTAGGACAGTCACGTTCCAACTTATATTGGTACCTATTTATCATAAAAATACTCACTATTAAAACTCAAAACACTGATTTTAGGATATAAAACTATCAAATTTGGTTTTGATCCTTGAAATATTGTAGGAAGAAACTGTACTCATTTTGTTTCTCTCGAGTGATTACATAAAACCCTCTTAGGGATTACTAGTAAGTGCATGTTGAGGTATTAGACTCACTTCCCAAAGCTAAAAATTGCAAGAAAATCTAATGGCGTATGCCTCTCTTTTATTTATGAAGAAATTTTCCTTGATAATCCCATACCCCATATGAAAATATTGGCAATTCTAATAAAGGCACTATAGCAATCTGGGAGACCTGATTTATAGTCTAGAATTGGGAATTTAAAGCAAACATCACAAAGGAACCTAATATGAAACTTTAGATTCAACATGCACACCCAACTGGGTAGTTTAAATAGTACTTAGTTGATAAAGTGAGGTCTTTAACAAGAAGTTATGTCAAACTTTCATTTGCACCTATGGCTAGTAGAAAGAACTAGGTTATGAGATAGAGTTGTGAAGAAAAATTTAAATGGCTTAGGAATTGGATCCAAAAAAAATTCCCACACCTACATATTTTAAAAGGGTATTCAAAATTGTCACATTTCTCTCAGATTCTTTTTGGATCAGTATAACTCATACCATTTCCATCAATATTGTTCTCAAGAAGCCAAGTTCACAATTTTAGCCAAGGAGAGTAAAATCAACCAAATATTGTGCCTAACCATCACCTAGGTGGTTGATATAGGTTGAGTCAGGGATAATGAACATTGTTGAATCCTTGAATAATGATATTTGAGCCAATAGGAAGGATTTACAAGATTTTGATGTTCCCTAGAATGAAGAAAAGAGTGCATTTTTGCAAGTTATGGAATGAATTGAAGTAGTTCATCTAATTCTACTGGTTTAAGATTTTTGTAGGTATAAGATGCTATACATCAACTATGTTACCCACACATTTCATTTTATTTTTTATGTATCTAACCTTGTGTGCTCTTAATAGATTTTAGATTTGTATGGCATATATTATTATTTTCCAAAACTATGTGCAATGACATCCTTAGAAAAATATGTAACACTTTTATGGCATAGTTCTTTGATGTACCATGAATGTGTGTATAATATTTGCACACAATGTTTTTGTAAAAAACCAAGTCATAGCTGTTAGATAGGCCTAAATAAGCTTCATTTCATATAAATTTATAAGTATGGAAAATAATTGTGAGGTTACGGAAAGATCCAAGGTAGAAATTATTCTTAGAGACAATCCATGAAGCGTTTGGAGTTACACACAATATTTAGTCGACCACAACACAAAGGAATTATATTATTTGTTTTCACTTGATGATTTTTAATGTCGTGGATCATTTGTGATGTTGCAAGACTCATGATGTCTCCATGAGATAAAGCACAAGGTTTAGCTAACTTTTTAGGGACTGCAAAATGTTTTGGAGGCTTAAGTGGACAATTCCAAGGTGAATTTTAATGCCACACATATTTTGCAATGGTTTATGTGGGCCACATACTAAAGGAACTCTATGCAAGCTTGAAAATTACTACTTAATAATACTATGTAGGGTGAATTAATATACCAACACAAAGGGATGGCATAAAATTTCATGTCAAAATAAATGAGATGCACAAATAAGTGCCACAAAGGACATATATGTCACATCTAAGGAAAGTATATTGCATGATATTTGTAATAAATAGAGAATGCCTCACAATACTATTATGTAGTTCTTTTATGGCCTGTAAAAGTGGGGAATAACTTAGACACCCCAAAATTACAGTGAAGGGATTATATACACAATTTGAAAATGAAGATCTCACAACATGAGGAAAAGAAACATGTGAAGGGTCCCAGTAAAAGAACAAGTTCGATTATATGTAGAATGAGCAATGGAAATGCATAATTAGTTCAGTTTTTCAAGGAAATACAGTGGTTCCTGTTGTTGCAAATTAGCAGCACCCCCTGGATGTTGATCAAATTTCTAGTTTGATCACCCTATGCATCCAGTGTGATTGCACAACATTGAATCCTCTTCCCAAGTGTAGGACTTGCAAAATGGAAGAGGAATCTCCAGATTAGAGGTTGGTTCCTCAACTCCTCTGATCAGCTATTTCACTTGCACAATTGCAGAGGTTTAAACTCCCTAAATATACTCTAAATTCCAAGGAGACAGAGATAGAGAATGCAAAAAAAAAAAAAAAAACTAATGCTAATGCTAATAGGTGATGCACCAAAGAAGTGGTGAGCATTTTTTACTTCTGAAAATTGACACAGTTCATAAAATGCAACAAAAATAACATGCACAAACTGATAGCTGTAATGAAGTGTTAGAAATTAGGCAAACAACACCAGCAGAGGATAAAAACTAATCACAGGGCCTGTATTGTTATTTTAACATCAAAATCACTTGCATTCAAATACCTGAAAGGCAAAAATACAGTTGCAGTTTCTAGAAAAGGTTTGTTATTCCACTAAATCACTTCCAAGGTGAAAAAGGGAGCTTGCCATACACAAAAAATGTTCAACCCCTTTGAAAAATGAGCCAAATTTGGCTTTTATAGTGCAAGGGACGAGCCCAGGAGAGAGAAACATGGGAAAACATGGAAGGGATTCAACCATTGACCAAAATGCCATCAAAAAAGCATGGGCGACCTGAAAAAAACCATTCCTTGACATTTTTAACCATGCTGGGAGAGAATGCGAGCCATTCTTCATTAAAATTGGTGGTTGAAACGTCATTTCTGTTCATGACCACATGCCAGAAGCGTTTTTTGATTTTCTCTCTCTCTCTAAACTCCACCAAAATGCAAAATTGACCCTAGAATCTTGTAGATAATTTCACCAGCTTTCCATTGATATAAAGAACGTGAAAAACCGAGCTCTGGATCGAAAGATATGGCGATTTTAAGTTTTAGGGCAAAACAGGGGCCAAATTGGGTCGCTTTGATATTTTTGGCCTGGACACGTGGCGAGTTCTGATTGGCTGCGGGCCTTCTAGGGGAAAATTTCCCACAAAAACTCTGCCGAGCCATAACTTGAAAAATACACGGAGTTAGAAGGAAAACTTTACCTTTCTGGAAAGCTGAGAAAGAGCTCTATCCAATGGTGCTATTTCCAAAAGGTTTTGAGTGCCTAAAAAGTAAAATTTTGTGACTGAGGCACAAGAGAGGGAAGAATGAGAGGAGTTAGCCACAAAATGAGTAGGGGGCACATTTTGGATAATAGATCTCAAATATAAAAGGACCCAATCTATAATTAATTTTATTTATACTATGAAATGAATTACCTTTTTTTTTACTTCCAACTTAGAAACTCTTTATCTAGTTCCCAAAAGAGAACACAAAACTGAACGTACAATTAAAGAAAGAACACTTCTAATTTTTCCATTACAATTCTATCAAACTGGTTTACCCATTTCCATCCACCAAGTTCAAGTTCAATTTAAATTTCAGAATGAAATTCACAGTACAGACTCTAAACAGTTTTAAATTGTAAAAGGCACAAAGGCAAATGTTGAAGCGCGTGGAAATTTTGGAAATTTTCCCAATGAAAAATCAAAGTGAAAAAGGTGAGGTTTAAGCCCACATTTCCATCAGCTAATGGGAAAGTGACATGTTCCAGCAGAGCGGTGGGGCATGGGGAATTTTTGGGAAATGTTTCCTAAATTCAAAAATGGAAAATTTTCAAGTTTCGGCCCGCCAACCTGAATTTTTCCCTAAAATTGCCATTTTTTGCCCTAAATCTTCAGAGGGGCATAACTTTAAATCCTAATCTCGAATTTTCACGTTATTTATATCATTGGAAATCTGTTGAAATCCTCTACATTTTGGAATCTTCAATTTTGATTTTTTATGGAGATTTGTGGGAGAAAAATGGAAAAACATATCTGGCATGCAAAAAACACAGAAAATGACTCCAACCACCAAAATTAAAGAAGTATGGGCCTCTGTTTTTATCTGTAAAGCAATGTACTTCAAAGTATGGGATTTTTTATGGAAACCCATCATTTTTCAGACCCATTAGATGAATCTTGTTCGTGTGTTGAAGTCTCAAATCAATTTTGTCTTTTTCTCCTTTCTTTCATTATGCTCGATGGTTAAAAGCCAATTTTGGCTCATTTGTAATGGTTTGTTCATCATTCTTCTCTACCTCTCCCTTTTTTTCTTCCCTAGGGTTTGAAAATGGAGTTTAAACCTCCTCCCTTTCTCTGTAATGGCATTTTTTTCCTCTTACCAGTGAAATTATGTTTTGTGTACAAACTTCTATAGCAATAAAAAACGTGTTTTGTGATGCATTTGTCCATCCTTACTCATTTTTGCTTGTTTTCTTCTTGCCTCTCTTCATTGCAGGTATTTTTGCATGTTTGAATGTCATTTCAGGTTTTGGGGCTATGTTCATGGAGTTTTGGAACATTTTTTGTGTGAAATCCATCCTTGGTTTTGTGATGCACTTGTCCATCCTTTCCATTGCTCACCTCTCTTTGTTTCCATGGTAGTTTTGATAGATGTTCAACATTTTCCTTCTCTGGTGTATCACCGTTTTAGTGTAGGCTCTATTTTTCCCTCTCTCTCTCTCTCTCTCTCTCTCTCTCTCTCTCTCTCTCTCTCTCTCTCCTTGGAATAGTTAGATTAGGATTAGATTAGCTTTCTCGCACTACAATAGACTATGGCAGGTAATTTAGGAAGAGGAACCTGCCTTCTCTGGAGAGCTTTCCCCATTTGCAAAGGTCCCACACTTTGGGAAAGCTTAATGTTGTGCATTCACACCAAATGACATTGCCTTAGAAAAGCAGATCCATAGGTCATTTTAGGGGTGCTATGAATTTGCACTAACAGTAACCTGTTCCCAAGAGAACATATTCCTTTCTCTATAAAACTTGGAGATTCATTCAATGAATCCATAAAGGAGTAGAAATTCTTCAAAAAGTAAAAGATTACAAGTGTAGAAGTAATCAAAAACTCAAGAATTGAAGTCCCATTACACGGATTCAATAGTTCAATACAAAGAAGTATGTAGTTCGTGTCCCAGAAAAGAACAATAATACAAAATTATCCAAATCGAGATAATATATATCCTTTCATACAAGATTCAATATACTAGGTTTCAAATTCAACTTTTGATAAAACCCAAGAAACCAATTAAAAGGAAACATGCTTACACTTAGCATTTCCTCCAATCCATCCAATTAATGACACTTCGTTAATTTCCCATTATTTGCTCCATTCTCAAATGCCCATTTATGATACCTTCTTAGTCGTATTCCTCATATAATCCGCTTATTTGGCTAATATATCTCTTATTATCTAATAATTCCTCCTTTCAACCATTCAGAACCTCCCTAGTTCTCTCTAGACAACTTTTATTGGCTTCGTAGGCTATCTATTAGTCATAATTGGTTATCTAGACCCCTCCCAACTCTCAATGAGTCTCTAATCACTTGTTAATCAAGTTTAACTAGCCTAAACCCTAGTTAACTAGCCTAAACCAAGTTTAATAAGCCTAAAGCATGTTTATCCTAATATAATATAAAAGTTATTTTTGAGCTTTAGTACCACATGCACCCAAATTCCAAATTCTTTGAAACCAAAAACTATAAATAGAAGGCTAAGCCTACCATTTCAAAAACACAACTTTACATAAGCTAAAGCCAAAACAAGCCTAAGAAAGCTTAAGAGCTCATTTTCATTAGCCAAGCTAATAAGGCATTTGATCTTGGCTATCCTCCATCAAAATAGCTTCATCTTGCACCCATGATAGGTTAGTAATGAAATAGCTAAACTTGGCCATTTAGCCATTTAGTGAGATTCATTCACCCTCATGGAGTAAACAACAAAACTGATTGCTTAAGTCTTTAGTAGGCATATTTTATTAAGCTTTCAAGAATAGAGGTTAATGTTATTTGTTATATTTCTTTCTTATTTCAAGTTTTAAACACATGCAAATAGGATTCCTTTCTCATTTCTTATCATATGGTCCATTGAGGGTATTTTACACAAAGCTTTGGGGGTCTTACTCCATTTCAATAGATTTTGCAAAACCTTTCATCGAACACACTAACTGACACATAAAAGTATGACCAAGTAAGAATTTATTCAACATATAAAAGAGCAACTAAGTACAAAAGTAACACACTTTCTCAGTGGCTAACAATGCCATATTCATCATGGAAAACAAAGAATGAAAATTATAATCATAGCAATAGCACTGATATATCATATACAAATATAATGTTGTCAAAATCACATGTTATTATTCAAACACTAGCAACACTTCACTTTGTTTTTATCCTAGTACCTGCAACTAACACATGGTCGGCAAAAATTGTTGCCATGACATCTACCCAAAATCTAGCATAATTCATGTTTTCATAATTTTCCATTCACATGATTATAATACTTAGCATGCAACCAAAGAGAGTTAGAAATACATTCATTTCATTTCATTTCCTAACTAGAGGAGAAAGAGAGAGAGAGGAGAGAGAAAAAACATTTTCTAGACAATCCAATTTCTCAAAACAAGCCACAAAAGAGCATTTCATATAGTAATTTATAAGTGTTGATAAATTTTCTCATCATTTATTTGACTTAGAGAGGGTCCCACGACATTTTTCACATTTTCCTACAAGTTTGCAAAAGCATCCAAATTTATCCCAAGAGCTAAGAAAGTGCACTCAAAAGTTGATTCCTGATGGGAGGATGCACCACGAGGCAAATCCTATATGCTCTAATATAGAGAGAGAATTCATAAAAGTTGATAGAATCTAGAATTGATGAACATGGTATGAATGACAACTGCTTTTCTAAAGCCACCGGTCATAATTGGACTAGTTTGAATTGGTCACCCAATGACTGGAGGCCTGCAAAACCCCCTCATAAAACTAACTGATGAGGTTTTTTTCTCATAACTAAGGGTTGCAAGAAATTTTCATGGATAAATACTAGATGTTTACGGAGGTCGATATCCATTTCTTTTCCCAATGCTAAAACGGTAAGCCAAAACTAAACCCAACTTTTGACTTTCAATAGCTTCCCAAAATTGCAGGAAGAAAGGGGTCAACATGGCTCCTAGAGGCGTGATTAAAAATTCATGAATAGTCATTTGAGGGAGTTATAAGGTTTGATCCAACACTCTTAATGACATGGAGCACATTCAAAACTTAACTTTCCCATTTCGGGGATCAGAGGGGTGCTTTATGAGTAACCAAAAAATGTTTTTTATTAACTTTGCAAGGTAAATGTAAACATTAAAAATTGGTATAACTACCCTCCACCCCGCATTCTCCCTCTTTTACTCATGATTACCCACTCAAATTTTATCTTCCCTCCTAAATTCAATGTATCCCATTAATCACCATTTTCCCACTGTTTATCTTATATTATCCATCTTATTATCAGATCCTATTTTTGCTAATTATTATTAATTAGCTCTAATCCTCATCTCATTATTTTAATCTCCCTATATCATTACTCATCACCCTTAATCATCCCTAATCCTTGTTTAATTTATTTTTCCTCCCTAATTCCTCAATTTTACTCTTTCTAGGCCATCATTTAATGATTTTTCCCATCTATTGTCTTTATTGACTCATTTCATCCATCCACCTACCCATTTATCTTCCTTATGCAATTCTAGCTCGTCCCTATCCATCTAAACCATTATCCTGATTCCTATGGGCTTGTTGTCTCGAGCTCATCATCTTCTCACCGTCCAAATGGATGGGTCCCCATAGTTGGTGGTGACCCATCTGGGTGTTCGTCGACCCTATAAAGCCACCTTTACCCCCCTCCTTTCTCAAGGATGCAACTTTGAAATATTTAGCTCTCTTGTGATTTTTCCTTCATTCTTGACTTTCTTTGTTACTTCCACGGTCATCTTGGAATCCTCATGGAGATCTTATGCTTCCATTTTAGATTTTTAGGGATATATCTTTCATATTTGCATACAGTGCTTCATTGTTTTCATATTATAATCTATATTAGCCACTAACATCTTGTGGATGTTTAGTTGTCATCAAGGACTCAGCCTCAAGCTTCTCTATCATTTTTATTTATATGTAGGTCTTCATTTCAATCCATCCATCTTCATCTAATTCTAACTCAACTCCAGTCGATATCGACCCTTTATGGTCACCATCAACCCATTCTCTATTATATATATTCTCTATCTATGCATACACCTAGTTTTAGATCCAGCCATTATTTTCTTCTTTCATCCTAGATCCATTCTATCAACCCCCTTTCCCTACCGACCCAACCTAGTTGTCATCAACCAAGTCCATATTTTTAATATTTACCCTTAAATCTCTAAATTTCTTATATCCTTTTTGTTTCTCCATGTTTCATATCTTCTACATGTTTCTTGTTCATCACCTAAATACTACATCAGCATCAGATATGCCATCAATGTTAGGAAATAAGGGATAAAATATGTGGAACTATCCCATACATAATTTCAATAGTATAAACTAACATACAGAAAATATTACACAGTTGAAAATAAAAGTGCAGAATAAAAAAATAACACAACACCAAGAGACAGTATTTAACGTGGTTCACCCAATTTGGGCTATGTCTACCAAGAATCACTTGCTCAGATTTTATTACAAGCCACATCTTCTCTCAATATAATACCTAGATCTATTTGGAGCTATGCCTAACAAACTCTACATAATTCATATTTGAACTCACATACATCTACAATGTTACATCAACCCTACCATATGCACAAAACCACATAAATAGGCAACTACTTAAGCAGTTTTAAAATACCGTGTGTACCAAAACCATCCCATAAACCTATGGATCATAAAACCTACCCATATGAGAAGATCACATTTCTTGATATATCAAGCACATTTTGCGAGACCAAAATTTTTTAGTGTATATTTTTTAACACTTTGACATATGAAAACAGGACCCACAACATAACAATCTCCCACTTTGAGACTAGTTTTCCTCTGAGCAAGCTTCTTAACCTTTCACTATCGTCTATGAAAACCAACTAAAGCTAAATACAACTTTAATTTCTCTCTTATGACCACCTTGGTCATCATGTCTGTAGGATTCAAACTAGTATGAATCTTTTCCAGCTTCAACTTCTCTTCCCCCAAAGTTGTCCTGATGAAATGGTACCTAAGCTATATATGCTTTGTCCTAGAGTGGAAAGTAGAGTTCTTATCCATGTTTATAACACTCTGACTATCAGTATGCAACTTCCCTTCCTCCTACTTATGCCCTAACTCCTCAAGTAATTGTTGTAACCAAATTATCTCTTCACTTTCCTTTGTGGCAGCAACTTACTCAACCTTTATGGTTGATAAAACCATAAGCTTCTATAGTCATGAAATATAGCTCATTGTTGTCCCACCTACAGTGAAAATACAACCTATCATGTTCCTCCTATTGTCTACATCTCCATCCATATTTGAATCTACATAACCATGCAAAATGGTGTCTAATCCAATTTAACACAAAAATACCCCATGATCCCTCTTAAGTACCGAAGGATCCACTTTAGTGTCTGGTAGTGATATTTTCCAGGATCACTCATAGATTTACTCACATATCCCACTACATGGGAAATATCAAGCCTAGTGCACACCATGGCATACATCAAACTGTCAACCGCTGATGAGTAAGGTACCTTGGACATCTGGATTCTTTTTTGCTCTGTCTTGGGACACATCTCTTTTGATAACTTTAAATGGCCTGCCAAAGGAGTCCCAATCGAATCAACATCCTACATATTAAACCTATCCAATACCTTCTTAATGTACTCTTCCTGATATAAAGTTTGATTTTTTTCCTTCCTATCCCTAGATATCCTCATACCAAGGTTTTTTTTGGATGCCCCTAAATCCTTCATATTAAAGGAGTCACTTAGCTATTTCTTGAGTACTTTATTTTCCCCATGTTTTTTTGTGCAACTAACAGGTCATCCATATACAAGCACGAGATAATACAACTGCCATATTCAAAAAAAAAAAAAATACCTACAATGGTTAGAATGGCATCTAATATAACCTTGATCAATCATGAATCTATAAAATTACTTATACCATTGACGTAGAGCTTGTTTCAGGCCATACAATCTCTCCTTCAGCTTTCATACCATCTCCTCTTTACCTTTGACTTCATATCCCTTTGGATGTTGTGTGTATATATATATACATATATATATATGTATATACATACATACATACATATATATGTATATATATAGATATAATATATATATACATATATATATACATACATATATATATGTATATATATATATATATATATATATATATATATCCTCCTACAAATCACCATGGAGAAATGTAGTATTTACATCTAGTTGTTCTAAGTATAAGTCTTCTTCTGCCACTATTCCAGGAACAATTCTAATAGAATTCATTTTTACTAGAGGAGAAAAAATATCATAAAAATCTATACTTTTTTTCAGTGCAAACCCCTTGACCACCCACCTGGCCTTGTATCTTTTCTTTCCTCCTTCCTCTTTAACTTTGTACACCCACTTATTCGGCAATGTTATTTTTCCTTCAGGTAGCTTCACCAAATACCAAGTTTGGTTCTCCATGAGAGCCTGATGCTCCTCATCCATGGCTTGCTCCCACTTCATCCTGGCATCTACCTACATTACTTCATCAAATATCTTTGGTTATCCATTGTCACTGAGTAATAAATAATAAAGAGAAGGAGAAAAATGTTCAAGTTCTCTTCTTACCCTAGAAAACCTCCTCAATATATGATTTTGGGGTTCTTGTTGAGTAGGTTCCTGAACTAATTCACATGTCACTTTCCCATCAAAAATATCCTCTACCACTACATACTCTTTCTTATATTCTTCCCTATTTTCATGCAACTATTTCTTATACATAACTTTCTCATTAAAGACCACATCCCTAGATCAAATGATTTTCTTGTCCTTAATACTCCAACATTTAAATCCAAAGTCATCACCACCATAACCAATGAAAGTACATATTTCTGATTTAGCCTCTAGCTTGGTCCTATCATCCTTTTCAATATGAAAAAACACCTCAAATCAAAAGAATCTAAGAAATGAGTAATTGACTTTTTTACGATACCAAGCCTCCTTAGGTATGCCTCTTGTCTCGTGTCGTTTTTACCTTGGTTTCCTTTATGGATTCAAGGGGTAATCACCAAGCTCGACCTTAGTATGGTAGGGTTTCTAGGATACCCACAAATGTTGATTATGTTTTATTTGTACACCATTTCAAAATAATAGATGAAATCTCTCCTGTAAACAAGACTCATGTGACCACATCTGTAAGATTATATCAAGATGACATTATCAATTAAGAACAATACTTTGATCTTTATTTAATACATATATATGGTAATACAATACTTGTTAAACAAACATGTGTTTATCACTTATTTAAGTACATATATGATTGATATTGAACATGATTAAATCCATAATCTAGATTCTCGATCAGTAGAGAGGTTCTCAGAGGCAAGCGAATCAGTAGAATTAATAGTTTCCTCATCTTCTTCAGTTAGGTCTGAGTCAGGGATGGAAATGTAATCCTCAGTGAAGAAGTATTATTCTTCTTCCTAATTATCATATTAGCTGGAAAATGTGGATTCTAAACTAGAGATGTTGATGTGACAGATGGAATTAGATTTCGAAGCAGTACGATAATCCTCTTCCAAATGCTCAAGACTGGTTTCGTATCAGCATTCAAATCAGTGTCTCGTCATCAAAATTATAGAAGGTGTCGGTGGTCTCGTAGATGAATTGTGTGGAAGTGAATATGGCTTTAGGATGATCAAGTGGGAGAGCCTAAATGACACACAATTCCAAATCATTGATCAACTCATATTGTTCCCAATAGAAAGGATGGCAGCTACAAGGTAATGAATCAGTTGTAGGAAAACTAGGAGCTCCTAATGCCTGTCGTTGCTCTGCCACTATAAAATGGTAAAAAAAACCCTAAATCGCTTCCTTGGTCACAACTCTGAAAACCTAAAAAATGGAGGCAGCGATGGGGAAAACAACCTTTCATGGATCGATCTTGCGTTTGGAAGAGACATTTCTACGCTGGGAGAAGTGAACGAAAACCCATTGGAAGGTGGCGCAGTCTTCACAGCTAAGGACAAGTCATAGTTTGTAAAAACTGGATCTATCCTATGACATGCCCCTTTTTCTCCCCTCAACGAAGAAAAAGAGATTTGGAAGAGAGGAGGGTCTAGTTTACTCTTTCCCGAGTTGTTGATCTAGGGCGATGGATGTGATACAGTGATCGGGAGATCCAGTGGTCCCTATTTTGCTGATATTGTTTCTAAATAGCTAGTATCTAGTGCAAAGACTACTATGAAGACTGCTCCGAAAAACCCATGCATAACCTTTGGATATGAATTCCTCGAATCAAAATCCTTCTATCAAGACCATGCCTTAATTTGTAGATTCGGAATTTGGCCTATTCTACCTGTCCTACACGAATGGATCTCCAAGCATTGGACCCCGCTTCTTACAGGAAGGTTAGACCTCTACCCTTGTGATAAAGGAATCTTCATTGCTACCTTTTAATCCTTAGATGATAAGGATATCATTGTTAACCAGCTTTGGATCTGCTAGAAAAATATATAATATTAAAACCTTGGTTCCCATCATTCAACCCTCTCACAGAATCTTTCTCCCACAAACCGATCCGGATCAGACTACCCCATCTACCTCTGAAATTTTGGGATCGAAAATGTTTGATAGCCATAGGAAATACATTAGGCAACACCATTAACATTGATCCCCAAACCTTTGAATTTACACATATAACCTATGCAAGAATTCTTGTTGAGGTTGATACCTCAAAGGATCTTCTAGTTCATATTGAGCTTAAGGTTCAAAATCATATTTGGACTCAACCTCTAGACTATGAGGGGCTGACTTTTAGATGTGGTAATTACTTCTATTTGGGACATTCTGTCGTTAATTGTGAGATGATAAAACACAAAAAATTGAATGTTAACTGGTGGAAATATGCCCTCCCAGAACATTTGAGATTTGAACCATAGAATACCCCTTCTTCTGAGGCTGAGAAGGAAGACACGTTGGGATCATTCCCAGAAACCCCTTTGAACAAGCTCATAAACCATGCAAAAAAAAGTCATTTGGGGGGAGGCTCAGAGTATCGAAAAAACTGAAACAAAAAAATATGTAGCGGATAAGGAGAATCCTCAATCTTATTTTTCAATAGATCATTTGTAGAAATATGTGAATGAACGGATCATGGTTCATAACAAGAATAAGTTTTCTTGAATTGAAAACAATAGTTGTTAAGTTGTTATTTTGCTACTTTTTAGCTGTTGGTTTGCTGGTTGTTGGCCTTTGTCATGGCATGTTGTTTGTTGCCATTGGGATTTTTGATCACATCTGGATTTTGATCCCTTTCTGGTTTGTTGATATAGTTTTATCTGGATTTTGAGTCTTATTGTACAAGGGTATAGTCCCTTTCAAAAAACTATTTACCAATAATAAAAAACCATGTGTTCATTTTGATCAGATTTAGCAAAAATCAGTGAAAAAACAAAAGAAGTGGGAATCGCTAGAGATTCAAGTAAATCATAGGTGATTGGGGTAATCACTAGTGATTGCTATAAAATTTGATTAGTTTTTAAACAAAGCCAAAATCAATGATATATCTTTCAATTTTACCAAAAACAGAGTATTAGTAGCATATAAAAGAACTATAATCAAGAACGTACCTGACTAAAGTGCTTAAAATGAATAAAATGAAATATTTTACCTTGCAGAATGTTGGTATGACCGATGAATGGAAACAAGTGGTTGAAGGGTGAGAATGAAAGATTTGAGGACGAATCTGACGTTCTCCAAGAAACATGATGTTGAATTATGATGGTGTAAAAGGTTGGGATGTTTGATAAACTCAAAATGAAGTAGAGTGTACCTATAAAAATTTTGGATTCATGTCCCCAAATGAGGTATGTAAACAAGCATTTATAGATTGTCAATGATTGGGAAAATTGCTAACAATTTCGGGGAAATCTAGTTTTGTTAGAAACCTCAATTTTTTATTTCCATTTTGATTTCAAAATGATGGGTTTCAAAGTGGTTAAGATGGGGGATGGTTGAAAAACCACAAAATAGGTTTGTTTTAATAAGAGGATTTGTTTTCTTAGAAGTTTAGTTAGAGGCATTTAATTATTCTTAGAAAGTTAACTAGTTAAAGATAAATTAGTTATTTTAGAAAGTGTTTAAGTGATTGATGAGGTTTTATAGCTAACACGATGAGGTGTGAGGGTGAGGTATTAGGTGATAATAACTATTTTATTTTATTTTAATTAATCATTTTAGTTTTTAGAGATGCGATAGATCCTAACCATATTAATTAATTAAAATAAAAGGTGATATAGTGAGGTGTCATAAATGTGTTCATTCTTCTATTTGGACAATGGGGGATGTGAATTTTTGGTGTCTACATTTTCCCCTTTTTGTTTGGAAATTTTTGGAAAATTGGTAGACAAAAATAATGAAGAAAAAGTTTGTATTGTTATGGGTGAACCCATCGTAGCATAATACAAGAAGCACCAATGTTTTTTTTTCAAAAGGCTTTCCCTAATAGAATAAGGTACAAAGAAAAATGTTGGTGAATCAATTTTCAGGGTGGCCAAAGGGCTCAATGCCAAGGGATGTATGATTCTAACAAAGTAAAGTTATTAAGTGGGAAAGCCAAGTGATGGGGGCCAAAGGGCTCGTCTCCCATAGATGTATGGTAAGTCTCGATGTTGTGACTATGTTGTTGTGAAAGATCTAAGGGAAAATACCCCCATAAAAGTATGGAACATTTTTGCAAAGGGTATAATGACATATTCTGAAGACATGTAGGCATAGAGGACCAAAACAGGGAAATCGTCGATGATTAGATCAATCGCTAGCGATTGAGGTCATGGAAAATTTGGGGGTATAAATACCCTAATGGATTGTTTATTTTTCACTTCACACTGTGCAATGACAACGACACTATCCTAATGGTAAAAACATATTTTTCAAGAAAATAATCATCAAATGGCCTCCTCTAGCTGTAAACGGAAGCCGGTCCTTATCAAGGTAAGATTTAATCATGTTTTTGTTTAATTTTTTATGTTTTTAAAGGATTTTTTGGGTTTTAGAGGGATTTACGGCCATATGGAGGTGTGTGGATGCCCTAGCAAAAATTCACAAGAATCACTAGTGATTGAGGTGAATCACAAGGAATTCACCTACAAATTAAATGTTTTGTGTTTTGAGTAAGAAAATGTGGTTTTTTATCAATGTTTTTAACTTTATTATATGTTTAAGTCATGTTTGTGTTTTATGAGGATATTTTACGATTGCAAGTGATTATTTTTTAGGATTTTTTCATTGTTATTAATGTTTACTTTCATGTTTTGTGTTTTTTAGGTGGATGCTCAATTGAATATCTGAGACCGCATCCCTCTTATGTTGGATGAGATTAGAGAGGATTTTTTTGAATATGATTGGGTTCATTTGGAGGCTGTTGGTTTTGGTGGGATGAGATTTTACTGGCAGATCCATAGATCTCACAGCTTTATTATTACATTGTTAGAGTGATGGAATCCTTCTATTAACACGTTGTATCTTCCTACAGGGGATATGAGCATCACCCTGTAGTATATTAATCGTATCACTAGATTTCAAATTAGGGGGGAGCCTATTTACTACATTTCGTATGTAGAGAGTGTAGACACCAAAATTGGGTCACACTCCGCTCACTCCCTTACCAAATAACCAGTTCGAACACACTCACATAACCATGGCCCCTTACACCCCACACTAATACTAATTTAATTAATTAAATTAAATTAATCCATGTCCTCACAAGATTTATTATTTAATTATCCTAATTAAGATAATTCCCACACAACTACCTCACCTATACACCTCACCTAGCCACCTCACCCTAAGACTATTCTTAGTATGTTGCCATAACTAACTAAGACCCAACTAAATCTTAAAAATAAAAGCCTACATTCCCTCTAACCACATTCCTGCCCATTAGAAAAGAATCTTTTGTTCTAATCTATGAGAAGAAACTAACTGGATCAAAGAAGTCAAGTAGATCTACTCATTTTTGTGAACCTAGGAAATCCCACCCTAACCAATGGCGGTCACCCCTAAACCGATGCCAGTCAACCCGGAACCATCGTTGGTTACCTTTTATTACCTTTAGTAACCTTATTTCAATGTTGGCACATTTCTAAGAGAAAGAAAGAGTAATCACATCTGCATACAATCAGAGCGATAACCATTTCACACACAAACATCCACAGCCATCCAAGCCAAGATTTTATTCAACCAAGCAAGGAGAAAATCCCAGGCAGCTCAAGCAAGATTCTCCTATCAACGAGTGGCCCTTCACAGGAGAAATCTTTCACCATCATTTCTATCTGCATCCATACTTGACTGGTAGAAAAATCTAAGTAAGTATATTACTCTATTCAATCCCCATCCACCATATTTGTTTGAATACTTTCAGTATTTAGATCCTTCTGTGTGTTATTGCTTTCCTAGCCACTCACTGCTTCCCCCTAATTACTATCCCCTTATACCTCTTCTAGAACCCCTCAAAATTCTTTCCTAGCTATCCAACACTCCATTTATACCTACCCAACCCTTTGTCCAATCACAAAGAACATCCAAAATCCATTCTGCAACATCTCCCACTTTCCCATAGTCACTGGTGTCGGTCTCCCTAAGTCATTATTGGTCGAGCCTATACTGGTGTCAGTTTACCTACCCGATACTGATCTTTTACTACCATTCACCAACTTAACCCATAACTCCTCCCAGTTTCACCAAAACCCCACCAGATCTTCCCACTAACCTGCATCCCCACTCAAACCTCCTAGACACCTCACTCAGTTCCCCAT
Organism: Taxus chinensis; assembly: GCA_019776745.2. Taxonomy (NCBI): domain Eukaryota; kingdom Viridiplantae; phylum Streptophyta; class Pinopsida; order Cupressales; family Taxaceae; genus Taxus; species Taxus chinensis. Next base: position 542,679,102 of record CM034152.1, on the reverse strand, counting down.
TAACTTGGAAAATAGACCCAGACCCCTATTCTTGACCCCCTATCATTTATTCAATGACCGATAGTGGTCACAACTAACCAGCATCGGTCGAGACTAGACCGGCATCGGTCTCTATGTTTGTTAACATAGTATAGATCAGGAACCCACATAATTACTCCCAAGTTACCTATAATCACCTATGACCTTCATCAAAACTCTGTCAAACTTGTAGAAACCCAAAACCATTTACCAGATCCCTAGATCTGATCCTAACCTATCCTGTTAGATTAGATTTTACTTATTGTATTTAATGATATACCTAAGTCATATTGACTATAGTACGAGAATATTTACCTTATTTGTCGCATTAATTTGTTTAAAAACAGTGGATTGACAACCTTGTAGGGAGTATCGCACTTCTTAGATCTAGCATACACTAGGTCGTCCACTGCATATACTATTTAACTTCCATTTGGTTTTCTTGTTGTCTATTTCAAGTAGTTCCTCCTATCCAAAAGGAAGCTCTCATGGTCAGTTGTGGTATCAAGAATTCATACGCGTGTAAAAACATTCAACCATCTTCAACAGGTATTCCTCCTAGCCCTTTTACCCTTATATGTTTCATCGCATTCCAAGAATCAAGTGAAACATGTTGGAACACCTAGTGGGACCCATTCGGGGTTCCTTGCATTTCTTCATTCCTAGGTAAAATTTCCATGTTTGTTTCCTTTCTAAAAGGTTCTCACATTAAATTTCTCCCCTGGAATCTTCTCTTCTTTCTATTGTCTCAAAGGAATCGTGTTTTGGTGCTATAAAAAAAATCTTATTCTCTTTCATTTGTATTGTATTAGTTAAAGATCATATTCTCTCCTTTTTTCATCTTTTGTGTCATCAAATTAATATTTATTTGGGCTTAAAATTAACCCATCATGATATGATCTTTTACTACCATTCACCAACTTAACCCATAACTCCTCCCAGCTTCACCAAAACCCCACTAGATCTTCCCACTAACCTGCATCCCCACTCACACCTCCTAGACACCTCACTCAGTTCCCCATTAACTTGGAAAATAGACCTAGACCCCTATTTTTGACCCCCTCTCATTTATTCAATGACTGATAGTGGTCACAACTAACCAGCATCGATCGGGGCTAGACTGGCATCAGTCTCTATGTTTGTTAACATAGTATAGATTAGGAACCTACCTACTTACTCCCAAGTTACCTATAATCACCTATGACCTTCATCAAAACTCTGTTAGACTTGCAGAAACCCAGAACCATTTACCAGATCCCCAGATCTTATCCTAACCTATCCTGTTAGATTAGATTTTACTTATTGTATTTAATGATATGCCTAAATCAGATTGACTTTAGTAGGACAATATTTACCTTATTTCTCACATTAATTTGTTTACAACAGTGGATTAATAGCCTTCTAGGAAGTATCGCACTTCCTAAATCTAGCATACACTAGGCAGTCCACTGCATATACTATTTAACTTCCATTTGGTTGTCTTGTTGTCTATTTCAGGTAGTTCGTCCTAGCCAAAAGGAATCTCTCACGGTCAGTTATGGATCAAGAAGTCATATGCACACAAAAACCTTCAACCAGCTTCAACATGTATTCCTCCTAGCCCTTTTACCCTTATATGTTTTGTCACATTCCAAGAATCAGGTGAAACATGTTAGAATGTCTGGTGGGACCCATTTGGGGTTCCTTGCATTTCTTCATTCCTAGGTAAAAGTTGGATGTTTGTTTCCTTTCTGAAAGGTTCTCACATTAAATTTATCCCCTAGAATCTTCTCTTCTTTCTATTGTCTTAAATCAATCGTGTTTTGGTGCTATAAAAAGAACTCTTCTTCTCTTTCATTTGTACTGTATTAGTGAAAGATCATATTCTCTCCTTTTTCATCTTTTGTGTCATCGAAATTAATATTTCGATTTGGGCTTAAAATTAACGGCATTTCATTCTTGTATGTTACATTAGTGCACATTAAATGAGGGCAACCTATACGCTAGAAGTCATTCCCAATTGATGGTTCACAAAAGAATCATAGAAAGCACGTTCTCTTTCTCTCCAAGTCTTACCAAACTAAACAAATTCAAATTAACACATCTTTCTTGAAAAAAATCTAACCGGGGAACATCTGTCAGTGATCACACATTCTGATTGACAGGTACTCCCTAGCTCGTTGCGCCTTTTGATTCATTATCTCAGGAGACGGCATGTCCCACTATAACATACCTAAAACCTCTCCTTTTAGATATCCTTCTTCGTAGGATGTCTTCCCAACAAAAAAATTATGTTCATACACACAGTCAGTCCTTAATAGCATAAGTTGAATAAACATAAAGGAAAAAGCAATTTTACGATCGTATTTTTATTAGTGTTTCTACTTGGCTTGTGTTTGAGGTGAGAGGACACATTCTTCATATTTTTATTTCTCCTTGCATGTTCCTCATCATAGTTGGTGTATTGCAACTTTTTCTTAGTGTTCCTGGACCCCATTTTTATCATTCTCAGAGTTCTGGGTTTTATTCAACATTTGATTTTAAATCACAACCAAATTTTTCTTCATCTTTGTTTCAATTTCACAGTAACTGGTGTCGGTCTAGCGACCGTCGTCGATTACCCTCTGACCATCACTAGTTTTATCCAACTAGCATTGGTTTACTATTCTTTTGTTTAACCTAACCTAAAGGAAACCTACTTCATCTTCTTTGCTGTTCGGAGTCTCTGTAACTCTCAGTATTTTCTCTATCATGATAAAATCCATCCTACATCTTATCTACCTAGTAGATTATCAGTCTTTTACCCTTTTTGGAAAATTTTTCTTTTTCCATAGTGACCGACTGCGTTTACCTCTAATCGACATCGTTTTACCCTAACCGGCATTAGTTAGACTGTATAGTTTTCTAGCATACTTTTTTATCCAATCCACCTACCACTACTTTTTTTCCATTTTGTGTTGTATTTCTATGTCATTTATAGAAAGATGTCCTACCAAATCAACACTTGTTCACATGGTGTTGACTCGTAGCCAAAAAAACTCCCTCATATTCCATGCTAGTTGTCAACCACTCCCACCTAGTCCTTCATCACCTTACATTCTATCACCCATGGATCCTACCCAACCTATCACTATTGCCACAGGTGACGAGGAGTTCACATGAATTCTTGATCAAAACCATGTCACCTTACGATTCTATCTTTCCCACTCATCCACTCGAGATGCCTTGGGTCAGTTGATATACGACATGCCTGTATCTATCCCCCTGATTACTTGTCCTCCTTGGTTAGCCCATTTTAGCTCTGAACTACCCGCCCCCCTTCCTGTTCTCCAGTCATTTTTTGTCGTAGCTAGTAGGCACCGTCTATACTGCATATGCAACAACAGCTACCACATCTATTACACCTGGAGTACCACTATACTTTCGATCAAACCAGTACCAAAGAAATTGACCTCATCCACACATATATTATCTCACATATACCCCATAGCAACAGAACCAACCTTGGTGTGATGACCCCTACCCCATTTCAAAACATTGTCCTTTCTATTCCACAGTCCTTAGCCCCACCCCATCACTACTAGAGTCACATCAACCCTTCCACCTTCATATGCTACTATCAGTAGTCTCTTATTTCATCTATCATTCATTCTGGGTACGTGCCCCCTCTTTCACTCCCTCATTCTCAACCTACCTATTCGGAACCACCATATACTGGAATGCCACCTCCATCATATGTCCAACATCAACCCTCTTACGCTACAGGAGGTACCCATCCATCACCACCTACCAATGACCTCATCAAGTTAATGATGGATAAGATGCAGACACTGGAGGCATCATTCTCCATCTCACAGAAGTCTCTCACCTACGATGAAATTTGCAATGAGCCCATACACCCATCCATTCCTATTCGTCCATATTTCGTACATTGCCAGATGCCTAAATTTAACCGCTTCAATAGAAAAGAGGACCCACAACAACATTTGTGGTCTTTCAAACATGGGTGTTATCTGATTGCCCATGATGACACTTTGATTCTGAGGACCTTTCCCATGTCTGTGACTAGGCCTACATTAAACTGGTATAGTGGATTACCTAGACATTCTATCTACTCATTTAATCAGGTAACCCAAGCCTTCTTAGATCATTTCTCCATCAATGTTGTTAAGAAGGTTACCATGACTGGCCTCTACTCTAGGCATCAATATGATGACGAGTCTATCACATATTTTTTCACTTATTGGTGTAGCCTGATCAATCAACTCACATTTCAATTACCACAAATGGAAATCATAGAGTTATTCACGCAAGATTGTGTAAGACATGTTTCACCAACCATGCAAGGGCAAAATTTCTGAACCTTTGATGAGGAATTCACCATGGCACAAAAAATAGAGATTCAGGCCATCGAAGAAAATAAAATCCAACTACGAAATAAGAACATGGCATTTAAGTCAAATGATAATTCTTCTTCTTCAAAACCACAAAATAATTATCAAAACCCAAGGGAACCCGCAATGGGTGATACTCAAGGCCAGCCCATCTATCCATCAAGCCAGGCTAAGCCCTCTCTAGTCTTTCCCCTGTCCAGACTTTGTCGAAATTCAGATGAGAACATGGGGAAATACAACCCTCATAATGCGCGGAACCCTTATTATTTTTGTTTTAGAAAAAAATCATCATAAATTTGGGGCCATCACCGCCTCCATAAACCACACACTGGGTTTGATCACTACTTGGACCTAACCTACATGTACAAAGCGAACAAATTTGTAACCTATAATTCGGTAAAAGGCATAATGATGGAAATTACCATCGTTTCAGAAACATTGTCCAAGAAATGGCTCGAAGAATAGTGAGTTGTCTTGGATAATCTGAATGCACCTAATAAACCAAAACCTGCACATTTTCGAAGAAAACCATTTCCTAATCATGCCCCTTCTTCTAACCAAATCAGGGGAACCTCAACTAATGATAGGCCAAAATAGATGAACGGTCAATGCATTTTTTGTGGTGCCACACTAGTTGCTTCCCAATTGCTCATATTCCTTCATAGAGGGAAACCTAGAATCGAAGTCCTCCACATACAGTCAACACTTGAACTATTCTAGACCCCACAGAGGAAAACCCCTTCATCTCCTCCTACTGTGGAAGGCTATTAAAATCAACAGCACTTCGCCTTGGCCGTTCTCACTAGAGATTTGTCACAGCAGTACTCTTTTAACCCATGGGAGATGCTTTTTCATCCCTCCAACCACACAGAGGAGTAGCCATACCAATCTCCTCCACCTATCCAAGATCGTTAGAAATGTTGTAACTCTAGGTGATGATGATGGAAAAGTGATAAGCGAGCGTGGGAATCTAACAAGTAAACTCTTCCCCCACCCAACCTCCTGAGGTTGTGTCGAGAGACACTGGTGGGGATGGATAGCGGGGGTGGGATGCAAACAAAATAGTAGGCAATCTAATGTCTGTGACGGCACACTAGTGGAAACTGTGAATCTAGGTAGCAGAAGGCCCTCTCTTAACCTGGTGTGAATTAGGTGTGATAAGATGGTCAGCAAGGATGCCTTCTCGAAAGATCCAATCAATATTGAGCTCTAGCATTATTCGTCTATGGGTTGTGGGAAAATGCGGAAAATAACCTTGGATAGTTTCGTGTATATCTCTAGATAGGGTCATTAGGGTGGAGCGGATGTCGGGTTATAAGAGGACTTCCGGGCGATTGTAGTTGGCCTAGTCTAGAATTCCCTAGCTTATTAGAGTGAATATGTCTAATAGGAAACTGATATCGATGACAATAGGTGGAAGTGGGTGATCTTAAATCTAATGTGCGTAGGCCAACATCTATGTTCTAATAACTCAACTATGGATTGTTGGGCGGTGGGGATTTGTGGTCCACATCGTAGATCACGGTTTGGTGTGGACATCTGTAGACGACCAATATTTGTGTACTTATGACCCATTGTGCACGAATCTCATTTCGCCACCTAACCTCATCACCTAAAACCGTACACAATTATTTAAATTACCTTATAATTAATAAATCCACATCGCAATTACCTGCTGCCACATCATTTTACCACCTCACTCATGACCTAGTCGTTAACCTATTAAAACTAACTAATTAAGACCTATAACTTGGTCCAACATCCACACCCATGAATAATTACTCCCACACCGCACCTAAAACCAACAAAATAAATGAGGCTTGACCACAGCCGCAACTAATCCCTCAGGAGAAAAGGGGAAAAGGAGGGGAAAGATGGCTATGTACTAAAAAAGCCCAGCCTTGTGGACCTGACCGAGTAGCCAGTGGTACCTACTCGGACCACTGTCGGGTTACGTTAAACCGCCATCGGTTCCCTATAAGAGACAACTGCCCAACCAAAAACAAGGAGGGTCAGGATTTTGGTGGATCCGAATCGAGAATCATTGGAAGGGAATTCCGGATTGACGTGGATGAACAGAGGACAAGTAAAGAAAGAGAGAAGAGTTTGCCAAAGAAGGGACATCAAGCCCAAAAACTGCAACTGGGAGTAACAAGAGCCTTGTGACACTCATATATCGTCAGAGAGGGAAGATAGACTCATCCCTGAATGTCAAGCTCATGCCTAGCCTAAGTTTTGTCATCGTCATCACAGGTTCTTTGGACCTGAAAATATTCAATAATCAGTAAGTAATATCGTGTAGTCACTTTAATAACATTTCTTGAACTTCTGAATCACAACCATCTAAGTCTTTTCCTAGATCTACTACCCAGCAACACACTACATCTAACTGTCATTCCTCCACCCTTACGTTACCCCAAGAACACCCCCCCCGTATTCTCTGAGTCCTTCTTATCACCCCATTACCTAACCCCACCCATTTATCAGCCTTATAAAACAAATCACAAACCACATTACAACCAACCTTCACCAAAAGCCCCTAAGACATTGCCCCTACCGATATCAGTTACCAACAACCGATGTGGTTACAGTGACCGGCATCGGTCACGTGGTTCTAAACCAAGACCAGCCCTTCTCTATTGTTCTAACAAGGTAACAAATTGTAATGGTACAATAGCTCTATTTGTTAGAATTTGTGTTAATCATATTAGCCGGGGAACTGACCACCTTCGAAAGGAATTTTTATATCTTCTGGGCCCCAAGGTAGTTCCCTCATTTATTGTCTACTTAAAATCTGGTGGTCTTGTATCTCTTACTTGCAGGTAGTCCTTCCAAGACAAAAGGAGTTCTTCGCAGTCGGACCTGATCTCTCTCTCTACGGTACGCGCACACCCTCCGAATTCAACAGGTATTCCTCCTAGCCCTAACCCTTATCTGTTTCTCACAAGGAATGAGAAGGATAGAAGAAACTCTATTCCAAAGAGCTGAAACATTCCGTGTGAAACATTTTGGCACGCCCAGTGGGACCCATTTCAGGTTTCTGTTTCTCTTGCTTGCTTTCATATAGGGAGCTACTGCTGTTTCTTTCCTTCTAAAAATTTCACTCGGTATTTTGTTATATTTAGTAAAAGAATTTTGTCTTGCTTTCCCAGTTCTTGCATTAGTGAACAGTCCTCTTCTTTGCTTCATCGAAGATCATTTTCGATTTGGATTTTAAAACACGTTGCATTACATTCCTTGCTTGTTGTTTTTCAATTCTAGTGTGAAGTAGACTACGTAACAGGTCGTAACGTGGGGGTGACTTCCACGGTATTGATGGAATTATAATCTTACTTTCAATACACAACACATACCGAATCACTCTATACTTAACAAACACCTCAAAACATCCACCCTTTTCCGCGGTCTTCCTCCCCGCTCGATGAGGTAACCTTATAAGCCAAACAACTTGACATTTCCCCTCAGTCTTTTGTTTAGGATTGACATCATTCTGTGTCTAAAGGCATAAGCCCAAATTGATTAAAATAACCCTAGGGTTAGTCTATTAATTTGTTTGTGCATTCTTGCTTGTTTTCAGTTCTGTTTCTCTGTCATACACTATTTTCTATAATCACTACAGAACAGTTTGGTAGGCATACTAATCACTGTTAACACCAAATCAACAACTTCCTACTGCTTGTTACACCAGTTTTATTATACCGACATTGGTTAGCTTATTGACACCGGCTACAGCCTGAGCAACATCGGTTACCTGACCGATATCGGTTACTGTCTTTCACAGTTTCTGAAACCAGCAACCTGCCAATTCCAACATCTTGTTGTCTGTTTCTGTTCCTGATAGATTGAAACCCTACTATGTACTCTTGTCCATAGTTGTTATCACTCGAAAGAAAGCCACCGCCATGGTTTCACATGCTTGCTCTGTGCCTTTTCCTGAATCACCCCCTTCACATTCTGTGGGAAATCCTATGGACACCACGCGAGGTTCCCAAATCCCTGTAGGAGATAAGGAATTTGCAAAAATTTTGGACGCCATCCTAGCGCTGTACAATTACTATTTTGTCTCATTGCCCCTGACCGTACGCCTGATGGTCAACTCCTTGTTGGCATGCCTATTAGTATAGCTGCTCATTTAGCTCCTTCTCTGCCTGATAACTCTGCTTTTCCTTCTGCATCCTTAGCCCTTTCTCCCAATCCAGCGGCTTCAGGGGTTCATACGGCACATATTGGCTTTCCTTTGGTTAATCTTGGGCCCCACATGTCATTACCGCTGACTGTTCCTACCTCGTCTCTCTTGTAGACTATTCCGTTCATGACTTGCTCTCTGCCACCTATCCACATGAGCTTTCCTTCTCAAGCTCTGCCCACATTTTCATTCCCACACACGTATCCAGTAACCTCAATGTCTTATATAGGACATCCCTATTCGGTCGCCTCAACACATTCGTCCTCCATACCTTATCAACATTTAACACCACCATTGTCTAGTGGAGGCCCTTGGCCCAATTTGCCTCCATTTTCCGCAACTGCACCATCAGCTCATCCAACCACGTATTTCATCAAACAAATGATGGGCAAAATGCAAAATCTAGCGGCTTCTGTCTCAGGAAGTCGTAGTGCCTTGACATACGAGCAAGTTTATCGGGAGCCTATCCAACCTTCTGTCCCCCTTCATTCATATCCTCCTCAATGGGAATTACCAAAATTTACTCGTTTTAATAGTAAGGAGGATCCTCAACAACACCTGCGCTCATTTAGACATGCTTGCTATCTAATTGCTCACGACGATGCCTTACTACTCCGCACCTTTCCCATGTCCTTATCAGGACCCACCTTGGAGTGGTACAGTGCTTTAACCCAACACTCAATCTTCTCTTTTAACCAACTAGTCCAATATTTCTTGGATCATTTCTCCATTAACATTGCCAAGAAAGTATCTATCACCGACCTCTATGCCATCCGACAATTTGAAGATGAATCTATCGAAGATTTCGTTGGACGATGGCGGGGCCTTATCAACCAACTTACGTATGCCTTGCCTCAAGCCGAACTTATCGAACTTTTTACGTGGGCCTACGCTAAACACATCTCCCCTACCCTCCAAATTCAAACTTTCCGCACATTTGACGAAGCCTTTACTATGGCTCGAAAACTAGAGATTCGAGCCTTAGAGGAAGAGAAATTGTGGTTGCGCAACAAAAAACCCAATTTCTGAACTCAAGATTCCACCAACAAACCTAACACCACCAATCCTCACCCATCAACTGCTTCGAAATCAAAAGGAGCTGTGCACGCGGTGATGGTCAAATCCTAACCACCGTCTAATACCCCGCCAAAAACCACCTATTAGTATAAAGCTGAGCCCATCAATTACACCCCCTTGGGAGAAACTTATGGTGTGATATTGGAAAAATTGCTTAAAGCAGGAGCCATTACCTTACCTCCTGTTAAACCTCACTCCGGGTTTGATTCCACTCGCACCATACCTTTTTGGTACAAAGAAAATGAATTCTGTAACTTTCACCGCGTAAAGGGACACAGTCACGAAAACTGCAAGATGTTGAAAAACATAGTGCAGGAGATGGTTGATGCAGGGGATATAACCCTCGATAATCCTAATGCCCCTACTAACAGAAATTTTAAAATATTCAACAAACCATTCCCGAATCACTCTTCTAACAGTAACATAAACCAAGATATCTTAGCCGAGGAGAGTGTTCATGAGATCCATGCAATCTTTGACTCCTAGCCAAAAGCCTCTATCGAACAAATTCTGAATCAAGCCTCTTCACTAACGCAGGAATCCAAACCCCCTTTATCACCATCAAGATAAGACAAAATCCTTGCCGTTCCTTTACCCATCAAAGAATTAACAGCCCAGAGTTCCCTTCTCACAAATGAGCCTTCTTACACCACATCCTTGCAAGACTATGAGCGGATGTTATCTAACTTATCTATTTCCCAAACGTCTCCTTCTACCATACTTGATGTACAAGAGGAAGGTTCACCACTTCTTTTTTCATCCTTAGACGAGAGACCTCTTGCACCGACATCACCACATTCTTTAAACAGGATGGATACTCTCAAACACGCCCTCCTACCTATTAGTTCTTCATCACCTAAATCTTTTCAGCGACTGGTTGACCTCTTAACGCCCATTGATACAGTGCCTCATCTACCCCCTGTATCATGCCCACAGTGGACCAGAATCACAACCCACCTTTCTTCCATACAAAAGTTCCTATTCACACGTGAGGACTGTCATTCCTCGGAAGATAGACAGGTCCTATAGGAATGTTTGAGTACGCCATATTCTACTCAAATGCAAATGACCGATCTAGATGCCTCTACCATATACCCGAAGTTTTTACAGAAGCTTAAAATGCCTATGTCCTCATCTTCACCCCCCTCATCTCTACCAAATACCTCATCCACCTCTATTAACCTAACCAAATCTTCCCCTACGCTTGGGACCTCACCAATACCCAGTCTAACACACCCACCTAAGCGGCTTGATTTATCTAAAAATAAAGCCATCCATCCACTTAGGAGACATACTCAATCTCCTCAACCTATGTCTCTATCACAACTAAAACCATCGTCGTCACACCTACCTTCCATATTGGGACCTCATCCCTCCACCTTGCATCAATATATCATACCTCCTGCATTTTCTTTAAAAATACCTACGCCTTCTGCACCCATACAGAAACCCAAGGGTATATCAACACCGTCACCCCGCGTATCATGTCCACCTATCAACCCTAAACAAATTCCATCATCAAAAGATTTTTTTTCTGTCACTCCTATTTCTCCGTGGTTGTTTTCTGATACCACATCATTTGTGGCCTGATCATCCAACCAAATAAACATAGCTTCTGCGTCAAAGAAGCCACGTTTAGTTAAAACCCATTATCAAAACCCCTTGGCTAAACCACCACCCATACAAATCAACAATACCCCGTCATTACCAGAAACTACCAAGTCAATAGCCTCATCTTCCTCTAACTTTGACCTACTCAAAGGGTCTTACGCCAAAATCCTTGCTATGTTGGTAGATAATGTGACCATTTCCCTACCCCCACTTAGACCTTATGATCCATCTAAACCTCAACCTATAGGTTATGATGAGTCTAAAATCTGTGCTTACCACCGCACACCAGGACATGACATAGAAGGATGCAAAGCGTTGAAAGCCATACTTCATCAGTCACCTCTCTCAGACAGAAAGGTTAAACAAAACAACTTACAAAGGGAGAAACCTTTAGCTTCAATCTCCTCTCCTATACCACCTGTCCCCGCCTCACCAAGATCTATCATTATTACAGCCCCACCTCTCAAAGACCATGACTTATCCCTACCGTCTTCCTCCTCTCGTATTCACGAGATCAATATGATTAGTGTTGCTACTCGAGGACAGAAAAACAATGGGAAAGTGAAAGAAAGCACACATGCAGCCTCCCTTTCTCCGTCCACCGTCCCGATCGCACCACCACCTAAAGTGGTTATTCGTGGACCCGCCTACCCAGTCTCTAATGGAGTTTCCCACTGAACCATGATCAAACAACTTCACCAATCACCTGTAAAAATGACACTGTATGATCTCATTCAGACTTCTGAATCTCATCGACAAGCTCTCATTGAAATCCTTCAAGGGATAGAGGTCTTACCTAATGAAACCTTTCCTGTTACCTCCATTCTCACACCCAATCATGTTGCTTCGCTCACCAAACAACCCATCTCCCCAACCACTTCTGTCTCTGTACAGCAAGCCGCTGCTGTCAGTTTCTCCGAAGACGAAATTATCGACTTTGGTGCTGAAGATCCGGACCCTGCTCTTTTCATCTTGGCTTACATCTGGGACATTTGGGTACGTCGTGTTATGATTGATGGGGGCGCTAGCCTAAAAATCATTTCTTCAAAATCCTTCCAATAAATGAATATCCCTTCTAGTTGCATGTGTTCCAACCCCATCATGTTGCGGTCATTCAATGATGTTATTACTTCTACCTTAGGCACCGTGATCCTTAACATTCGTGTAGGACCACGTAATTTACCTGAACTCTTCTATGTCCTTGAGGGAGATTTCCAATATAATATGTTGTTAGGCTGCCCTTGGATCCGGGCTATGGGATGCGTTCCCTCCACCTTACATAGATGCATAAAATTTGAGTACGAGGGGAATTCCTACACTGTAAAAGATGATCCTCCCCCCTTCAAAACCTAAAATATGTTATATCGCCCTAATGATGTGCTTGTACCAATCAAGACACCCATTCTTCCAACCCAACCATCCACTTCAACCGCACCTCAACCGCACCCACGCCTTCAACCAATGAAACCGCCATCGCAAATACCACTTCCTTTCCCGCAGATAACATCCCAACCTCCAACCCCTTAGTAGATGTTTTTCAACGCCTTACGCTGGGGGAGTATCACCTATATAACATTAGTTCTTTCCATACCCCATAGGAGTACGGACAGTTACATACGCATCCTACCTATGACCATCGCGTGGGGGAGGTAATCTCTTACGGACCACCTAATTTCCGCACTAACCTAACGTATGGGGGTGTTGACGCATCCTCTGTTACCCCTGAACCTCCTCTTGGGGTGGTTCCCTTCCAATCCAAGTTTCAATACCTAACAAATTGTCATTTCGCCCTCACCTTCTTGACTCACTATGCTTGGAAAGGCTTTGGTTTTGGTCTTTATGAACAAGGCCGACATACAATCATTCATGTGACTACACGCAAACACAATGATCGTAGTGGTCTCGGATTTCCTGAAACAGTTACACCAGAGAAACCTCATGTCAGTTGTACCTGGGAAGATGATGATGTCACCCCTACCAAATCATCATCACCCATTCTGCCATCGTCACCCATAGAGTCGATAGACCCTAAATCTATCCCTCCTAACTTTTTTTTTTCATAAATTCTATCTTCCTAGGTCCTCTCACTTATCAATGCGATAATGAGGACCCATCTTCTCTTCCCCTGTTGTATCCAGACATGATCGAAAAGGATTCACCTTCAATTAATGTTGTTAAGTTCCAGGATGACGACTCCATCCTCACTTACCTTGGTGCGGACGACTCCTATATTCAACGCGCCTTACCTTCTGAAACTCAAACCATGTTGAATGAGTCGACTATAGAAATCAACATCCACACAGAGGAGGATCCTCACATTATGAAGATCAGACAATCCCTTAACACATCAGAACAAGCCACCTTTATTACCTTTCTCCGTACCCGCAACCAAGCTTTCTCTTGGTCTTACGCTGACATGCCAGGAATTGATCCTGACATTGCTGTCCATAACATTACCCTAAAACCCGATTCCAAACCAGTCAAACAGAAACTGAGAAAAATGCATCCACGCATTGCCCTCTTGGTCAAAGAAGAGCTTCAACGACTCCTTTCTATTTCCTTCATCTTGCCTATTGACTTTCCTCAATGGATTTCTAACATCGTACATGTCACTAAAGCGACGGGGGGACTTTGGATATGCACGGATTTCCGAGACCTTAACCTCGCTTGCCCCAAGGATGACTTCCCCCTCCCAAGTATTGATCAACTAGTTGATCTCACTGCGGGCCATGAGATGCTTTCTCTCATGGATGGATTTTCAGGATACAATCAAATTTTTGTAGCCCCGGCCGATCAACATAAAACTGCCTTCATCACTCCTTGGGGAACCTTTTGTTATCATGTCATGTCGTTTGGCCTTAAAAATGCTGGTGCGACCTATCAACAGGCTATGACTTACATTTTTCATGACATTATGCACACTATTCTTAAAGATTATGTCGATGATCTTCTTGGTAAATCTAAACATCGCAGTGAACATCTTGATGTTTTAACCATTATTTTTGATCACCTGTTACAATATTCTGTCCGTCTTCAACCAAAGAAATGTGTCTTTGGTGTCCTTTCGGGAAAATTTTTTGGTTTTATCATCTCTTTGCGTGGCATTGAGGTCGATCCATCTAAAGTCAAAGCTATCCTAGAAATGCCCCCACCTACTAACCTTAAACAATTGCGTAGTTTACAAGGTAAACTCCAATCTATCCGGCATTTCATCTCCCAACTCTCGGATCGATGTCAACCTTTCCATCACCTCCTTAAAAAGGATATTGCCTTTTAATGGAGAGAAGAATGCCACCAATCATTTGAGGCTCTCAAATCCTATCTCTTGCAGCCACCCGTGCTTATCCCAGCTCAGGACGATCGCCCTTTCTACTTTTACCTTTCCGCCACTGACCATGTTGTAGGGACCATGCTTGCACATCGTGACTCCGAGTATCAAGAACAATCCGTTTATTATATCAGTCATACTATGGTGGATTATGAGACTAGGTATACACATGTAGAAAAGTTGTGCCTAGCCCTATCATTTGTGGCCACCAAACTCCGACACTACCTCCTGAATCACAAAACTTTCGTCATCACCAACACATACCCCATCCATTATATGTATGCCAAACCTCATCTAAACCAATGCATCACCCGATGGCTTATGCTCCTTGCTGACCTTGACCTTGAATTTATACACCAGAAGTCAATCAAAGGACAAACCATTGCCGACCAACTCGCGAAAGCCCCTTTACCTGGGGAACAATTTACCAATTTTAATTTCCCCACCGAACTCATCGCCACTCTTTCACTCAGGGAGGAGTTCTATCCAATGACCCTCTTCTTCGATGGATCCAAAATGCCAGCGTGGCGGAGGATCCGGCGTTGTTCTCATTCCTCTTGACGCTGAGCCTATGCCTCTTTCAATCCGGCTCAATTTCCCCTGCACTAATAATACAGTGGAATACGAGGCCCTTGTTTTGGGTCTTCAGGTTGCGTTACACTTAGGTGTCAAATCTATTAATATTTTCGGCGACTCTCAATTGGTAGTCAATCAAGTTATGGGCATCTACCAATGTAAAAATGAGGAACTTCAAAAGTACAAACATTACGTGGATTCACTTTTGACCTCATTTACTCGTTATTCTATCCAAACCATTCCTTGCTCCACTAACAAATTTGCGGATACTATGGCTTACTTAGCCTCGCAAATTCCTACCTCACCAACTGACTCTGACATATTCGTCTTGGTCTAACAAATCTTTGCCCCATCTTACTCATCCCCGGTTGTTTGTATGATAAATAATGTGTCTACTAATTCGCAGGATACCTGGTACCACCAATTTCACGACTACCTTACAACCTCTGTTCTCCCACCTGACCTTACTAGTAACGGAAAACGTGCTTTTCTTAAAAGTGTTTCTCATTATGTCATCATGGGGGGACTCCTCTATAAACGTGGCTTTGATGGCATCCTCCTTCGGTGTCTAACCGGCACGGAGGTCACCTATACCATCCAACAAGTCCATAATGGTATTTGTGGTGGACATTTTAGTGGCCTTACCATGGCTAAATGAATCCTTCGCCTAGGTTATTATTGGCCTACTCTTAATAACGACTGCTACGAATCTGTTAAGCGTTGTGTTATGTGTCAACAACATGCCAACCTTCAACATACTCCTAGCCATCCGCTACAGATCACACGAGATCTTTGGCCTTTCTCACAATGGGGTTTAGACCTTATTGGTGAGATTCACCCACCCTCTTCGCAACGTCACCGTTGGATAATCACAGCAACTAAATATTACACAAAATGGGTGGATTCCATTCCACTCATTTCAACCAAAAAGAAAAAATCGTCGAATTCGTTAACTATCACATTATCTGTCGTTTTGGTATTCCTCATCGCCTAATAACAGATAATGGTAAATCTTTCAAAAATAAGTTGTTACAAGACATTTGTGACAACTTTGGTATCAAACTTAGTTTCTCATCACCTTACTATCCATAGACCAATGGTCAGGCTGAATCTTCTAATAAAACCCTAACCAAAATCCTCATGAAAGTTGTTAATGATTCTAGACGAAATTGGCATGATCACATTCCCTTTTCCCTTTGGGCTTATCATACTAGCATTCATACCTCCACTAATGCCACACCATTTTCTTTGGTATATGGTACCAAGGCTGTCTTGCGTCTTGAAATACAAATACCCTCCCTCAGAGTATCTCTTCAGGATATTCTCACCAACGATGATTTCTGCCAAGAGCGGTTAGCCCAATTAGAGCTTCTTGACGAGCGACGTCTTATGGCTCTTGACCACCTTCAAATCTACCAAAAATTCATCAAGTGTGCTTATGATAAGCGACTTCATGAGCGTACCTTTAATGTTGGTGATCTTGTCCTCAAAGATAATCAACATGTAACCAAACTAGAAAAGAGAAAACATGGAAATTTGCTCCTAATTGGATTGGGCCTTACATTATCACTCACACTTATGGATCAAGAACTTATCGTTTAGATTCGCTTAATGGTAAACCTGAGCCTGAGCCCCTTAATGCCTTGCATCTTCGACCATTCTACTGTTGAATTCAGTGTTATATCATTTCTTATCTACCTTGCGCTCGTCCCTTGAGCTTATTTACCACCGCATACACTTTGTTTCCTACATCTCAAAATCAAAATCAAGCTCACATGGTTTGATTATCACCTCCCCTTAAAGATGCCTTCCCCTTTTTAGTCTAGTCCATGACTTCAAAATATTAAAATGACACATTCTTAATTAAACACTTATGGGATTTTCTTGAGTCAAACTTCCTACAAAACTAGATGCTTCATGCCAAACGGACATCTAGACCTCTAAAGTTATACATAGACTGCTCCCTCGAAGGACAGCTATGTGCAAAGCTCCTTCTACTATTATAAATAGACTTCTCCCCCGAAGGATAGCTATACATAAAAACCGCATCTACTACTATAAATAGATTGCTCCCTTGAAGGACAGCTATACACAGTCAGCCTTTATTAGAAGCTTCTCACATTGATCAGCTTCGTGAAGACCTCAAGAGTAACAAAATACATATCCCTTGTAGACTTCCTGCATCGATCAGTCTATATTCAGCAAAATAAAATCCATATTCCAAAAGCACTTTTGAGTCATGGACTTGTCTATTTAGGTTTGGTTCTCTTTCGTCAGAATAATCACCTTGTAACAAGTTCTCAGCACCCTCGCCCATATCAACCACCTCACCTCACCATTTGTCAAAGCAACAAAACTCAAGGGACGTGACGTATATCCGATATATTACGATTATACCACTCTTTTCACCTATCAACTTCTCGCCTATGCAAGGTACCTAGGGATTCAATCTCATCCTACATTAATATGTGGTTTGTTTAGCTCTTCTCAACTACAGGACACTCTTGCCTCTTTTGCTCGACTCTAGGATTGTGTGTTGACCTTAATAAGGACACGATTTCCTACTACTTGGGTAAGCTAACTTTCACTTCACCTATACCTACATCAACATCGCCAATACCTTACCAAGACCAACAACATTACCCTACCAACATCAATTTTTTACCAACCAACCAATTGCCTAACCACAACCAAATTGCCTGAATTCACCTCTCCCTGGTCCTAAGGGAGAACTACATCAGTCTGAGGCCCCTCCTTGCTTTGAGAAATGGGCTATGTAGGCAGCACTTAGGAGACATGGTGTCTCCCAAGGTTAGCTCGACCATCCCCTACCATAACCTATCATGTGTTGTAAATATACATATTTTTGTGTATTTCTTTTTTGCCAACATTCATCTCTATCCTTTTTCAAAACAAACATTCGAAACACAACCCTTCTTATTATCATAACTCAAAATCAACATACATATTCAGTTTTATTTAGATGTTCAATGAATACATCTTATCTATCATCGACGCGTAGGTCGACATCCTTATTTATTCTTATACCTCTATAACATTCACTTAGACCCTCGCGCCTCATCCCAAACCAGGTGATGATCGTGATCGTCGACGCCTCTCGCTGGGCCTCTCCATCCTCAAAGGCACCACGGCTATTGGTACCACCCACTGATCTTCCAATCTCTCCTGTAACATATGAATATGCTCTCTCGCATGGAGGAATCTCACATCTACTCTCTCCGCTCATGACTCCGCAACCACTAACAATCCTCTTGTCTCATTCACCTGTGTTTGGATCTGATGAACTAAACTCTGCAGACGATCTCTCTCCACTGTAATCACAGCTATGTCAGGGTGCTCACGTGTTCCTCACAGCTCTGCTACCCACCATACTCTATAGACCTCTATTGTGCCTGCATCCATTACCCTACGATTGGCTGCTATCTCTTCTGGCCCTTCTGGAGGTGTCGGCCGGGGAGGTGAGAATGCTGCCTCGGTGTCGATCCTCATGTATGGTCTATATGTCATAGGTATATCCTGAACGAACCCAAATTGTCACCACACGTGATCTAGAGGAATCCTCTCGTACTCACCCGGCCTGTGCCGTGCGATCCACCTCAATCGCTCCACACCCCTTAACTCCTCAGATATGTTCTCTGTCACCATATAGTTCCTGTAAGGCCTCCAAAAAATATCTGTAATCGTCACCATCTCCCATATCTATCTATAATACTCGATGTCATCTATCACAGCCTGGGATCTCGCTTCTTGTTCTGTCTAGACCCATTATCTGAATCCCAACCTCTGCACCTCCTGCTCCTCCTGGCTATGCCATGGCTCTAACTCTCCTCTGTTGGGTCCTCCACCAATCAACTGCTGCCTCCTACTCACTAGGGACTACCAACCACTCACTTCTCCACTCAAATAGTGCCACCTCAGCTGACAAATGCACCAATCTCAAAAATACACCTCAGACAACTCAAATGGGTTTTCAAAATGACAATGTGACAATGACAGGTCGTATTTTTCTTTTTATAGGTTTTTAACCTATAACCGATATCGGTTATATTGTGCCCTAAGGAACCGATATCGGTCACCTAACCGATACCGGTCATACCTAGCCGATATCGGTTTAATACCTACCTTCACCAAATTTCTGCCCTTATTTAGTAATCGGCCTTTCTCACAACATCGCCTATATCCACCTTCACTGAAAACCCTTTGTTGACTTCATTGGCCCAACCCAAGGCCGCAACCAACCAATTTGGCCTGACCCAAGGCCACAACTAACTATTTGGCTCGACCAAAGACCATAACCAACCAATTTGGCCCGACCCAAGGCCATAACCAACCATCTGGCCCGACCCAAGGCTGTAACCAACCATCTGGCCTGACCCAAGGCTATAACCAACCATTTGGCCTGACCCAAGGCCGTAACCAACCATTTGGCCCGACCCAAGGCCGCAAACAACCAATCAGGCCCGACCCAGGCCCTCACTCATCAATCGGCCCGACCCAAGGCTGCACCACTCAAATACCTCACCCAAAACCAACAAATTACAATTTTATCCACCCAACATGTAGTTTTTTCTTCAATCGAGCTCACTTGTTCATGTTTTAGCATGATTAGGGTACTTGACTTGATCAGTTGACCAACTTTGCCTAGACCTAGACCGTGACGTTTATCTCGACCAAACCAACCATTTGGTACTGCCAAACATGCCTAAACGTTCCTGTACCTTACCCGTTATATCCCCTGGAGCTACTTCTTATGCCTTGGATACCAGGATTATATCACCCTTGTTTGGATAAACTATCGACTTTTGCCTATGAATTGCTTGTTTGCTCTTCAAATCATGTACCCTGGTCGCACTACTACATTTCAACGTGCGTATGCTTCCTTGGACCTACCCCACCATCTTACCATCATCTCAACACCATTTCACTTTATCAACCCTATCCCTGATTTCACGCTACCTCAATCTGTGATAGATTTGAGGGGGATTACCTATACCCTTAACAGGGGTAACCACTTCTCATTATTGTCTGTGCAGCTTTAACAAAGACAAGCTACACGACAACAAGGGGCTAATGTAGACACCAAATTTGTGTCTTACGACCCCCTGTGCCCTGCATCTCATTTCGCAACCTAACCTAATCACCTAAACCTTACACAATTATTTATTAATTACCTTATAATTAATAAATCCACATCACCATACCTGCCACCTCATTTCACCACCTCATCATGACCTAGTCTTAAACCTAAACTAACCTAATTAAGACCTATAACTTGGTCCACATCCACACCCATGACTAATTACTCCTCACCCGCACCTAAAACCAACCTCATAATGACTTGACCAAGCCCGCAACTAATCCCTCAGGAGAAAAGGAGGGAAAGCTGGCTATTTTACTAAAAATAGCCCGCTTTGACCTGACCGATACAGGTTCCTACTCAACCGCCGTCGGTTACGTAACCGCCATCGGTTCCCTGTAAATGACCACTCCCAACCAAAAACAAAGGGTTTGATTTTGGTGGATCCGAATCAGAAATCATTGGAAGGATCCGGAATTTACTTGGCTGAACAGAGACAAGTGAAAGAAAGAAGAAGAGTTTGCAGAGAAGGACATCAAGCCCAAAAACTACAACTGAGTAACCAGAGCCTTGTGACACTCATCTGTTTGTCGGAGAGGGAAGATAGCTCATCTCCTGATTGTCAGGTCATCCTACCTAAGTTCTGTCATCATCATCACAGTTCTTGGACCTGTATCCTTATCAATAATCAGTAAGTAATATCTTGTATGTCCTTTTAATAACATTTCTTGAACTTTTGAATCACAGCCATCATAAGTCTATTCCTAGATCTACTACCCAGCAACACACTACATCTAACTATCATTCCTCCACCCTTACGTTACCCCAAAAACACCCCCCCCCCCGTATTCTCTGAGTCCTTCTTATCACCCCATTACCTAACCCCACCCATTTATCAACCTTATAAAATAACATAACCACCTTACAACCAACCTTCACCAAAAGCCCCTAAGACATTGCCCCTACCGATATCGGTTACCAACAACCGGTACCGGTTACAGTGACCGGCATCGGTTACCATGGTTCTAAACCAAGACCAGCCCTTTCTCTATTGTTCTAACAAGGTAAACAAATTGTAATTGGACAATAGCTTATTTGTTAGAATTTGTGTTAATTCATATTAGCAGGGGAACTGACCACCTTTGAAAGGAAGTTTTATATTTCCAAGGCCCAAGGCAGTTCCCTCATTTATTGTCTAATTAAAATCTGGTGGTCTTGTATTCTTACTTGCAGGTAGTCCTTCCAAGACAAAAAGGAGTTCTTCGCAGTCGACCTGATCTCTCTCTCTACTATATGCATCGAATCCCAACATATTCGGGGGGTATATGAATACCTGCAGAATAATGGGTAAGAGTGAAGGTGGAAGGAAGAAGTGAAAATAAAAGAGGAGGAACCATTTAGTTCACGTCGGGTTCACCAATTTTTCACGATGGAAAAGTGACAAGCGAGCGTGGGAATCTACAAGTAACTCTTCCTCGCACCTGACCTCTCGAGGTAGTGCCGAGATAGCCGATGGGGATGGGATATGCGTGGGAATGTAGACAAATATTAGGCAATCTGATGTCTTCGATGCACACTAGTGGAAACTATGAATCTAAGGAAGAGAAGTGTGATAGATCGATCGGTAAGGATGACTACTCGAAGGCTCCAATAAATATCGAGCTCTAGCGTGATTCGGTCTACGGGTTGTGGAATACGCAAAAAATGACCTGGGATAGTTTCGTGCATATCTCCAGATAGTGTCATAGGGTGGATGATGGGTATAGTGGACTCTACGGGTGATTATCTAGCCTAGTCTAGAATTCCCTAGCTTTATTAGCTGCTATGTCTAATAAGGATAACTGTTCGATGATGATTGGTGGAAGTGGAGTGGATCTAAATACTAATGTGTATAGGCCAGCATCTATGTCTGACACAACCTATGGATTCGTTGGGCTGTGGGATTTATGGGTCACAACCATAGATTCACGGTTGTTGTGGAACTGCTATGATCATGTGTAGAATCAATCCCTAATCCCTAGTATCCAATAATTGTATTCTTTCTTAGCCTCTATATTTAAAATTAAAAGTTGTGCGATCTTCTCAGAGTATCTCATAGGTGTTCGTGCAACCTGAATTCTTAATGCTAGTATCTATGTATGTAAGTGTCGCCTGCACCTAGCTGTGGGACCAAAGGATCACAACCGAACATTTGCTCTCTTTCAAGCCCCTCCATAGTTATGCAGATATATATCTAGGGTAATTTGTAGTTTGGTTGATTTGACCAAAACATGTTCACTTGGTCATCTTCTATGTTTAACCTACTTACCTGGAGACTGATCTGTTGTAAGTTTGTCGTTGTTGGAAGACTTGGATCCTAAGATTCTGATCTATATCAGTTATTGCTGTGACGAGATTGGGTTGGGGCATGATTGGCTCGAATACATATTCCCTGGGCTCTCTAGGTCCCGTGATTGTCATACAAAAGAAACAATGTAAATGTAAATGCAAAGTAAAAATTAACTATGTGAATGATATCTACAACATATATAACTTCTCTATTTTGTATTTTTTTGATGATTTATATGAATGAAATTTGAAGGAGAAACTATTTTAATATATCTAGAAAATTAAAACTAATCTAGTGACAAATTTAAAACAAAACAAAGCAACTGAGTATAGCTTACTTTGCCTGTGCAGTTCTGAATCTATTGATAATAACAAAATAACTAATCTAATATGTTTGAAAGACTCACGATCCTACCTTAGAAGTGAGGAATGAATCATAGTTCTCAGAAACTAATCAATCCCCACAGCTTCCCTGGCAATATCGAAAGTAAAATTGACCAAAATAAAGTGATTGGCCACTCTATTTGATTGCTTCCTAACTAAACTTTTGAAATCTGAAACCATGGAATTTTTTTTGCATAACGTGCAAATCTGATGGTGTGTGTGTTTTTTCCCCTCAGTCGGACCAGTGATTCTCTCTCTCTAAAATATATGAATCGAATCCCACATATTCGGGGGGCGGTATATGAAATACCTGCAGGATAATGGTTAAGAGTGAAGGTGGAAGGAAGAAGTGAAAATAAAAGACGGAGGAACCATTTAGTTCACGTCGGGTTTCAACAATTTTTCAAGATGGAAAAGTGACAAAGCGAGCGTGGGAATCTACAAGTAAACTCTCCTCGAAACCTGACTCTCGAGGTATAGGACAGGGAGATAGATAGACGATGGGATGGGATACTGCGTGGGATTAGACAAATATTTAGGCCACAATCTGATGCTTCGAGTGCACACTAGTGGAACTCGAATCTAAAGGAGAGAAGTTGTGAGTAGATCGATCGTAAGGAGGAACTCGAAGGCTCCAATAAGATGAGTCTAGCGTGTGGATTCGGGGGTCTAGGGTTGTGGATACGCAAAAATGACCTGGGATAGTTTCGTGCAATCTCCAGATAGTGTACTAGGGTGGATGATGGGGATAGTGGACCTTACGGGTTGATTAATCTAGCCTAGTCTAGAATTCATAGCTTAATTAGCTGCTGTCTACTAAGGATAAATGTTGATGATGCTTGGTGGAAGTGGAGTGGGACTAAAACTAAGGTGTATCGGCCAGCATCTATGTTGACCACCCCAAACCTATTTATGTGATTCGGGGGCTGTTGGATTATGGGTCACAACCATAGATTCAGGTTGTTGTGGAACTGCTTGCTCATGTGTAGAACAATCCCTAATCCCTAGTATCCAAAATTGTATTCGTCTTAGCCTCTATATTAAAAGTAAAAGTTGTGGATCTTTCAGAGTATCCATAGGTGTTCGTGCAACCTGAATTCTTAAGTAGGATCCGGTATGTAGAGTGCGCTGCACACCTAGCGTGGGGAAAAGGATCACAAACAAAATTGACGCTATGTAAAGCACTTCCACAGTTATGCAGATATAATCTAGGGTAATTTGTAGTGTGGTTGATTTGACCACAACATGTTCACTTGGTCATCTTCTATGTTTAACCTACTTACCTGGAGACTGATCTGTTGTAAGTTTGTCGTTGTTGGAAGACTTGGATCCTAAGATTCTGATCTATATCAGTTATTGCTTGTGACGAGATTGGGTTGGGGCATGATTGGCTCGAATACATATTCCCTGGGCCTCTCTAGGTCCCGTGATTGTCATACAAAAGAAACAATGTAAATGTAAATGCAAAGTAAAATTAACTATGTGAAATATATCTACAACATATATAACTTCTCTATTTTGTATTTTTTTGATGAATTTATATGAATGAAATTTGAAGGAGAAACTATTTTAATATATCTAGAAATTGAAAACTAATCTAGTGACAAATTTAAAACAAACAAAGCAACTGAGTATAGCTACTTGCCTGTGCAGTTCTGAATCTATTGATAATAACAAAATAACTAATCTAATATGTTGAAAAGACTCACGATCCTACCTTAGAAGTGAGGAATGAATCATAGTTTCTCAGGAAACTATCATACCCCACAGCTTCCCTGGCAATATCGAA
Organism: Taxus chinensis; assembly: GCA_019776745.2. NCBI lineage: Eukaryota > Viridiplantae > Streptophyta > Pinopsida > Cupressales > Taxaceae > Taxus > Taxus chinensis. The sequence goes on along the minus strand of CM034152.1, from coordinate 542,654,334 downwards.
AAGTAAAATTGACCAAAATAAAGTGATTTGGCCACTCTATTGATATGCTTCTCACTAGAACTTTGAAATCTAGAAACCTGGATTTTGCACTAACAGTGGCAATCTGATGGTTGTGTGTGGTTTTGTCCCCTCAGTGTGATTCCTCGTTCCTTAGTGCTCACATGGATTCAGAAAAGCATGTAATGCCGCAGCATCAACAGGAGTATATTTTGGAACAAAGGCAGCTTAGAATGTAGACTGAATACAATGCGAGTAGGAGAGGGATAGCGCAAGAGTATAGATCTTGGCTTATGTAATTCCTAGTGGGATTTATTGCGAGTCATGCAACATAAAATGTCTAGAACCTGAAACTATCCTATTTGACGAGCAAAACCTGCAACTTTAATGGCTTCCTACTAAGAATTAAGCTTCTCTATTTCAATGGATTGCATGAAGTAATGACAACATTTACACAAGATGGATATGTGGCTTTCTAACAACAAAATAACATTATGCAATGAACTAAACTATGAATTCTAAGAAAAATAAAAGACTGAACTACTGAAATGAGAAATTGAGAGGTAAATTTGAGGGGCCATTTTCTTGAGCATAATCCAAGTATTTATAGCATTTGCATTCACCCAAAGGTAAAAACCAAATTGATCTCTTAAACCATAAACAAAGCCAAAACACTATTCCAGGGAACCAGAATCATTAATGCAAGCCAAAGGCGGTGAAAAAAACTAGTAAACATTGAAATTTACATGGGTCGCATTAAAAGGAACATTCTTGAAAACACGTGAAGGACTGCCACCCTGAGTAGGGTGGCGGTTACAGGACCGCCGCCCTTCCTGGACGGCAGTCATGAGACCGCCGCCCAAGCAGGGCGGCGGTTTCGTCACTGAAGAATAAAACACAAAGAAAAGAGGGGAAAAGAGAACAACAAAGCACGCAGGGGCTAAGTGAGGCATGCAGGATGTTAACGCACACTTGGGGATCTTTTCCGGATCCTGAACACCTTGCAAGGAGACCTATATCATCATTGGGGCACGTGTTATTTTGTTCAGGCAGTGTAGTACCTTACAATTTTGGGTACATGCATATTGTCCCCCTCGGAGAAGTGTTTTAGCCATGAAGAGGTGTAAAACGGTGGGTCCGAGTATGGCGGTCCCGAAATGGGAAGTTGGAAGTTATACCTGATATGTCTGTGTGTCGAAATGATGCCATCCACAATTCCCACCACATGCAAAACGAAAAGAGGAATCAAGTGCAGATAGACAAAATAGATCAGAAAATAAACGCTAAAATAATAGGAAATGAGGATGTACCATTTGTACGGGGGCAAGAACTTACCTCCGTTGGTGCTCCAAACCTGTGAAAATGAGATTTAAAACAAATGAGCCAGGTTGCTATATATATGAAAGTGGGCCCATTTTCCTATTCATTTGTGTGTGTTGATTTGGTTGATTTTGAGCTCTGGGACCCACAGTGACGGTTTCTTACAACAGTAGAGTCAAAATGTCCGTGACAAGATAGCGATCATGCCTCTGCAAGCAGATCATTGACCCATGAGATCACAGGTTAGTTTTTCTCAATTTATCGTTTTTACCCCCAAAATTTTAAAATGTTAAAATCTTTGTCGTGGGGGGGTTATTTTTGAAAATGTTAGGTTCAAAAGGTCTATCTAGGGGGGGCACCTACTGGGTAGGCTTTGTTTTAGTTAAAATAGTCCCTTTTTGCATTTTTTAGGCTTTTTTAAGGTATAGAACCCGCATGGGTTTTCGGGACACGGCCGCCGCCCTAAACAGGGCGATGGTCACATGACCGCCACCCTGAACAGGGTGGCAGTTACAAGACCGCTGCTTTTAAGGTGGTGGTTATGAAACCGCCGATCTGCTCAGGGCGGCAATTCCTAACAGAATGCCAAAGGAACACTTGTATAAATTTTTTTCTGCATTTTTAGAATCTTTATGTGTTTTCATGATTTTTCTAATGTCATTCAGATGCTAACTTGCTCTGTTTTGTGTGTTTTTGGGTGTATGCAGGCAAGGGAGGAGTACATTCAATGGAGTTGAGAGAGAGAGTGTGACTGGCTCCCAGCAGTGTTAGATGCCCTTTCATAGGATGAGGTGGACACTCTTTAGAGGGCCGGCATACTACGTATATCATGCATCCCACGTGTTGCTCCATCCAGTCACATGCTTTGTGACTTATTTTCTTATTGGGATGCTAATCGGAACACCTTCCGGTTACCAGGGGTCTGAGGTGAGTGGACCATCACTTTGGAGGATGTTTACCGTATTCTGGGGGTCCCGATCATCGGGAGACGACTTACTCTTGAGATGGCATGTTCACGAGCCCAGATAGCACAGTGGGCTTCTTATATGGGAGATGCAGTTATATCCATAGGGTCGAAGAAGGGGGTGAGGGTCTGATCTATTCCTAGCCTACCCATCCCCTTGATTCGCCACGCCATTATGGGGATCCTTTCCTTGAGATTGATCGAGGACAAGGGAGGAGACACACTACTATATTGCTGGTCCCCCATCATTGCACAGATCGAGGGACATGGCCAGATTTACACCTGGGGAGCCGATATACTTGGGACTACCTACCATGACTTGTACAAGGTAGTCTGTTTACAGGGGTAGTATTTGAGCAGCCCAACCCTGGTTATGAGCTGGGTCTATGAGTGCTTCATCCCCTACGGCAGAGGTGTAGAGGTAGCAGATCCCAGAGTTGTGAGGCAGCCAAATGGATAGATATGTCGGTGCTCAGAGCACCTCACCAACTAGTTGCTTCCCTAACCACTGATGACATGGAGGCCACACCATATCAAGCCATTGTAGGTTTATGGGGTGAGGAGGCTCTTACTTTGATCTCCTGCTCCACCACAAGGCAGCTTGTTGACAGAGCAGGGAGAGTGAAGATACACCCCTTTGGCCGAGTTCCTCAGCAGTTTGGCCTACCTTATATGGGTATGATTCCCCTAGTAGTGCCAGTATACAGGTCAGTTCGAGAGGCTAGAGGGGGTCCTAGAGGCTGGGGTTGGACAATTGTTACCCCTGGTGTTCCCATTGCGGCTAGGCGGGTAGTACGTGCCCGAGGGAGAGCCGGTGCTTACTCAAGCACCCTTACTTCAGATTACTGCCGGTCCCGCTCATAGTAGTGATGACCCTATTGACATAGACTCTAAGTCTAAGGAGTTCACAGGGGAGGAGATAGAGGAGGAGACTAAGGAGGACAGTGATCCTGAGTGGCATGACACTCAGGATATCATGCAGGCAGAGAAGGTAGAGTAGAGTGCAGAGAGGGTGACTCTGGTTTCAGAGGAGCCAATCTCCTAGGGCCATGGTGGGGAGGATGATTCTATTGTGGGACACTACGTCACTTCAACCACGGGAGGAGTACCTCAGTCAGCGGCAGCATCTGTGGTAGGTGCTGACCCTAGAGATCCATCCTAGAGGCCCGGTGATCCGAGTAAGTTATCTTCCTTTTTCTTTGAGTTAGGATTGCTTTAATTGCCATCTCTGCATTTGTTTTCACTTTTTTTTATCTCTTGCTTTATTTCTAATTTGTTTTCTTCTTTGTTTACAGAGACCGTCGATGAGTGGTGAGACCTAATTCGCAGGGTATGCACCGATACCCTGATGATCCCTATAGAGAGGACCCGTTCAGAGCTGTATGTGGATGCAGGGGAGCCCTAAGTAGCCAGCAGACATACCGACATCTTTTCCCCCGTCTGGCATGTGGCGAGGATGGTATCTACCCTCCATACTGATCTGGTAGGGTACAAGACAACAGAGCGCCTGATGAGGAGTCATTTTCATGGTGAGACCGCAACTGCCCCTTGGGATCGTGAGCCCTCCGTGCACTCTGAGTGCCAGCGTAGCCGGAGTCCTATGCGTGGGCATGCACCCTCAGAGGGGTCTCATAGGGGTTGAGAAGCCACTTGGATCTCTTAGATTTTTGTATGATGTTTTTGTATTTCTCGAGCTCTTTGAGCATTTTGACCATGCTTAGCACATGATGACATTGTATAGGAATTTTGATCATTTATATATATATATTCTTTTTGGATCAAACTCTTGGCATCTATGACCTTTCTTCCATTTCCGTTTCCACATGTAAACTATGATGTTATGCTTATATGCTCTTTAGAATGTATGCAATGGAGAAAAAATGATACAAGTGTTTACTTTCTTTTTGTATTCCATGATGTTGATATATGATAATGTAGATACAATGTGATTTTGAAATTTTAGTTTCTTTAAGAAATTTTGATACCTCATATATGTTTTACCAACGTATTTTCCCCCAGTTTCTGGATGCAGGGGAGCCCTCAGCAGCCGGCAGACATACCGACGTCTTTGCCCCCATCTGGCATGTGGCTAGCATGGTATCTACCCTCCATACTGAGCTGGCAGGGTACATGACAGCAGAGCACCTGATGAGGAGTCATTCTCATGGCGAGACCGTAGCTGCCCCTCGGGATCATGAGCCCTCTGTGCACTCTAAGTGCTAGCATAGCCGGAGTCCTAGGCATGCGCATGCAACCTCAAAGGGGTCTTATAGGGATTGAGAAGCCACTTGGCTTAGATTTTTGTATGATGTTTTTGTATTTTCCGGGCTCTTTGAGCGTTTTGACCATGCTTAGCGCATGATGACATTGTATAGGAATTTTGATCATATATATATATATATATATATATATATATATTCTTTTTGGATCAGACTCTTGGCATCTATGACCTTGCTTCAATTTCCATTTCCATATGTAAACTATGATGTTATGCTTATATGATTTTTAGAAGGTATGCAATGGAGAACAAATGATACAAGTGTTTACTTTCTTTCTGTATTCCATGATGCTGATATATGATAATGTAGATACAATGTGATTTTGAAATTTTAGTTTCTTTAAGAAATTTTGATACCTCATATTTGTTTTGGCAAAGTGGTGAAGATAAGCCGGTATGATGAGTAGATATACTTGCCCCACTCCTAACTCCATGCAACTAGTAAGATGCGAGGGCTCGTCACCTAGAGCTAGAAAGGGCACAAGTTATGAAATGTGTTGAAATGATAGTGATGAAAGATAGACAAAGATTTGGTGGAAGCAAATTAGGATGCTACAAGCCTACTCTACTTGAGTGACTCTATAGTTTGGGATGCAACTTGCTTTACGGTTTATCTAGACTTAGATCCCTAGATGGGCACATGGTAGACAAAATCTGGGTTTTAGGATTTTTAACTCTCTTAGAATTTTTAACATCTGATTCATTTGTTTTTGACTCAAGACTTCAAGATTTGAATTGTTTGTTTATGACCTTTAACATTTGTTTATCAAGAGGACCCCCTAACCCTAGCCCCATGCTACTAGTAAGAAGCATGGGTTTATCACCATGGGCAAGGCATAGGCGAGTAAGGGAATTTCCATCCTTTCCCAACCCTACGTCACTAGTAAGAGACACAAGCTCATCACCAAAGGTTAGTGGGGGCAAGGAAATGTGTAAATTTAAAATTTTCTGTTTGATTTATATTTGACTTGTTTATTTGAGTAAAATGTCTGCATGCTCTTACTTCAAGAGAGATATACATACGGGATAGATGTGACACGATGAAGCTTCTAGAATAGACCATAGGCAAGACACCTATCCTAAGAAGAAACCAAAAGTGAGAACAAGTATGCAGACCTTGGTATGGTTACCGTTAAGACTTTGTCATATCTAGCTTTATTTGATGAAATGATTTTGAAATAGTTGATGATATCATGGAAATGGAGAAGTATGATTAGAGTGTTTATGCCAATATCATCAGACGTTTGTAATGAATTGCTTTTAAGAATATATTCCTTGATCACAAAATTATATAAAACAAGCGGAAAAAATGATCCTAACTATATGAAGATGCAATATAGCTATAATTATACAAGCAGTGCTGGTTGCTTATGCATAGAATCATTTAAGGTGTAGGGAATTGATTGCTTCACCAAATTCCTCACCTTCTAGTTTGCATAAGAGATATACACCATTTCCATAGTCCTTTATGACTCGGTAAGGGCCCAACCATTTGGGCTAAAACTTCCTTCCTTCGCCAGTTTTTTTATCGATCGGGTTGTCTAGCCTTAGAACTAGATCACCTTCATATATGTCTCATTTATAGACCTTCTTGTTATACTACCGGCACATCCGGTCAGTATAGACTCTGTGCCGTTGTTCAGCATCTAATGTGGCTTCATCTAGGATTTCTAGTTGGGAGAGATGTGCTTCTTTGTAAGCATATTCATCCAGGACCCCTTGTAATGAGATACGGAGACTGGGTATTTCAACCTCAAGCGGGAGAACTGCTTCTGCCCTGAATACTAGTGAGAAAGGAGTCGCTCCTATTGGTGTTCTTATTGAGGTTCAGTGGGCTCATAAGGATGGATATAACTTCAAATGCCAATCTCATTTGTTTTCTTTCATAGTTTTAAGAAGAATGGATTTTAATGTTTTGTTTGTCGCTTCAACTTGTCCATTAGCTTGAGGGTAATACAAGGAGGCCGTATGATGGCTTATTTTAATTTTATTGCTCAATTCATGAACTTTGTCATTTTTAAAAGAAGTCCTATCATCTAAGATAATGATTTGTGGGACACCATACCTGCAAATGATTTGGTTCAAAATGAACTTGGCGATTACAGAACCCAATACAGTAGTAAGAGGCATATCATCTACCCATTTTCTAAAATATTCGGTGGTCGTGATTATGAAATTATGGTTTTCTATGAACGAGGGAGAGAATTTCCCTATCAAATCAAGGCCCCACGTAGAAAAGGGCCATGGAGTAGTGATTGGTTGTAGAGCTTGTGCCAGCATGTGGATCTCGTGGGAGAATTCTTGGCACTTATGACACCTTCGTACAAACTCTACTACGTCGTGTTCTAGAGTAGGCCAGAAATAACCCATTTGATGTATTTTACGAGCGGTGGCATGGCCACCAAAGTGGCCTCCACACATTCCACTGTGAGATTCGTGGAGAATCTTCTTGGATTCTTATGTGTCGACACATCTTAGAAGCATTCCATCAAATGCTTTTCGATAGAGCACTTGCTCTATAATCACATATTTGGCTACGATAATGCGTAACCCCATTCTTTGTTACAGTTTAGTGCCTTCAGGATACGTATGATCCATGATATAATTAATAATATCAGCATACCAAGGACACTCAGAGATGGGAGGTCTGGTTTCGACGTAGTATACGCATCCATCAGGAAAGTCCAGATCTACTAGATTGCCTCCGTCTAATGGGTTATCAGCTAACCAATCCATGATGATTTTTCCTTTAACAGACTTCTGATTTAAAAATGTTAATTTGAACTCCCCCATTAAGGTTATAAAGCATCCAGCCTTTTTAGACAAGGACCCTTGCGTGAGGAAAGTTCGTAAATGCTCTATTTTTACAATGACCCTCGTTTCTTGATTTAGCATGTAATGTCTTAAGCATTTGGTTGCAAAGACTATGGAAAGGCATTCTCATTCTGCCTATGTATAATGTGTTTCATAGTCAAGCAATGTTCGGCTAATGAAATAGATTACATGTTCTCTCTTATCATCATCTTCTTGAGCCAGCATACAAGCTAGCAAGACATTGGTAGCTCACGAATATAAAATTAACAGGCGGTCTAGTTTAGGCGACATTAACGTAGGTGGTGATAACAAGAAACACTTAACTGCATCAAAAGATTTATTGAAATCTTCGGTCCAATCAACACTATAATATTTCTTGAGTAGATTGTTAATTGGATGAATGGCAAAGCTTAAATCTAGGATGAATCTACAGATTGCAATGAGTTTTCTAAGAAATGACCTGATTCCAGATTCATCTGAAGGTGGGACCATTTCCAGAACAGCCCTAATTTTGGTTGGGTCAACATCGATCCCACGTGACGATACAATGTAACCTAGGAGCTTTCCTCCTGTTACACCAAAGACACATTTTTCTGGATTTAGGGTGACTCTGTATTCTATTAGACATGAAAGAATGATGCGAAGCACTTCTGAATGGTCACTACACTTCTTGGCCTTGGCCAACAAGTCATCTACGTAGGATTCCACAATTTTATGAATAAGGTCATGAAATATTACGTCATAGCCCGCTGGTATGTAGCACCAGTGTTCTTGAGACCGAACGGCATAATAACATAGCAATAGGTTCCCCAAGGAGTTATAAACGTGGTTTTAGCTTGATCCTGTTCGGATATTCTGATTTGATTGTATCCCGAGAATTCATCCATGAGAGATAAAAGCTCAAATCTAGCTGTTGCATCAACAATGACGTCTATGGATGGTAACGGGAAGTCATCCTTAGGACATGCCTTATTAATGTCTTGGAAGTCTATGCAGATGCATATCTTCCCATTCTTTTTTAGTACGGGAACGATATTAGATACCCATTGAGAGTAATCGACTAGCTTGATGAATCCTACTTGGAGGATTTTCATTACCTCCTCTTTCACCATGAGAGCTACCTTAGTTTTCATTGGTCTCGAATTTTGTTTAATCGGCTTTGCATCTAATTTAATGACAAGGTTATGTACCACAATGTGTGGTGCAATCCCTGTCAGTTCTTTATAATTAAATGCAAAATCCTTCTGATTTTCCTTGAGGATTTGAGTGTGTATTTCTATTTCCGATGGAGTTAACGAGGATCCTAACTTCAATATCCTTGGTTCATCCTTTGTTCCGATGTTAATATCTATTGTTTCTTCAATTAGAGAAGTGTTTCCTTCTTCAAACTTAGACGGGGCTAGAGGTAGTTTTAGATCATCTCCATTCTCAACTGTGTATATGCTAAGTTCCTTTTGTGAGGGAAGCTCTGTCATGGGATTTCCGAAGTAGGAAGATGAATGCGGGATTAAGGATAAATCTACTGCGTGATGGGTGAGATGTAACGCTGCATAGGCGTTTAAGTAATCCAAAGTGGTTGTATCACTATGAATGTGGTCTAGGATAGTAGGTTTGTTCTCATTTCTATTTGTTAAAAGAGGATTCGACATTATTTTTATCAATGGTTTAGTACGAAGGGATACCATAAAACAGATATCTTCCAACTCACTATTTGGAGTGAAGCGTGATGCCGAGGTCGCTATTGAATCGGTGAGAAGATTTTTCTCTCGCAGGAATGCTTCAATTGATATGAAGTCAAACTCTTTTCTTAAATTCAATACAACTATTTTGTAGAGATGCAAATGCTCAGCTCTGGTTTCATACATCTCAGAGACTTGGTTTGCTACCAATTGTGAGTCTCCTAACACCTTGACATTATTAACACCGATCCTCTTAGCTAGGATGAGGCCAAGGAGGAGGGATTTGTACTCAATGCCGTTGTTTGTACATTCAAAATTTAGTTTAAAGTAAAATGGTAAGACTTTTCCCTCGGGAGAAGTAAAGATTACACCTACCCCAGCTCCGTAACGACATCTAGCTCCGTCGAAATGGAGAGTCCAATACTTAGCTGGGAATATGGGCATTGGGATATTTGTTGTGTTAACATCTTGTACCTCTACCATGCAGAGATCTACTATTGGAAGAGAACCAACACCTAGGGTGTATCCCATGCCTACAGAATCAAATGGTAGGAACATTGGTAGATCCTATTCTAGCATTTCAACAATTTTTGCAGTAGTTCCTAATGATATTGTTTCTATAATCTTAACCTCATCTTTGAGGGTTGGGATTGTCTTGGCTAGGCTCATGGTCTCAAGATCTGTCATAGGTACCAACTTTTCTTCTGGTTTCACATCGGTAGGTTTATTAAGTTGGTTTGTTGGGAGTTCAAACTCTGAGTGCACACCTGGTCTTTTCTTTAGGTCAGCCAGGTGTACATCGAATGGTTTTGGATCACCTTTGGCTATGAACACCTTTCCTAAATGCAAGAATCTTACTTCTTGAAATAACATAGAAGGGGTTGCCTTCATACGATGTATCCATGGTCAGCCGAGGATCATATTGTAGTTAGTTTCCCAATCTATAATATAAAACTCAATCAGGATTGTTTTGGGTCCTAAGGTGACCGGTAGTATTATAGTTCCAACCGAGGTGGCTTTATGGATATCATAGCCTCTTAGCATATTTTGAGCTGTGGAACAATTCGTTTCTCCATACCCTAGATTTTGAAGGAAAGAGAAGGGAACTATGTTAACTATTGCCCCATCGTCAACCATCGCGCGTTTCACATAATTGTTATAAACCCATACTTGCAAATGTAAGGTTGGATCACCTTGGTGTGTAATCTCAGCATCTGTTGGCATTTTGTTTATTTTGAATATGAATTTGGTATCCCTATCTGGTTGCCCCAGAGGGTGGATATCAAATTCTATATGGTTTACTTGTGTTTTGGGAGGTGGGGTGATGTTAATTAGATGGATTAAACCTAATGCCTCTAAAAGAGCAGCCCTGTGGGCAGGAGAATTTTTTAGCAAGTCCAAAAAAGAAATGTGCGAGAAGGTTTTTGTTAGATCACTAATTAAATCATAGGCACCTATGGGTCTTACTATCATTTGATGGATTTTATCTATCTCTGATAGGTAACTTGGACTTGGCTAAGAGGAATAATCTCATGTTCTTGTTACAACCTCTATGGGTAGTTCAGCGTCTAACTCTACTAAACTGACTATCTTGGGTCACGGTTGACTCCCTAATTGTGGTGTAACTAATGGATTTAGTGAAGTCGAGGCTTCATGATCGTGGTTTCCTGTCATTACACCCTTGTTTTTCCCATTTGAATTTAACCCATTGTTGTTGTGATTTGGGAGTGGATCATTGAAGATATTAAGGAGTGCATTTTGAGGGGAAACTTCCCCTGTAAAAGTATTTTGTGTCGGTGACGTAGGATCTGCCAAGAACATATCTATGAAAAGTTTTCTTTGTTCCTCTAGCAAACGTTGCATGAATTTATCATAGTCATGGCATGTTCTTGTGTCATGGCCTTGGATTTTTTGAAAACCACAATACGAGTTAGGATTGTAATTCTTGGTCTGCTGGTTTGGTGTATATTGTGGCCCAAAACTCTGATCAAATCGTTGCCTATTAGGATTAAAGTTTTGCATTTTTTGTTTTTGGTTTTGGTTCTGGTTTTGATATCTAGTTGAGTTTTGGCTTGGATCCTGTGTAGGGTTTCACCGTTGTTGTTGTTGTTGTTGTGGATGATTAAAATCCACTACATTGATTGTTGGGGTAAAGTTGTTATTTCATTGGTTGTTTACTAGTGGTGGAGTATTTAAAACATTTACCCTTTTGGGCTAAACAGTTACTCCATCTGTTGTCATTCCACAATTTTTATTAAGGATTTTAGGTCCTTGATTAGTATTTGTGGTGGTAGGATAAGTCATGGTATTCTGGTTGGAGGTGATCAACCTCCCATTTGTTCCATACGTCTTACGACTACTATCTATTGCCACTTGATCTATTCGGAGAGCGCTCTCAAGTACTTTATCGTAAGTCCTTAGTGGGAACTTCTAGACTTCTTCCTTCACTTCTTTGCTGAGAGAATGAAGGAATAAATCACAAAGTTCCATTTGGTCCATATTTGGAGCACTGGCTGAAAAATAAAAAATTGTACGCCACCTCTGGATGAAATCAGCAATGGATTCATTGTGTTCTTGCTTAATGTGCAAGAATTCCCTGATGCCTGTTCTTAATAGTTTGTTCATGTCAAATGCCTTAATGAACTCTGAAACGAGTTGTTTAAATGAATGGATGGAAGCCTCAGGTATTCTATAATACTAATCGAGAGCAATACCCTCCAAAGTTTTGGGGAATATTTTAGCAACAACCCCATCCCAAGGCAGTAGTTCTCAAATAGCTATGGCGTAAGCCTTGATATGTGCATTCAGATCTCATTTGGTGAAGTCATGATATTTTGCCTTAGTGGTGTTTGTTGTATATCCTGATGTTATATAGGCATGTGATATCTTGCTATGAATTGATCACTGCCCTGCCAACTTTCCCCAAGGGCGTTTCTTATATGTAGTGGCATGGAGGTATTTTATTGAGAAGAGATCTCGGGTTGTGTTTGTAAACCTCCTATAGGTGGGCACATACTCTAAGAGCGTTGTTCATTTATGGCATGACGTACTGAATGTTCATCATCTAAAACTAGGTATGGATTTGATTGTCTACTAATTTTTGGTCTAAGTAGCACCTAAGGAGAAGAACCAGATTCTCCTGTGAATGTCATATTGTTCAAGCCTGAAGGCTCTGTGTGTTACATTTGAGCGAGCTGATCCAACTCCTCTATTTGGAAAGATGAGCTATATCTAATCCTTGGAGATGGATTTTGTGTTGGTAACTGGTTAGTCAAGTATTTTTCACCCCATACTAAGAGTGAGGGTGATGATTGTCTCTTCAGTTGAACGTAGTATGGTTCAAGACCTAGGAGAGGTCTACTATATGCATCGAATCCCAACATATTCGGGGGGTATATGAATACCCGCAGAATAATGGGTAAGAGTGAAGGTGGAAGGAAGAAGTGAAAATAAAAGAGGAGGAACCATTTAGTTCACGTCGTGTTCACCAATTTTTCACGATGGAAAGTGACAAGCGAGCGTGGGAATCTACAAGTAACTCTTCCTCGCACCTGACCTCTCGAGGTAGTGCCGAGATAGCCGGTGGGGATGGGATATGCGTGGGATGTAGACAAAATATTTAGGCAATCTGATGTCTTCGATGCACACTAGTGGAAACTGTGAATCTAAGGAAGAGAAGTGTGATAGATCGATCGGTAAGGATGACTACTCGAAGGCTCCAATAAATATCGAGCTCTAGCGTGATTCGGTCTACGGGTTGTGGAATACGCAAAAAATGACCTGGGATAGTTTCGTGCATATCTCCAGATAGTGTCATAGGATGGATGATGGGTATAGTGGACTCTACGGGTGATTATCTAGCCTAGTCTAGAATTCCCTAGCTTTATTAGCTGCTATGTCTAATAAGGATAACTGTTCGATGATGATTGGTGGAAGTGGAGTGGATCTAAATACTAATGTGTATAGGCCAGCATCTATGTCTGACACACCTATGGATTCGTTGGGCTGTGGGATTTATGGGTCACAACCATAGATTCACGGTTGTTGTGGAACTGCTATGATCATGTGTAGAATCAATCCCTAATCCCTAGTATCCAATAATTGTATTCTTTCTTAGCCTCTATATTTAAAATTAAAAAGTTGTGCGATCTTCTCAGAGTATCTCATAGGTGTTCGTGCAACCTGAATTCTTAAGCTAGTATCTATGTATGTAAGAGTGTCGCCTGCACCTGGCTGTGGGACCAAAGGATCACAACCGAACATTTGCTCTCTTTCAAGCCCCTCCATAGTCATGCAGATATATATCTAGGGTAATTTGTAGTTTGGTTGATTTGACCAAAACATGTTCACTTGGTCATCTTCTATGTTTAACCTACTTAACTGGAGACTGATCTGTTGTAAGTTTGTCATTGTTGGAAGACTTGGATCCTAATATTCTGATCTATATCAGTTATTACTGTGATGATATTGGGTTGGGGCATGATTGGCTTGAATACCTATTCCCTGGGCTCTCTAGGTCCCGTGATTGTCATACAAAAGCAACAACGTAAATCTAAATGCAGCAAAGTAAAATTAACTATGTGAAATATATCTACAACATATATAACTTCTCTATTTTTGTATTTTTCTGATGAATTTATATGAATGAAATTTGAAGGAGCAACTATTTTAATATATCTAGAAATTTAAAACTAATCTAATGACAAATTTAAAACAAACAAAGCAACCGAGTATAGCTACTTGTCTGTGCAGTTGTGAATCTATTGATAATAATGAAATAACTAATCTAATCTGTTTGAAAGACTCTCGATCCTACCTCAAAAGTGAGGAATGAATCATAGTTTCTCAGAAACTATCAATCCCCATAGCTTCCCTGGCAATATCAAAAGTAAAATTGATAGAAATAAAGTGATTAGCTACTCTATTTGATATGCTTCTAACTAGAACTTTGAAAGCTAGAACCTGGATTTTGCAGAATAGTGGAAAATCCGATGGTGTGTGTGGTTTCATCCCCTCAGTGTGATCTCCACATTCCTTTGTGCTCACATGGATTCAAAAAAGCGTGTAATGCCAGCATCAACAGGAGTATATTTTGGAACAAAGGTAGCTTAGAATGTAGACTGAATACAATGCGAGTAGGAGAGGGATAGCGCAAGAGTAAAGAGCTTGGCTTATGTAATTCCTAGCGGGATTTATTGCGAGTCATGCAACATAAAACATCCAGAACCTGAAACTATCCTATTTGATGAGCAAAACCTACAAATTTAATGGATTCCTACTGAGAATTAAGCTGCTCTATTTCAATGGATTGCATGAAGTGATGACAGCATTTGCACAAGATGGATATGTGGCTTTATAACAGCAAAATAATATTATGCAATGAACTAAACTATGAATTCTAAGCAAAATAAAATACTGAACTACTAAAATGAGAAATTGAGAGGTAAATTTGAGGGGCCATTTGCTTAAGCACAAGCCAACTATTTATAGCATTTGCATTCACCCAAAGGTAAAAAACAAATTGATCTCTTAAACCATAAACAAAGCCAAAACACTATTCCAAGGAACAAGAATCATTAATGCAAGCCAAAGGCGGTGAGAAAAGCTGGTAAATGTTGAAATTTACGTGAGTCGTGTTAAAAAGAACATTCTGGAAAATGCGTGAAGGACTGCCGCCCTGAGCAGGGTGGTGGTTACAGGACTGCCGCCCTTCCTGGATGGCAGTCACGAGACTGCCGCTCAGGCAGGGTGGCGGTTTCATCACTGAAGAATAAAACACAAAGAAAAGAGGGGAAAAGAGAACAACAAAGCATGCAGGGGCTAAGCGAGGCATTGGGGATGTTAACACACACTTGGGGAACTTTTCTGGATCCCGAACACCTTGCGAGGAGACCTGTATCATCATTGGGGCACATGTTATTTTGTTCCGGCAGTGCAGTACCTGACAATTTTGGGTACGTATAGTGACCTTTCTCCAACAACCACCCAAGATCCTACTGACTTAATTTTGGCTCTCTTACCCATAGAGGCTAAAGCTAGCGATTTCCCTATTTCTAAAAAACATTTCACGGGAATCACCATTGGATCCACATCGACCTCACCTACAACAGTTTCATTCTCAGGATTAGCCGATCGCCTAGATTATGTTGATAGAGCCTTACTTTGGGGGCGTCTTCTACTTCCTGTCTCAACACAAATGAAGATTTCACTCTTTGACACATCCACTATCTATCCAAAAGTGTTTCAGCCAATGGAACCAAACACAACCGCAACTAACAAAAATTCTCCCACAACACCACTCATGGCTCAACTCACATCTCTTCCCATAACCCAGAATTCATCTACATCCAAACCCACACCTACATCATCTTCCTTGCCTAAACATATTACTACTTTAGGGGTAATTCCAATGGCTAACCTTACTCATCCACCCATCAAATTAGATTTATCTACGTCTTCCAGAACTAACACCAAATTTAACCCGACCCCTAAACAGAAGAACCAATCTCCTAGATCTCATACCCCAAACTCGTCAATCACACCTTTATCACCTTCACCCCTTCCATCCATCCTAGGACCTTACCCCTTGACCCTGGCTAAGAAACCACCATCCGCTGGTAAACCAAGGATGTAGCATCCCATTTCCCCATCGTAGACCTCTAATATACCCAAGCACCCCACACAACCTCTTCCCACACTTATAACCTTTTTACCACCCATACCTCAAATATTGTCAATAAATTCTTCACTACCAATGACACTTCCTTCCATTTCCCTCACACCTCCTACCCAACCTATGCCATCTACCTACACATCACCTTAGTTACTACCATGGGTAACCTGCCCTCTTCTACCATCTACTTTTCCCTCTACATCTCATGTGCCCATATAACCTTTACCTAACAAGGTGCAACCTAAAGGCAAAAAATTTCTACCCTCCAAAAAGCTATTTAAACCCACCACACACTCTATTGCCAGTTCATCTACGATGCCCCTACCCAAGAAGACATGACCAACACCTAAGACCATATCCCAACCCTCTCCCCCTCTTGCAAAGACTCTTCCTATACAGTCAGTCACACCTATACCCAAAACCACATTCACATCCCATTGTGATCCACTAGAGGGATCCTATGCCAAAATCTTAACCAATCTCCTCGAAAAAAATTTCATCACATTACCACCTCTTAAACCTTATGACCCACTCAAACCCAAACCAAAATTTGCACCTATCATCATGTGCCAGGACACAATGTAGAGAACTATAAGGCTTTTTTAGATACACTTATTCAGTTGTGTCCTCCTAAAGAAAACTTTGATGATGATTACCTTCTTGATGAGGACCCCATTTTTCCAGCACCAATTTCCACATCTCTTCCCTCATTGACTACTCAACGACCAAAATCTCCACCCCACAACTCTTAGATCCATCCCCAAGATTCAAAATTAACATGGTTTGTATAAGAGAACTCGCCAAACCTCCACCCAAATGTCGGTGTGCCCAACTCATTTCACAAGGTTCCTTCCCACCTCTTGGCTTCTTCCCTTCTTGTCATTACACCTTCCATGGCTCACCTACTTCATCTTCATCCCTGCCTCAAATTAACATGATCCACATTGCTACCTATTCTTAGAAGGAAAAAGGCAAGGAAAGGGCAACCGACCCACCAACCAACCCTATACCCAACATACCATCTGCACCCACACCTAAAGTCACTATCCACGGTCCCACATATCCCATTTCTAATGGCGTCACACATCACGCGAAGGTCAAAAAATTACACCAATCCTCCCTCAAAATGACCCTATATGACCTCATCCAAACCTCTAAATGCCATCGCCAAACTCTCATGGAGGTTCTTCAGTCTCTTGATGTTTTACCCAATGACCCTATACCCGTAGCCTCCATTATTACACCTCATTATATAGCCTCTCTCACCAAATTACCACCTTCTTCTACACCTCCACCTACTCAGCAAGTAGCCACCCTCAGCTTCTCAGATGAAGAGATTGCACCACATCAAACCAATGACCTTGATCCAACCCTTTTCATCTTCATTCATATCGATAATATACGTGTATGATGTGTTATGATCAATGGGGGCACTAGCATTAACATCATCTCTTCCCATGTTTTCGACCAAATGCACATACCCAAAAATTGCATGCATAAACATCCCATCATGTTACATTCATTTAATGACACTATCACTTCTACACTTAGCACCATCATCCTCCATGTTCGCATGGGCCTTCGTACTATTCTAGAGTTATATTACGTCTTGGAGGGGGAGTTTCAATATAACATGTTTCTTGGTAGACCCTGGATTCATGCCATGGGTTGTGTTCCTTCTAATTTGCATCGTTGTGTAAAATTTGAGCATGAAGGATACACCTATACCATTCCATCCGACCCATCACCTTTCAAAACCTACAACATGCTTTACCAACCTAATGACATGCTTGTAACCATTAAGGCATCTACCTCCAGGACCACTTCCTCTTCACCCACACCTCCACTCACCAGTGTCACCGCTACCTCAACCGCACCTAAATCCTCCATTCCTACCACTGCCACAACCTCCACGGCTAACCCGTCAGCCTCCCAATCAGCTAGCTCCACCTTTGATCCAAACTCTAAAACATCATCTATCCTAGCTACCCACATATCGACCATTGATCCCTTGGAAGGTTTTTTTCAATGCCTCACTCTAGGGGAGTATCGTCTATATAATGTCAACACATTCCTCACTCCACAAGAGTATGGAAGCCTTACCCAACACCCTTACTATGATCACCACATAGGAGAGCGTCTCCTTTACGGTCCTCCCCACCTTCGCACCAATCTCACCTATGGGGAACTTGATACTTCCACTTATACACCTGAATCACCATCACAAACACGCCCCTTTTCTACTGACTTCCAGTCACTCACCAACTGTCGCTTCGCCAACACCTTCCTACACTGATGTGTGTGGCATGGGTTTGGTTTTGGATTTTACGATAAAGGCCATCACATTGTTATTCCATGTACTACCCGCAAACATAACGACCATAGTGGTATCAGCTTTGTTGAACTACCTACCAAGAAGACCCATATTGAACTCATTATGGATATCGATCCTTCTCCACCTTCTTCACCACCTTCACCAACAGAGTTGATGGATCCAGAATCCATTCCTCCTAACTTTTTTTTTTCATAAACACCATTTCCTTGGGGCCTCTGACTTATCAACATGAGAGCAAGGTTCCCTCTTCTCTTCTCTTCCTATATCCTAAAATGATTGATGATGATACACCATCTATTAATGTCATTCAATGTCAAGATGATGAATCTATAGTCACCTATCTTGGTGCAGAAGAATCTTATATTTACTAGTCGTTACCATCTAAGACGTAAACCATGTTGAATTAATCGACTATCAAAGTCAACATCCATACTCAGGATGACTCGCACATTCTAAAGATCATCCAATCTTTAGATACTATTAAACAAGAAGCCATCACTTCTTTTCTCAAAAATAACAACCATGCTTTCACTTGGTCTTATGCTGACATGCCCGGTACTGACCCCACCATAGTATTCCATAATATCGTAACTATTCCTGATGCCAAACCCATAAAAAAAAGCTGAGGAAAATGCACCCTTGCATTGTTCTTCTGGTCAAAGAAGAAATTCAACACTTTCTTTCTGTTTCCTTCATCTTACCCATTGATTATCCTTTATGGATTTATAATAATGTCCCTATCACTAAAGTGACAGGGGGACTTCACATTTGCACATATTTTTGTGACCTCAACCTAGCTTTCCTAAAAGATGACTTTTCTCTACCTGGTATTGACCAGCTGATTGACCTTACTATGGGCCACGAGATGCTATCACTCATGGATGGTTTCTCAGGTTATAACCAAATATTTCTTTCCCTAGAGGATTAACACAAAACCACATTCATCACCCCTTGGGAAACCTTCTACTATCGATTCATGCCTTTTGGCCTTAAAAAACATTGGTGCCACATATCAGCGGGCTATGACTTGCATCTTCCATGACATCATGCACAATATATTGGAAGATTACGTAGACGATCTCCTTGCCAAATCTAAACACAATTTCAAGCACCTCGTTATCCTAAAGACCATCTTTTACTGCCTCATTAAGTATTGTGTTCATCTTCAGCCCAAGAAGTGTGTCCTTGTGGTTCTCTTGGGAAATCTCTTGGGATTTATCATTTTCTTACATTATATTGAGGTTGACCCTACTAAAGTCAAGGCCATTCTTGAAATGCCTCCGCCCACTAACCTGCAGTAGCTCCATATCCTGCAAGGTAATTTGTAGTCTATTCACCTTTTCATTTTGCAACTTTCTGATCGATGTCAGCCATTTCATCATCTTCTAAAAAATGATGTCTCCTTTAAATAAGATGATGACTGCTACAAAGCTTTTGAGGCCTTAAAACAATACGTTCTCCAATCACCAGTACTTATTCCACCTAAAGATGATCAACCCTTCTACCTATACATCTCTTCTACCAATCACTCCTTAGGGGCCATGCTCGCTCATCGTGACGAACACCATAGGGATCAGGTTGTTTATTACATAAGTTTTACTCTTCTAGACTATGAAAAATGATACACCCATGCTGAAAAACTTTTCTTAGCCCTTTTTTTTTTCCACTAAACTCCACCATTACCTACTCAACCAAAAAACCTATGTTGTGATCAACACCGACCCTTTACACTTCATGTATGCCAAACCTTATCAAAACCAACGGGCTGTATGTTGGCTCATGCTTGTGGCTGACCTCAACCTCGAATTCATCCATCAAAATTCCATCAAAGGAAAAGATATCACCGATAAATCGGCTGATGCACCTATTTCTGGGGATCAACCCTCTAACTTTGACTTTCTAAATGAGTCTATTGTTACCCTTTCTACTATGCCCTTAACCTATTTCTTGTATTAGGATATGAGTAGCCAACTTGTGGGTTACCATATCATTTTATTATATCGTTTATACTTTCTCATGCTTAATAGGTTAGCCTGGGTGATGGCCATAACATATGAATAGTATATATAGAGGATTGTAGGTAGTAGTTCATTATCATTGGAGCATTTGAGTCTTATTATATGGTTTGGAGGTTGCCCCCTCGAAGTGGCGAAGCTATTACAATTGCATATTAAGATCATTATTCTAAAATATTGTGTTATTTGGTGTTATATTGCTGCTCATAATCTAAATTATACTAGTAATTTCATTACAAGTGGTATTAGAGCTGCAATCTAGGCCAAAATTAGGGCAAAAACCCTAATTTTTTGTTTCCGCAATATATTTTGAACTAGAGTGAATTAGTGGGAGATATTTTTACCAGAGTTGTGAAACATTTCAAGTAAGGTTCCCTAAAAATTTTAGACTTTTTTTAATTTATTTTGCACAAGTTATTACAAATTTATGTTTTTTCATAAAATCGCTCCCTAGGGTGCAAATTGTGGAATTTTTTCAAGTTTTTTACATTTTCAGAAATCTCTAAAAAAATAGTATTAGCATCTTCTCTATTTTTTTTCCTATTTGATCAAATTTATATCAAAACCCTAAACCGTAAGGTTTGATATCATGGCGGGGCCTTCCATAAGAGAAAAAAGAATCTTGTTACTCCAGGTAAAACCCCAGATAAAGATGAGATAGTGATTAAAGAGATGGATTCATAAGGGGTAAATATAGATTCCTCAGCACTAGGGTTTACTTCAGTTGATAATAAGGTTAGCCAACTTGAGTATGAGCTGTGAAATGTACAATCTGAGATGGCCTCTAAAGGAGACATAGCCCAAATCAATCATCAGTTGGATGATATCATGAAACATGTAAAGGGTAAATAGTATGGCCCAAATCCATCCCATATCAACCAAGGAGGATCTTCAGTTTAAAATCATGGACAAAATAACCATGTTGGATAACTTTTCCATCCCAATCAGAATCCAACTTATTCACAACCACGAAACATGATGCCGAAAGTGGATATGTGTAAATGTGATGGTAAAGATCCCCTGAATTGGATAAATCAAATGGATAAATTATTTAGCTACATCAAACACCATCAGGACAAAAGGTGGCATTAGCATCCCTGTATCTTGAACCAGACCAATTCGTTTGGTATCGATGGTTATGTGCTTAGAGGAAAAATAATGGTCTTGGTGTCACTTGGATATTTTTTACCGAGGAGTTGTAATTGCACTATAGTTCTAGTGTTTCAGAGAACTACTTTAGTCAATTAGAAACTTTATGACAAACAGGATCAGTCAAAGATTATGTGCATCAATTCCAGAACCTATCTTTAAGGGTGGAGAATATACCAGAAGAGAATCTAAATGACCTATTTCTTGGGGGTCTTTAAGGACCACATTGAGCATGAGGTACGTATATTTAATCCACTCAAGCTTTCTGATATTATTATCATGGCACGTCGAGTAGAGGAAAATTTTCTTTGTAGTAGGAGGTTTCCTTTCATTAACACCAAAGACTGTAGTATCTCTTCCCCTTAATTTTCTAGGCCAATTAGACTGACTCCTCAACAAATGGAAGAAAAGAGAGAAAAAGGATTATATGCTTTAACTGTGATAGAAAATATGGACCGGGACACAAATGTGCTAAGAAGAAGTTATTATATATTGATGGAGGTCATGAGGATGATGAGGATGCTGAAATTATAGGAGAGGTTGAGGAACTAGTAGAAGAGGAAGTAGAGAATCACCAACCTACAATTTCTTGCCATGTATTTTTAGGTATTATTACTCCTCAAACACTCAAGGTTATTGGCTATCTCAAAAAATAGAAGGTGATAGTTTTGATTGACTCAAGGAGTACTCATAACTTCATAAATAGTAAGTTAGTTGCCCGCCTCAATTGTTTTATTTACCCAACTCTAGAAATCCAAGTTATGGTTGCAGATTGTGGGACAGTCAAGTGCACAGGAAAGTGCCATAGTATTAATCTTTCCATGGGATACTACATGTTATACTCACCTATGTTTGCTATTTCTATGGGAGGGGAAGATATTGTTTTGGGTGTTCAATGGCTCACAACCCTAGGGACTATAGAGATGAATTTCCAAGAATTGTTCATGCAATTTCATTCAGATGGAAGGAAAATACAATTTAATGGGATGGTAGCTAAGTCTCCATAGATTATTAGCTCTCATCAGATGTAGAAGGTTATCAGAAAAGGAGTAGATATATTTATATAAAACTTATTTTCCATAGAAGTACAAAATACATTGTCTTCAATGCCACCCAATCTTCAGAAGATTGTTGATGCTCACTCATCTATTTTTGATGCAATTCCAAAGGGACTACCACCAGTTAGGGATCATGATCATTCCATTCAGTTGATTCCAAGGAGCCAAACACCTAACATCAGACCATACAAATACCCATATTCCTAGAAAAGTGAGATCGAGAAAATGGTTCAGGAAATGTTGAAGGCATGTATCATCAGGCCTAACCAAAGTGCTTATTCTTCCCCAGTGGTCATGGTATGTAAGAAGGATGAAACATGGAGGATGTGTCCAAATTACCAATAAATAAACAAGTATACCATCAAAGATAAGTTTCCTATTCCAGTAATTGATGATTTACTTGATGAATTGCATGGTGCTATTTATTTCACAAAATTAGATCTTCATTTGGGGTACCATCAAATTAGAATAAAAGAGGAAGATGTTCATAAAATGGCTTTCAGGACTCATGAGGGGTATTGTGATTTTTTTGTAATTCCTTTTGGTCTTACAAGTCCACCTTCAACCTTTCAAAGCTTAATGAACACTATTTTCACACCATTTTAAAGGAAATAATATGAGTTTTCTTTGATGACATATTGATTTACAGTAAGACATGGGAAGAACACTTACAACATATAAATAAAGTGTTGGAATTTTTGGAGAAACATACTCTCTATGTTGATCCATATAAATGTTCTTTTGTTGTACAAGAGGTAGAGTAATTGGGTCACATTGTATCCCATGAAGGCGTCAAAGTTGATCCTCAGAAGATCAAAGCTATGGTGGAATGGCCAAGTCCCAAACCTCTCAAAAATATTCGTGGGTTTGTAGGACTAATAGGGTACTACAGAAGATTTTTGCGGGGATATGGTAGAATAGCAACCCCACTCACTGCATTGCTAAAGAAGGATGCCTTCCATTAGAAAGACTTAGCAACTAAATCCTTTGAGCAACTGAAGGAAGCCTTGTGCAGCACCCCATTTTTGGCTACTCCCAACTTCTCAAAAACCTTCATTGTTGAAGATGACGCTTTAGGATCAGGATTGGGAGCAATTTTAATTCAAGAAGGAAGACCAATTTCATTTGAGAGTTGCTAATTCAAAGGAAAATATCTGCTCAAACTGGTCTATGAGAAATAAATTATTTCTATTCTTCATGTGGTCAAGCAATGGAGGCCCTATCTCATGGGTAGACACTTCAAGGTAAAAATTGATCATGATAGTCTCAAATACTTTTGGAGCAAGGTTATCATCTTAGAAAAACAAAAGTGTGGTAACAAAAATGTTGGGTTATGATTTTGAAATCATATACAAAAAGGGTAAAGAAATGTAGTAGCTGATGCGTTGTCTAGAAGTGATACATCCACAGATGCCTTACTATGTGGAATGTCCATGTTGATGGCTGATTGGGTGGATGAAGCAAGATTGGAATGGGATCAAGAGAAGGATACAAAATCTCTAATATAAAACATCAAGCAAGGATCTATGACATCTAACAAATTTGAGTGGAAAGGTAATGCCTTATTGTACAAGGATAGGCTATACTTGAGTAAATATTCTGAGTTGAAGCAAAAGATTTTTGCAGAGCTACATGCATCTCCTATTGGTGAATACTCTGGGGTTTTGAAGACATATCATAGAATAAAAAGAGAATTATTTTGGGAAGGACTCAAGGGGGATGTACAAATTTTTTTATCAGAGTGTTTAGTGTGCCAACAGAACAAAGGGGAAATAATTAAGACACTAGGTTTGTTGTAACCCTTACCAATTCCTAGCCAGAGATGGGAGGAGGTCTCCATGGATTTCATCACCAGATTGCCTTGTTAAGAGGGTAAGAATGTTATTTTCATGATTTTGGATAGGATCACAAAATATGCCCATTTTTGTGCCCTATCACATCCATTTCTAGCTAGTAAAGTCACATATTTTTTTTGGAGACAGTTCAAAGGCTACATGGAACCCCAAAGATGATTGTAAGTGTGATCGTGATCCTATTTTCATAAGTAATTTTTGGATGGAATTATTTTCATGTTTGGGTACTTAGCTAGCTCATAGTTCATCTTACCATCCTCAAACTGATGGGCAAACGGAAGTGGTCAACAAATGCTTAGAGGGCCATCTACGTTGTTTTGTATTAGATAAGCAGGAAAGATGGATTAAATGGCTACCACTTGCAGAATGGTGGTATAACAGATATTTTCATACCTCTTCTCAAATGACCCATTTTTAGCATTATATGATTACCATCCACCTTCTATCACTTCCTCCTTGAGGGTGAAAACTAAGGTCAGAGATGTTGAGGAACACATTCAACATCAACAACAGGTTTTGGCTAGTTTGAAGGAGAATTTAGCATTAGTAAAAAATAGGATGAAACAACAAGTAGATCAACATTGTAGTGAAAGACATTTTGAAATTGGTGACTAGGTTTTTGTACATCTCTATCCTTACAAATATATGTCTCTAAAGCAATAGAAAAAGGACAACAAACTTGCTCCTAAATACTATGGCCCTTATCAGGTTCTACAGAAAATTGGCAGTGTTGCTTATAAACTAGAGTTGCCTCCATCTTCACACAATACACCCAGTATTCCATGTTTCATACCTAAAGAAGGTTATTGGAAAGGAATTTAAAGCCTAGACAGAGTTACCAGAACTTGATGAGGAAGGAAGAATCATTTTGAAGCCAGAGAATATTTTGTAAACACATACTAAGAGGCTGAGAACTAGATACATTAAGGAATATCTGATCAAGTGGAAGAATCTTAGCATAGAAGATGCCACTTGGGAGGATGAAGGTTTTCTGTAGCAACATCCAGGATTATTCAATGTTGAGGACAATGTTGTTTTGAAGGGGAAGGGCATACTATGCCCTTAGCCTATTGCTTGTATTAGGATATGAGTAGCTGACTTGTGGCTTACAATATCATTTATACTTTCTCATGCTTAATAGGTCAGCCTGGGTGATGGCCATAACATATGAATAGTATATATAGAGGATTGTAGGTAGTAGTTCATTATCATTGGAGCATTTGAGTCTTATTATATGGTTTGGAGGTTTCCCCCTCGAAGTGGCGAAGCTATTACAATTTCATATTGAGATCATTATTCTGAAATATTGTGTTATTTGGTGTTATATTGCTTCTCATAATCTTAATTATACTAGTAATTTCATTACACTTTCCCTAGACGAACCTGTTTACCAAATAACACTATTCTTCAATGGTTCCAAGTGTCAGTGTGGAGGTGGGGTTGGTGTTATCCTCATTCCGCTTGATGGTGAACCCATGACTTTGTCTTTCAAACTCGATTTTTATTGTACAAATAATATTGCTGAATACGAAGCACTTGTATTGGGTCTCCAGGCTGCTTATGCCTTAGATGTTAAGTCCATCAACATCTTTGGTGATTCTCAATTGGTCATACACTAATTCAATGGTATATACCTATGTCGTAGTGAGATACTTCAAAAGTATAATCATCATGTGGACATACTTTTGAATACCTTTGACTGTTATGCCCTTCAAACCAACCCACATTCTACCAAAAAAATTGTAGATACCATGGCATACTTGGCTTCTCAGATACCCGCTTCACCCGCTGACTCAAAAATCTTTGTCACCATACAAAGACTCTAATCACCCTCTTATTTACCTCATGAATTTTACTCTATCGGAACCGCTGCTCCCGACCCGAGTGACATTTGGTATAAACAATACTCAGACTATCTTTCCTTCTCCATCTTACCTCCCAACCTCACTCGTAATGGACAACGCACATTTCTCAAAAGGGCCTCCTGTTACGTCATCATGGGTGGCCTCCTTTATAAGTGTGGCTTTGATGGTATTCTCTTATGGTGCCTTACGAGTTCTAAAATTCTCTATACCATTAAGGAAGTTCATGATGGCATATGTGGAGGTCAATTCAATGGTCTCAAGGTTGTTAAGTGTATTATTTTCCTAGGCTATTACTAGTCGACCCTTAACCATGATTGTTGTGACTATGTTAAGCTTTGTGTAAAATTCCAACAACATGTCAATCTCCATCATACACCCAGTCATGCCTTACAAGTTTCCCGTGATCTTTAGCCCTTTTCTCAATGGGGTTTGAATCTTTTTAGATAGATCAATCCCCATTCTTCCCAGAGACATCAATAGATAATCACCTCTACCAAATATTACACCAAATGGGTTGAATCCATACATATCATCTCCACTAAAGCTAAGAAAATATGTGAGTTCATCAATCATCACATTATTTTTCACTTTGGCACTCCACATCACCTTGTTACTGATAATGGAAAACAATTCAAAAATAAAACCTTGTGAAAAATTTGTGACACCTTTGGTATTCAGCTAAGTTTCTCATCACCATATTACCCACAAACCAATGTCCAAGGCAAATCAACAAATAAAACCCTGAAAAAAATTCTCATGAAAGTGGTTAACGATACTGGGAAGGACTAGCCTACTCACATTCCTTTTACCCTTTGGGCATATCGTACTAGTATTCATACTTCCACTGTTGCCACTCCTTTTTCTCTGGTCTACGATATAGAGGTTGTTCTTCCTCTCAAATTCCAAAATTCCATCTCTTCGTATTTCTCTCCATGACATGCTCAATGATGATGAATTTCACCAGGACTATTTATCACAACTTGAGTTATTAGATGAACTTTGTCTTAATGCTCTTGACCATCTCCAAGTTTACCAAAAACATATAAAACATGCCTATGAAAAACATGTTCATGAACGAACCTTCCAGGATGGTGGTCTCGTCCTGAAGGAAAATCAACATGAAACCAAAGCAGAAAAAAGTAAACATGGAAAATTTGCTCCTAATTGGCTTGGACCATTCATCGTGACTCATGCCTATGGATCAAGTGCTTATCATTTATCATCACTCAATGGTAAACCCGAACCTAATCCCCTAAATGCCTTGCATCTTTGACCATTCTACTATTGAATTATAGTCCTTCCTCACCTTCTACCTCTTTTCATGCTCATCTTTTGAGTGTCATTCACTTCCCTCCTCTCACTATGTCATCCCCAATGATTAAAAAAGAATCATGTGCTTACCCTTCACTCTTTTACCCTCTCTTAAATATGTGTACCACGGATCTGCACATTACATGATTCTCATGGATACTTTTCATCTTCTTTTAGATGAGATCCCATGGTCATTTCACCTTACTTTCTAAACAAGAATCTGATTCTTCACCTTAGTCTTATCCATGACTTAAAATCCCTCACATGATTTCCACATGGGATCCAACTCCTTGAGTCAAACTTCCAATAAAAAGATGACTCCCTCAAAAAGGACATATTTCTCTCTACATCATTGTTATAAATAGACCACTCCCTCGAAGATAGCTATGTAAAGCCTGCTTCAAAAACAAAATCTGAAGCTTCCCTTATCGATCAGCTTTGCGAAGATCTTAAGGAGATAATTTCCTCATCCTATATAGACTTCCCACATCGATTAGTCTATCTCAAATACAAGTCAAATAGAAAAAAATTTCATCATGGACTTGCTCATTATGATCTTGGATCTCTTGCTAAAAGGCATGCTACCTCCTACCATATAACCTAACCATTTTTCACCTTCTCACCATTTGCACCACCATTTTCCTACCGCCTCAAGGGACCTGTGGAAACTTTGACATTTGGTGATCATGTGACTATTTTTCACCTTTAGAATAATCAATCATGCAATGTCTTTAGGGTTTTACGTTCACCATCCTATCTAAGGTATGGTCCACCCATTATGATCCTCACCAATCAGGTGGCTCTCTTGCCTCCTCTTATCTTTTCATTGCTTCATTATATATTGATTATCCTATATAGGACTATACCCTCGACATTATCTCTAGGAAATTTTCCTCATTCACCACAATCAAATTAAAATCACCCATACCTATTTGCCCACAATTCAACCATACCTAAAAGACCTCGACTCAATCATACCTATAACGTACCAACCCATTCTCATACCTTCTCACATTTTTCCATAGCCTATGGGAGAACTACATTGGCCTGAGGTCCCCTTTTTCTAGGACTATGTATGCAGCACTTCGAGGGCATGGGGCCTTTAAAGGTTAGCTCGGCCACTCTCTACCCTTACCAATTTTCCCTTATTTTCCTATTCACATTACACCTTGTTTTTCTGATTGTATATCGACAACTGGAAGTATGATCTCAACACACAATAACTAATACAAATATTTACCATCCATGTTTCAAACATCATCATAAAATTCATCAATTTATCATTTCATATTTCCACAAACAACAATTTGGAAATCTACATCATCACGTATATCTACATTACCATTTGTTATCTGTCTCACCAACTACTTGTAATCTATACTAAAACCTGACTCAATCCATGTCTATGACCTGACTCCATCCATGCCTAAAACAAAAACCTAACTCCATCCATGCCTAAAATAAAAACCTAACTCCATCAATGCCTAAACCAAAGACATGACTCAATCCATGCCTAACCTGACTCCATCCATACCTATGACCTAACTTCATCCATGCCTAACCTGACTCCATCCATGCCTAAACCAAAAACCTAACTCAATCCATACCTAACCTGACTCCATCCATGCCTAAACCAAAAACCTGACTTGATCCATGCCTATGACCTGACTCTATCATGCCTATACTACTTGGTTTCCATCACATATACAAATCATAGTAGAAAATTACACACAACCATATATGCATCAAGCCATAAACCACCATCATCTCTATAAATAAATTATCCAAACATGTGTATCCACATACATGACTCTCAAATATCTTTGGCATGCAGGCCGATGTATATAACAAAATCTCAAAAACTATCATGTACATCCTCACTATCTTCGTCACGCAAGCCGGTATATATGTCAAAAAAAAAACTAATCATACATGGAGCTCAATCATCTCCCCATCTAATGTCCAATCATGTCACATCTATCTCCTCCTCCACTCCTCTAGCTAGGCGTCCAGCTGACCTCTCTCTACCTCACCCTAGTCTGGATCCTGATGGTCTTGCCTCTGGAGCTGGTCTCTGTGCACTAGTGGCCTCACCCTGACCTAGCCCCTAGGCTTGTCAGCCCCCTGTACTATCCACACTATGTTTGCAGGATCTACTCCTCTCACTCGAGGCCTGTTGTGCTCTGTGCGGGGCATATGATAAGACATAG
>CM034152.1:542378292-542624313 GCA_019776745.2 Taxus chinensis | reverse complement strand
TATTTTCAATATGCTATGCATGATGTCATGAAAAATATAATTCATGCCCACTTATATGTTTCAGCTGCATTTTAAGGCCAAGGGAATGACACAATATTAGAAGAGGCCCCCAAGGTGTATGAGGTAGGTTTCTGTTGATCTTTCTGGGTGGAGTAATAGTTGGTAAATAACCAGATAAACCTCTATTATGATAACATAATCATTAGCCGAAGGTGAGATCAACTAGTTGGTCATACTAGGGTAGAAGGAAGTCATCTTTGGGACAAGCTTAGTTAAGGGTCATTGAAATCCATGAAAATGCGGATGTTCCCTATTGCTTTTGGTACCAAGAACCCTTAGAGATCCATTGGGGTAATCAAATGGGTAAATGAAGGAACTGAAAGAAGGAGTTGAGTTCTCTTATAAGAAGGGAAAGGCAAGGATGAATTTTTCCGCAACTCTGTTTCAATCATGTGGTCTGTCATCAGGAATGGTTACGATATTATGGACCAAAAGTTGGGTCAATACCCAGAGGCATATCAACATAGACCAAGAAAAAGCATTGTTATGATCTTGAAGGAAGAAGTAAAGCTTCTCTATTTCCGCACATTTAAAGATGCCTAGTTTGGAATGTGCGGGTTTGTCTTGAGTGTGAATATTTTCTCAAGGTCGTTCATATTCACATGGTTTGATCTTAGAGGTTATGACTGGTGAATATAAGAATCTTCTGCCCCAAGTTAAGGAGATAGACTCAACTTTCCTTACGATTGATGACGTTAATACAAGGGGTATCATCATCGATCATTGTCAGTATACAGAAGGGAAGAAAGAGGGACCTCACCATCATGGTTGATAAGTCAAGGTCCTATTGAAAATGGCGGTTCATACAAAAAAAGTTATAAGGAATGGATTCTGTTACATCGCCCATAGGTGAAGGTGGTGAAGGTTGGTGATGGGGTGGGGAAATGTTTATCATCCCCATGAGTTTGACTTGGCTATCTTAGAAGTTAGTTTCGGAAAATCTACTACCACTACGTCTTTATTCTTACAAGTGGTGAAGGAATGATATTAGATGACATTGGTTCATAGAAACCAACCAAAGCCTTTCCAGCACCACCAGATGATGGAAGGTGTGGGGACGTGGCGGTTGGTGAGGATTTACGTCAGGAAAATGGGTCCCGAGTTTGGGAGGTGGCTCAGTGAGGTAGGTAGAAGCAATCACAAGTCCCCATGGGTGGGGGATGTTGAGTCGGTACTAATGTTTGAGTACGGCGGATAGGGAAACCTCACCCGCTACGCGTGTGTGAACGTCTTTTCTCTCAGTGCCGATGCACGCGCGTGCCCCGTCAACGACGACAAATGTGCCGCTTCCTCTTGAGAGATAGGCAAAGTGTGCTCAATACTCTAGAAAGGTGGTACCTTCCTCAAGTGAGGTGTTAAAACAACTCTCAAGGTAAATTCCGTATTGATATGCTGGTACCAGGAATGGCTGAATAATTGTATCGTTTGGCCGACGACGGCATTCGTTGTGTGTGAGCCTTTGGTTTGGCTGATGGTTTCGCTGTGAAGATGCGATCGTAGTGGGAAGAGAGGAGTTAGTTTTGGAAGCATGCGTGGTACAAGTGGTGTATGGCTGCAGTGGCTGACGCATCTTGTCGTAGTGGTCAGATGCTTTCCCGGGTCTACGGACAATCCTTTTGGGTCAGCTATACATTTTCAGTATTGATGGTGAAGGGTTGGATGTAATGGTATACTTTTGACCTTCATTTTGATTTTAAACAGTTGTGTAAGGTCGACAGGACCACAACCCAATTACATAATCTAGGTCTGCCCAAAGTAGAATGTTTTATTGGAAGTCCCCCTCTAATACACGAATAATTTGGAATGACACAGGGCCTTAATGAATGGATAATGATGGCTCCAATGGTGGAAGTCATGGGGGGGCAATTTTTGAATGAACTCAGCGATAGATGGGTTTATTATCCCAGCAACATGCAGGGCGTTCCACTTGTTATATACATGGGAGTAAATGATGTTCTACCATCACCACACTTCCCAATCATCATAATGTGTTGAATCTGTATATTATCACGTTTATGACAATAAATAGTTTGTGGTCATATCACTCTGATTAGAAGTTTCATTCATCATCAGAGAAACTACTACTACTTGATTAGGTGTAGGGGAGCCTAGGATGGGACTAAGTGGGTTAAGAGAGGCCACTGGTGAGGAGTGATCATGATGGAATCTTTTAGGGTCATATAGATAACCTCAATAGATTAAGGACCGCAATTAGGGCCTGACGATGAGACTTCACTCCAAGTTTTAGACCAGAAACGTTACAGACTTTTTAGAGGAGACTCGTTAATTGTTTTAGCATTGTATGATGGAAACCCCATCATAATAAGGTATGTTGGGTCACATATTGTTATTTTTGGTGCGGTGTATCTGGACATATGTGTAAACACGTACAGATGAGATGGGTGTTTTTCTCCTTCCTTTTTCCTTCTGGGCTTGAGTGGGAAATTTGAACCATATTAAATACTCTGTGTTAAGGATAATGAGTTTTGATAGGTGTATGAAAGACATGATGTGACCAAAAATATGCTAAGACATATACTCGTTTTGGTAAAAAAATCAACACATTGGCTTGGCAGATTGGCTAGCTCTCTTATGCAGACCATATTGATCCAAATTGTTGGATGGGGATAAAAGTGTTGTGGTATGGCTGAGATTAATGTCACTTGAATCGGTAATAGATGAGGATGTGTGGTGATAGTGAAGGTGGATATGGTCCTCATCTGAAAGATCATCATCATTAAATGTTTTCTTCAAGAGGCCATAGCTGGAGAAGAATATCTTAAGAGTCCTTATAGTTTCGGGGATCCACATCATACCCTGACAGCATGATGGTAAAGCGAAAAATTATGGTCATAAAAAAACCTTCTGTTTAGGTTTGGAGTGGTCCTAAGGTATAAGCGGTGGCAATGTGATGAAAAAGTATTTCAAAAAGTTAGGCTAAGAAGGTGTTGGGCGTAGAGACCCCTGCCAAGGGATCATAATGTGAAGTAGTGTGGGTCTGGTTGGAAATGTGGGAATTATTAGGAGAGGTTCACTTAAGAAGAATGAGAATCACAGGTTTTAGGTAAGTTTTACAACGCTGTTTGGTAAGATAGTACAGTTTTAGGTTACAATTGCACCTTCTGGTTAATAGTAGTAGTGACTAGTTGTTTAAGAAGTTATGTTAGGTTCTAAAACTACCTCTTTGTTGGTGTAGTTTGTTCTTTACGATAAAATAAAATGGTTTCACCTTCTTGGGTAACGTGAATAGCATTGCGTGATGGAAAGGGAGGAATATGGTGGAATGGCGGAGTTAGCCAAGTGATAATGGAGGGGTTGGTGGAAGGTTTTTAGTAAGAAATGTGGAAGGTAATGGTTGAATGGAAGGGAAGAAACTAGGTAAATAAGGATGAGGATATTGGAAGCTGGTGTCGGTATTGAACTGTCTACTACCCGGATTTAGGTGACGTAAGGCAGAACGATTTGTAGGTAATGTTTGTGTAGTAGATGCTCATGATGAGGTGGGTTGCTGGTTTTTGGTTTCGCTGTGTAGGATGCTACCTGACCAAGGTTGATGGGTGTGGGACCTAGGATAGATGGAAGTGGTGCAGTAACAATGGTAGTGGGTGACGCCTGTGTATTTTTGCCTAAGATGTTTGGTTTTCCTCTTAGGTGGGAGAAATAATCTTTAATGAAGGCTTTGAGACCATGGCTAATCCCTTTTACAGATGATGGACTAGGCTTGATTGTCAGACGATTACTCCTAATGTTTTATGGTATAGTGATGTAGAGGACAGGTGCGTGTCTGTCCTGGTTTTCAGGGCATAGGAAATTTTAGTATTGGTAAAGTTTTAGGTTGTTGTGATGGTGATGAAGAATGGAACACTACAAATGCCATGAAAGGTGGGTTTTTGGTTATCTGAAAACACATTTGGCTATATTGTGAAGTATCACCAAAACAACATTTGTATTTGATTTGAGACATGCAGTCAATACGTCCTTAAACATGGACGTGTCAACATAATCTAACCAACTTCAAATGTGAGAAAAAAGAAACTGATGTAGTGGGGCTGTGATGTTAATTTTCTCGTACATCCCCTGTAGAATTCTTGTGAGACAGGGAAATGGTTGACTGGTCAGACTCTGTGGGTAAGAGTAAGAGAATAAACATGATCCTTGAAAGCCAATGGATAATTTTCACAAAAACCAATAGGAGGAAAATGCTAATGGATCCCCTTTGGTAAGGGAGATGACAAGTTGGATGAGGTAATTTATCTTTTGGAAACAATGAGGTGATCATGACTCTGCCCCGTGGGTATAAAGTAAGTACTCTACGGGTTTTTGTTTTTTCATCTGAGAGGCGGGTTGCAGCTGTTGCAAACAATCAGTAGATATGGTGGACTCTCGCATGAGATTATCTGCGCTCTTTCGGCTTCGCGCGGTCTGCTTCCCCCGCCCCCCCTTCCCACAACGCTCCTGGCATCATGTAAGTTATGAGGATTGAGCAGGAAGACTTGGTATGATGTTTGAAAACAACATGAACCATCTAAGGACATGTTACGAGTCTATTGGTGAGCGTTTCACACCAGTTTGGGTTAGAATATGGGGTGTATTTGGGAAGAATTCGTTAAAGCTATGTGGAAGTTCTGACTACTTATCTAGCTGGTGCATTAGGATTATCCTAGATCAGATTCCATTACTAAAAACATTTCTTGACGATGTTTTTGCGAAAGTATACAATTTCTTGTCGCTATGTCCTCTAACACAGTGGATAGTTGCAGTATCATTTTCTTTGTCATGTATGCATTAGGATGAGAGGGGTCAAAATCAGTATTTGTTTGACAGATGAAGAGTGACTACGTACTCCATATTTTATGTTTTTCTAAAAATGAAGAGTAGGTCCCCTATTAGAGTATATTTTCATTTTCCTTCCCCTTGAACTGGAATCTTGAATAAAAATAGTGGAAGAAGGATTTGCATTGGTTGATGGCTGAGAGTAAGTGGCCTGCTTTCAAAAACTCCCTTGTGTTAGTAGTCCTTTTGCTAGAAATAATTTTTGTATTTGGGAAGAAGAATAGGTATCAATTGTTTTTAAAACACACATGTTTTGTTACGTTAAGTATATATTACGCTCTTCATGGACACAAATTTAAGTTTCTAGACCACAATGAGTGCCCCTCGTCAAATGTGTAGAAGATTTTTGAACTTGGAGCGTTGGAAAAATGTGTCTAACACAAGTCTAGTGACTCAATCTATTACGTCTTTACTCGTTTGAGGAAATTGATGTTCGTAAGGTTGATTAGCTCTACCATGGGTGACCATGGTTCATTTTAAGACACCCCTATAAAATTGAGGTGGAAAAAATAAACCGTGGCTAATACCCCCGTAACCAGTTCAGTGAAGGCGAATTTGACAGTATTAAAAAAACAACAAATTTTCGCCTGGTTTTTTCAAGCTCCATCAGTGACGTCCGACAACACTAGTTTTGTAATGATAGCCACATCACTGGCGTCGACATTTGTTTTGGTAATGACGTGCGCCTGGAAGCCCGCACTAGTAGTAATGACGCGTGACACAGGTGAAACTCAGCTTGAAATGACGCACGGACACTTGCTCGTAACTATGTCACTAGCAACCTTAATGGACGCTTGGTCATTTGCTTCTATTGACCGTTGTGTACACCATATTCTATGACGGCGACACCATCTTCAATTGAACGTGGATCAATCCATCTTCTATTGACGTCGACAGAAACCATCTTCTATTGACGCGCGACACATTTTTATTGACGCCGACACTATCCTTCTATTGACGCGCGACACTATCTCTTCTATTGACGTCCCAGCCCGAACACATCTCCCTATTGACGGCATGACACTATCTGTCTATTGACCGTGCGACACCCCATCTTCTTCTTGACGCGTGACACCATCTTCTAATTGACGCGCGAACACTATCTTGTAATTTGACGCGTACATTTTTAATCAATGACGCGCGTCCTGTAAGCTGTTGACCCGTCAAGCGGGGCTAGTGACGCCCTAATTTTAGGTTATCAATACCCTTGTGCCGCTCATTTTCCCTCTCTTTCATTTTCCCGTTCTTGAATTTTTGCAGGTCGCATCTTTGACAAAGATGCAATAACATCTATAATGTCGACTTCACATGGCGTCCCAATTGCAAGTTCAGCAAGAAAATCAAGAGAAGCCAACTCATCGATTCCAAGATCACTACAGATCCCTATTGCCCTCACATCCTACGGCCTTAAATATGTCTCAGATTCAAGCTATATGGAAGCGTTGTGGAATTTACAGGGCTTGTTAATATGCCCCATTTTGAAATAGATCCGATATTTTTGAATTACCTTCTGTCATGCTACAATTCAAGGACGGTATATTTTAATTGACTCTGAACGTGGCCAAATGTTCCCAATTCACTATTGAAGCAATTACATACAGCGGTTTAACTGGCCTTCCCCATAAGAAATTTACCAATTGGTTCAAAACCAAGGTGACACTAGTGAAGAAGACAATAAAATTCTTTCTCGAATCAACGTAACGGTTTCCTTTCCCAGGTTGATTGTAAGTATAGTTCCTTTAATTCATATTTTTTAATCTGGTTCTAATTCTGATACCATTAACTGTGAAGATTTTAATGTAATTGTAAACTGTTCGCATTTGCATACCCAATGTCAATAAATCCAGGCGGGGTGTAGATACACAATCATTGGCACAGCCACTTTCTACCATCTTGCTGCACTTATTTCAACTTTTTTCCAGCCAGAATTGTTTGCAGGTCGCCAAACGGATAACCAATTGGGCCATTGCATATTATTTGTCCACTATCTCAAACAGAAATTCGATTGGTGCCATATCTAAGAGATCCCAAACACAATCAAGCATTGAAGACATACCCCATTCACACCTCTCAGATAAACCTTTCTTTATTCAAACAAACTATCTCTCTCGGCTTCTACTATGGAGGCAGAGGCACTTTAAATTTAAAAACATAAGCAAATTCCTACTTTCTCGCTGAGGCTTTGAGAAATTGAATTCTCAATTCCATTTATGAAACAACAGGTATAAAACATTTAGTTTGTAATTGTATTACACTTTCGTCAGTTACAAACAGATGCATAGTCTTCTAAAACTTAAATTTTAATGTTTTGCCAGAGAATATATCTTGAAGCCATTCCAAGAAAAAAAAAAAAGATGTCGAGAGGAAGAGGCCAACAACAAAACGGGGAGGTTCGGGGGAATCCCAATCTGAAATGAAGCTCCACTCTCCGAAACCCTCACGCGTTGGAAACTCATTATTAAACGCCAGAGAAGTAATACATTCTCATTATATATTACCCAATTCCAAAGTTGCATATTAGTTTTCAATTCAAATTTTAACCAACATGATATTGACACCATCGATATAGGAGGAAGCAGGGAATGGAATATGGAACCTTCTTCCCCAACTCACTCGCATACAGTCGCAGCCTTTATCTCTGACCGCCTCCTGAGTTCAAACTCCACAGGCCACCGTGGCACCAAAAAACAAACCATAGACAACAAGGTACAACTGTTCTATAGTACGTTTTAATTTCGTAGTTCACTTATGAATTGTTTTAAATATTTTATTTGTTTCTTGTATTTTAGCACATGTCAGTCGGATCAAAAAACCACGGCACCGACACCCACTAAACAATTAATTTTAAACTCCACCAGAGGAACAGTGAAAAAAGAACATGGTAAAGCTGCCTTTTGCTCCGGCCCCTAGTGGGACACTAAAACCTTGCCAACCTCGGTTTCGATTCCAAACTCTATCCACGTGGTGCTTTCAAAGTGCAAAGGGCAATCTGTTTGAACAATATAAATTAGATGAAGATTATTATTGGGGAATTGAAGCACTGACCCAACTGGTTTTTCGATTACGCGAGAACGAGATGATTCAAGGCCAGAAGGTATACTCAAATTTCAATTTTAATATGCTTACAATTTGACATTAAATTCTGATTTAAATTATTTATCTAAATATTGATTTATTTTTCAAAAACAGGATTCAACCTACCCAAAAGGTAGAAACAAGAGCAGTTGATCTTGTGAAACTCATCTTCTCCAGCAAGATCGTATGCATAGATGAGATAGTGAAGAGTTCCCACCTTTTCCCTTTGGAGAACGTAATAGGTAATGTTGTTCAATCCCATGTCAGTGAGTTTATTATCCTCATATCTAACAGACTGATAGAATGGGAGAGAAGGGATACTTTCTTATCATGAGATATAGTTCTTATGAAAATTATGGCACACGGGGATAGTTTATACGCTGCAGTCCGATCAACCGTGCGAACGATGGATTTCCTTACTTACCCAAGTAAAATGTGGGACTGTCACGTTTAACAACTATAAAGATGGAATTTTATAGGCACTAAAACAAATGGAAAATATTATTGCCGAGGCCCAGGCATATTTTTAACAAATGGTCAAGGGACAAGATTTTTGTATCAATCACAATGCCGAAAGAGAGTGAGCGTTGTAAGTACTATTACATTCCACATCATTTTGTTACTTTGAAAATTTGAATTTACATTAATATTTTGGATTGACCATTACTCTTTTTATGCAGCTGAAATATGAAATTTTTGAGAGTCAAGCGAGGTTTGCAAGTTCACTTGAAACAACAAAGAACAACTTATCCGCAGCAAAAAATTTGAAGCAAATTTATTTGGTTACCAACACCAAACAAATACATAAAGCGGATAATTAAAGAGCATGGTCGCGCCCCTTACATATTGTTCAAAAGCCAAAGCAGCTGCTGATCCACATTTGCCTGTCGCATGGAGATGCAACCAATCACGAAGAACGAATTTAAAAAATTTGACAGGGCTGCTGAAGATCTTGTAAGTTCAGGGGTTATTTTCTTGGGGTTGGGGAAAGATGTACCGACAAAAAAAATCCAACATGGAAGAAGGCCGTTGTGGAAGAATCAAGAATCGAATTGTCTACAGAAAAAGAGGGTTTTTGAAAATTAGAAACTATTTATTATTGAGGAAACTTTAAATTTGAATTTGAAAACTTCATACTTTGAGTATGTCATGTATATTGAATTTATGTTTGTTTCTTGTTTACTTGCATTGTCATGTATTGTATGTGGACGTAGATGATTAATGATGACAATTGATTAATCAATTATGATGATGATGAAAGAAACGATTGATAAATTTAATGTTTAAATAATTCAAATTTTAGTGCCTAAATATCTTGTGGGACTTTGATTATCGTGAAAGTGTCTTTGGGGAAAAACTTAGAAACTAAGATTTGAAAAGATCTTGACTATTTGGATTTCTCCTTAATAGCTTATGGTGTCGGAAAATTAGAAAATTTTATTATTGAGGAAACTTTAAATATTGAATTTGAAACTTATACTATTGAGTATGTACTTTGGTATTTGAATTTAATTATATGGTGATTGATGGTGATATCATGAATTATATATATGTTTCTGTTTTACTTGCATTGTCATGTATTGTTGTGGACGTATATGATGAATGATGACAATTGATAATCATGATAGATGATTATGAAAGACGATTAAAATTTAATGTGTAAACTTCAAATTTAGTGCCTAAATATCTTGTGACTTTAATTATCTTGAAAATTGTCCTTGGGGAAAAATAGAAACTAAGATTTTGAACAGATCTTTACTATTTAGGATTTCTCCCTTAATAGACTATGGTGTTTGAAAATCTATTTTAAAGAGATTTCACCGTATATTGTGCATAATCCTCTATTACATTGCTTGTTTGACATCCAAATATCAGACCATTTGTCAGAAATAACGTTTTGGCTGGAACATCATTGAGGTAATAGGCTAGATTAGACAATTATGAAATAGTTAAATTCCAGGCCATAAGACTTGACTTGGGCAATACTCACGACCATGGTTACAAGAATATGGGGTTTTTTATCAGGGATATTGGTTTGGGTTGTTGAGAGTAGATTATGGAGGCTATGGAGGCTAGAGATTGTAACCAATTAGTTGAAGAACCATGTGATTAAAAGATAGGTCAGCTCGATATAGAACTTGAAGTTAATGTAACACATACAAGTTTTTATCATGAAGAGTATAGATCATTTTTTTATTGATAAGGGTGAAGAATAATTGTGGATTAGAATAGGAGGCTATTAAGTTGGAATAATTGAGTGTATAAGAAAAATATTGGAATTTTGCCAAACATGATCATAGTTTTAAAATATGTTGTATAGGATCACATATTGAGTTATCTCTTTGGGAATGGATTCTGGGAGTGGTTGAATTAAAAAAATCTTTTTTTTTCAATTTTTTAAAGTGGTGCATATGATCATGCTCATAAGGTGTTTCCATATCGTATTAGTACAAGAAGGTTGAAAAGATACAATAAGGGTAAGGTTTTTTTTACGGAAGTTGTTTTTATTTCTTCTAAATGATAATGTTGAGCAATGACATACTTGGTTGACCCGGTGCAATGGACTATCAAAGTATAAAATTCTTGCTACCACCTTCGTTTTGTTTTTCATGTGCTGAAGATTACCATGTTCAGTGTATGTTTGATGAGACAATTTTCTTGAAGCTCACCAGTTTCTATTGCCTTGAATTGATTAATCGATCTTCTTGAAGTAACAATCTATAATCGTGTTCTAAATATTGGAAAAATTTTAACAGGCTAAACAGTTAAAAGTTCTATGTGCAGGGGGATCACTTAAAAAAGGTAAATTGTGGTAAATTTTGTCAAGAGTGCAAGGTGGTGGATCATCTTAAAAAGGTAACATTGTGTAAATTTTGTCAAGAGTGCCTTACTGGTACCACATCATGTCAAACTCAGTCTTAGACACCAATCACTGTTTGTTTCTTTGGTCTGGGGATAATTTGAAGTCTCATCTCAATTGGCTGCATTGCAAACATGAAGGGAATTTCCTCTAGTTCAAAAGAGGTGACGCGCGTCAGTTGCGTCTATTGACGCGCGTCACTGGCATCTATTGACACGTGTCACTGGCACCTATTGATGCGCGTCACTGGCACCTATTGACGCACGTCACTGTCTCCTATTGATGCGCGTCACTGGCATCTATTGACGCGTGTCATTGGCACCTATTGACGCGCGTCACTGGCACCTATTGACGCGCGTCACTGGCACCTATTGACGCGCGTCACTGGCCTCTATTGACACGTGTCACTGGCCTCTATTGACGCGTGTCACTGGCATCTATTGACGCGTGTCAAGTGAAGCCATTGACGCCTATTTTAGCCTATAAATACCCTTCAACCAGTCATTTTCTCATTTTCATCTTCCGGCTCTTGAATTTTTGCAGGTCTCAATGCTTCCCAACTGCAAGTTTAGTAACAAAAATGAAGAGAATCCAATTCAATTAATGTCCCTTATTGCCTCACATCCATATCGTTAATATGCCCCATTTTGAAACAGATCCAGATATTTTGAATTACTTTCTGTCATCCTACAATTCAGAGGACGGCATTTTTTATGTGACTCTGAACGATTGCCGAATTTTTCAATTCAGTATCGAAGTAAATGACATCCATCGTTTTACGGTTCTTCCGTTCAAAAGTTTACCAATTGTTACAACCAAGGCAACACTCATGGAAGAAAAGAATTTTCTCGAATCAACGTTTGGTTTCTATGTTGATTGTAAGTATAACTCGTTTTAATTCATATTTTTTAATTCTGTTTCACATTTTTAGCCCATGTCCATATATCCAGGCGGTGGTGTCTAATATTTAGGCATTTCTGAGTACATGTAATTTTTGCAATGCTAGTGTCTAAGATGAGCTTGTAACTTTGTTTTACCTGATGAGGTGCAGCGGAAAAGTTTAAACAAAAAAAAGATCTTAAGAAAACTGATGGAACCAAGAAGGGGAAATTAATTGATGTTCCCAAACCTGATGATGCAAATCAAGCAAGGGGGAAGAATTCTGATCAATGTACTTTAATATTAATGGAGGGAGACTCAGCCAAGGCTCTTGCAGTCGTTGTAAGTGTTTGTGCCTTGAATCAGTGAATGTGAATACTGAATTTGGTAGTATTGTGACATGTTTTGACATCACTTTCCAATTTAATTTTTTGTTATTTTAGTTATCTTTATCCTATCAGGTGGCAGGAATATCTATTTTTTGGGAAGCTACCACTCACCAACAAATGGGGAATAAAGAGATAGTAAATAGAAAAAAAAAAATCCTTGGTCTACAGGAAGATAAAATATATGACCAGCATTAAATCTTTAAGATATGGCCATCTGATGATAATGACAGACCAGGTACATGATCTTTGTATAGCGCTGTTTAGTTTCTGTAAATGTTCCCCCTGTATATTTGGTTGTGTTTTGAGACTTTTTATATTTGTTTTCTAAGCCTCCAGATGTTATGTATCTCCATGTCTAATGTTGGCACATGTTGATGTAGGCAACTCACAAAAATGGAAATGTGTTATCTTTCTACACAATTCCTGAGTATGAAGCTTGGAGAGAATCATTGAGTGGATCGATAACCGGCTGGACCATATAGTGCAACAAAGTAATGCTAGTTTGTTTTCTCTTTATATGTTTTCAAGTTCTGGTTTTGTTCACTTACTGATTAGGTATCACTTGTTGCTTGGACCATATAGGGTTCCCGGTTTGGGCACAAGTACTTCTAAAGACGGCAAGGAGTATTTCATAGATATGGACAAGCACAAAATTTTTTTTGTGTGGGTTGATGAGAAAGATGGAGATGCTTCCTCATATCAATCAGCTTATAGAATGGGACAGAAGGGCTAAGGTTCTTATCAATGAGATTATTAGTCGTTACGAAAATTATTGGCAACGGGATAGTTTATACGCTGCAGCTGATCCAAATTTGCTATCGCATGGAGATTTCTAGTGTTTGGGAAAGAGGTACAACCACACTGGAAGAAGCCGTTGGGAATAGTGCAGAGGAGTAGAATTGGATAAAGAAAAAGAGGGTTTTGAAACTAGAAACTTTTATTATTATGGAAACATTAAATAATGAATTTGAAAACTTCTTACTATTGTCTTTGTGTAATGTACTATGGTATTTGAATTTAATTATATGGATTTACATACAATATTTAATTTTAATTGCATTAGATGTTGATTATCATGAATTATATGTATGTTCTTGTTTACTTGCAATGTCATGAATTATATGTGGACGTAGATGATGAATGATGATAATTGATAATTAATGATAGATGATGATAATGAGGATATGATAATGGATATGGTGATGATATGATTATTATGGATGATGAGAAATTTTATGTGGACCTTATATTTAAAATCGTATAATGTATTGTTTATCCCGAATTTTATGTGAATTTTATTAGGAATTTTATGTGGACTTGTATTTAAAAATAAATTAAATATAATTCTAAGAAATCAAGAAAGAATCATCACTGGTAAGAAATTAAACATAATTTCAAATATGCTAGGGTTTAGCTTACCTCTTGCGTATTGCAATCATCAAGGGTAACATGACATTGTAGATGGAGGGGTGAGTTGCCTGACATTGTCAGTCCTGAGAAGTGTCAGCAACATCTTTAAATATATAGACCAACAATATCTTTAAATAAATGTAAATATAAAGAATTAGACCTGTAACG
Source organism: Taxus chinensis (assembly GCA_019776745.2). Taxonomy (NCBI): domain Eukaryota; kingdom Viridiplantae; phylum Streptophyta; class Pinopsida; order Cupressales; family Taxaceae; genus Taxus; species Taxus chinensis. Next base: position 542,610,639 of record CM034152.1, on the reverse strand, counting down.
TCTTTAACGATAACAAGAGCTAAAAAAATGTAAGGTAACAAACAATAAGATTATGTTGAAGAAGATACCTATTTAAAATTGAAATCATCACCGGTAATGTGCTATATCTTTGTCTTAAAAAATTCAACACAAAAAATTGATTAGTAGATAGATGGGTGAGTTGCCTGACATTGTCAGTCCCGAGAAGTAACAGCTTCCTCGGATGGATGTCAACCCACGTTTTCAAAAAATAAAAAGATTGTATTTAACTAAATGTAAATACATACACCTGTAACATCTTTAATTATAACCATAGCTGAAAAAATGAATAGTAACAAACAATAAGATTAAGGGGAAAAAGATACTTGCTTAAAGTTGAAATCATCACTGCCACTGGTAATGAGCTAGATCTTTGTTTTAAAAAAATCCAACACGAGAAATGGATTAGTAGATAGATGGGTTAATTGCCTGAAATTTTTAGTATATGAACCTGTAACATATTTAATGATAAAGATAAAAGATAGATAAAGAAGATACCTACTTAAAGTTGAAACAATCCATTATCAATAGCTTCATCAAAGTCGATGTTGTCTTCTGTAGAATGTGACGAAGAGCCAATTACACTCTCAAGGTTGGGAATATTTGTACTTGTAGCTATATTATTTACACCTCTTCTTTCGCAAAGGGAATTCCAGTGCGCAATTGCTCTGTCAAAAATGAATAGAAACAAACAATAAGATTAAGGGGAAAAAGATACCTGCTTAAAGTTGAAATCATCACTGCCACTGGTAATGAGCTAGATCTGTGTTTAAAAAATTCCAACACGAGAAATGGATTAGTAGATAGATGGTTGAATTTCCTGACATTTTTAGTATATAGACCTATAACATCTTTAATGATAAAAATAAAAGATAGATAAAGAAGATACCTACTTAAAGTTGAAACAATCCATTATCAATAGCTTCATCAAAGTCGATGTTGTCTTCTGTAGAATGTGACGAAGAGCCAATTACACTCTCAAGGTTGGGAATATTTGTACTTGTAGCTATATTATTTACACCTCTTCTTTCGCAAAGGGAATTCCAGTGCGCAATTGCTCTGTCAAATGGAAAGGTTTCGAGGGAGTATTGAGAAACGTAACACCTCATGCAACTTTCCAGATTTTTATCCAACCTATTTCTCAGTTTTGATTTTATAAATGACAATGCACTGAAAACCCTTTCATCCTCCACAGACCCCAAAATCATTGTCTGGCATAACTCATATAGTCTGAAATATTCACTGATATCTTCTTGTAAGATAGAACTTTGATAGATTCCTCGCCACAGCCTTGTAATAGCACCACTTTCAGAAGGTTGATCTAAATTCCTATATTGGTTCCTCATTGTTGTTGCAAAATTTGTTGACTGAAACTTTAATAAATTGGCATTTAGTATACCTTTGATTTCCGTACCCTTAAGCTCTGACGTCTTTGTAAATTGTTCCATTATTGTACCCATTGATTTATGGAAATGCTTACAGACAAAGTCTGCACGGCCACCTTCTGTATTCCAAAAATTCGGATTCATCACACCCATGGCTTCCAGAATTTTATCTTTACAGAAACGTTCCCTAATTTCTGATGACAAGGTTTCTGAAAAAATTTTAAGCTTTATTCTGGTTTCAACTATCACAGACTCAAACAAATTACGTGTCACGGGAACATCTTCTCGTTCCGATCCTGTAATATCTTGACGTTTTTGCAAAATGTGCATTGGTATTTCCCTCCCATTAACAAAGATGCATAGGTGATCGTGGATATTAAATCTCAAAAAGGTGTTAGGATTTTTAAGATCTAATAAATCTCTCCAATTTTCAAAAACAGGTGCATCAAAACTATCCTGGGAACAGTAAAATATATCAAGACTTTGACATACCATTTTCCTCATCCGTATAAAATCCACAATATAGATTAATCTGCCTTGTGCATGCTTCATCAGTGTATTGATCTCCTTTAACATTGGAAGAATACCAACCAATGTAAGCAATGTCTCCAAATCAGTTAAGCGGAACAACAGGTCCCTTGCCCTATCAACTTCATGACGGTATTTGTGCATGAAACCAACCAATGAAGGATACTCCTCAAGAACTCTGCATGCAGGTTCATACAAAGATATCCATCTAGTCTCCACATCCTTCAGAAGTTTTTTTCCATCTGTAATTCCAATTGCAAATTTTTGGAACTCGAGAAAATGCTTTTGCCTGCTTGACATATAGGCATGAAGTTCTCTTATGATGTCTTCTAATTTAGCAATATTTTCGTGGTTGCTTACCATTTTATATGCTAAATTCATTCTGTGAGCCATACAGTGAATTGGTAGCATATATGGGGCCACTGTTGTTTGTAATCTAACACACAGCCCTGTTCGGTGACCCTGCATGACAGATGCACCATCTGCTCCAACGCATACCAACTTTGTAGCAATTTCATAATCAGTCATACCAGCAACATCTTTCAAATGAGAAACAACTATTTTATATAGGTTTTCAGCATTGCAATTTTCAACCATTTTCATAACACCCAACAGATGAGGTGTCCTTATATGATTTCTAATGTATAGATGTGGATACATACCCATGCGGTGTTGTCGACTGCTGTCACTTCATCAATTGAAAGAGAGATAAAGTTTGCTTTTTTTACATTCTCTTTAAAAATCTTCCTTCTCTATCATCGAGAGCATTTTGCCATTTCCATCCACTACTCTTAGACCAATGAGACTAAGGTACATTCAGCATTCCATTAAATTGATACAAAACTTTGAAATCGAGGAAATCCGACATCGCTCTTCCTTTTTAAGTATTTGAAAAAGAGTAGAGAATTGTATGAATTTTGCATGTAGATTTGTTTCTTTCATCTTACCAATATGCGATGTGATCGTTCCTCCCTTTTCCAATAGATGTCTATGTTTTTCTGCTCTGCCTCATATTCCGCTGTGTATCTAACATGCATGCACTCCTTTTCAGTTTTCCACCTATGTGTTTTGATTTTCTGGCCATCTGCCCCCGTTACAGTTAAATATTGTTTTCCACAATGTTTTTCTATAGTGTCAAGCTTCAGTTGCATTTTTGTTGCTTTCCCAATTTCCACGTACATATTGTACATGTACATTCACATGGGATTTCTTCAGAATTAGATGATTGTACAGGCTCAATAAATGGAAATTTAGCTGCCCAATCAAACTTGTATGTCCTGCCAATGGTCCACATATTCTTGTTCATTTTCAATGCTTTACTTTTTTGAGTAGAATTTTGAGCAATATCACAATCACCTGGTTTCCTCTTTCTTGGACCAGAGTTTGATTTTGATTTCTGTCTTCCATTTTGCTGAGTGTTTATATCTGTGATATCTAGCTGCACTTCTGGTTGCACCCCAACAGGAACAATATTTCAAGATCTGGCATATTATCGTAGGTTTTATTTGCTTGACTGTGATACTATGCAGAATGCATGTCCACCTCAATAATACCTTCCACACAGTCAGTATTCTGATTCTTTTTGGTGGCATCTATATGATTGGTATTTACAATATCTGTATCCGTAGAGTTTCCAAAATACTTGAAGAGTGATTTTTGAGATTTCTTCGTATTCTTTGAGTTGGCACCTTCCATTATTCTGAAAAGAGTCTTGCATCAGCAAAAGAACCAAGAAGTGACTCTATCCAGTCTCTGAGGTGTTGTCACGCATGAACTGTCTGAGGTTGCGCGTCAACTCTGCCCAAGTCGTGCGTCAACACTTCTTTCTGTCGCACGTCAACCCTTTCTCTGTCACACGTCACTTCCTAGCCCAAGTCACGCGTCAGTAAAGCTCTTGTCACACGTCAATACAGCTCTTGTCACGCGTCAGTACAACTCTTGTCACGCGTCAACACTGCATTTGTCACGCGTCAACAATCACAGGCTAACAGTAATATGAATCTCTGGTGCTCAAGGGTATGCGAGTTCAAATTTCATAGTATTGGTAATTTGGTAAGCTACTTGAGGTATACTACCCGGTGAATCACATAGGTTTTTATAGGAGATGTTTTCAAATGAAGGCGAAGCCGACCCCCCCAAAAAAAATATACTATATATTTTAGGCGAACAGGACACCGACCCACTCCGAATAATTTGCCTTTTCAAATTTTCCTAAAATGAAATTTTCACCATATTACAAATATTCCGCGCTTAAAATTACTTTGGGGAGTGACACCAATTGGGATAGATAGATTCATTCTTCATATTGGCGTGTCGTGTACAAGTCAGTCATAGGTGACTTTATTGGCAATGTGATAAGAAACGTGGTCCAGAAAAATCCGAGCTACCTGATTGAATGAAAAGCGGGATAAAATGCCGAGCTAGAGCACTATAACAACTAAGCTGGTCTTCAAGGACATTGGGAATGTTGCCAGAGCAAAGTGTCATCATGAGCGATATACATAACCACACATGTTTAAAAGACCACAAAGATGCTTGTTGTGGTTCTTCTCTGCTATTTATTAATCCATTAAATTAGAATTTCCCAATGGGGAGGGTATTCTGGATGAATCAAAATGGATGGGTTTGTTTAGTTTTGTTTGAATAGCTCAGTAAAAATCTTCCTTTCTCTATCATCGAGAGCATTTTGCCATTTCATCCACTACTTCTTAAAAGACCAATGAGGACTAAGGTACATTCAGCATTCCATTAAATTGATACAAACTTGAATGAAATCGAGGAAATCCGACATCGCTCTTCCTTTTTAAGTATTTGAAAAAGAGTAGAGAATTGTATGAATTTTGCATGTAGATTTGTTTCTTTCATCTACCAATATGCGATGTGATCGTTCCTCCCTTTTCCAATAGAGTCTATGTTTTTTCTGCTCTGCCTCATATTCCGCTGTGTATCTAACATGCATGCAATCCTTTTCAGTTTTCCACCTATGTGTTTTGATTTTCTGGCCCATCTGCCCCCGTTACAGGTAAATATTGTTTTCCACAATGTTTTTCTATAGTTGTCACGCTCAGTTGCATTTTTTTTGTTGCTTTCCCAATTTCCACGTACATATGTACATGTACATTCACATGGGATTTCTTCAGAAGTAGATGATTGTACAGGCTCAATAAATGGAAATTTAGCTGCCCAATCAAACTTGTATGTCCTGCCAATGGTCCACATATTCTTGTTCATTTTCAATGCTTTACTTTTTTGAGTAGGAATTTTGAGTGCAATATCACAATCACCTGGTTTCCTCTTTCTTGGACCAGAGTTTTATTTTTGATTCTGTCTTACATTTTGCTGAGTGTTTTATATCTGTGATATCTAGCTGCACTTCTGGTTGCACCCCAACAGGAACAATATTTCAAGATCTGGCATATTATCGTAGGTTTTATTTGCTTGACTGTGATACTATGCAGAATGCATGTCACCTCAATAATACCTTCCACACAGTCAGTATTCTGATTCTTTTTGGTGGCATCTAATGATTGGTATTTACACTATTGTATCCGTTTAGAGTTTCCAAAATACTTGAAGAGTGATTTTTGAGATTTCTTCGTATTCTTTGAGTTGGCACCTTCCATTATTCTGAAAAGAGTCTGATCAGCAAAAGAACCAAGAAGAAGTGACTCTATCCAGTCTCTGAGGTGTTGTCACGCATGAACTGTCTGAGGTTGCGCGTCAACTCTGCCCAAGTCGTGCGTCAACACTTCTTTCTGTCGCACGTCAACCCTTTCTCTGTCACACGTCACTTCCTAGCCCAAGTCACGCGTCAGTAAAGCTCTTGTCACACGTCAATACAGCTCTTGTCACGCGTCAGTACAACTCTTGTCACGCGTCAACACTGCATTGTCACGCGTCAACAATCACAGGCTAACAGTAATATGAATCTCTGGTGCTCAAGGGTATGCGAGTTCAAATTTCATAGTATTGGTAATTGGTAAGCTACTTGAGGTATACTTACACGGGTGAATCACATAGGTTTTTTATAGGAGATGTTTTCAAATGAAGGCGAAGCCGACCCCCCAAAAAAAATATACTATATATTTTAGGCGAACAGGACACCCGACCCACTCCGAATAATTTGCCTTTTCAAATTTTCCTAAAATGAAATTTTCACCATATTACAAATATTCGCCGCTAAAATTATCCTTGTGAGTGACACAATTTGTGATAGATTCATCTTCATATTGGCGTGTCGTGTACAAGTCAGTCATGGTGACTTTATTGGCAATGTTGATAGAAAAGTGGTCCAGAAAATCCTGAGCTACCTGATTGAATGAAAAGATGGAATGCCTAGCTAGAGCACTATACCAATCTAAAGCTGGTCTTGTCAAGGACATTTGGAATGTTTGCAAGAGCAAAGTGTCATCATGAGCGATTAGATAACACACATGTTTAAAAGACCACAAGTGCTGTTGTGGTTCTTCTTTGCTATTAAATCCATTAAATTTAGGAATTTCCCAATGGGGAGGGTATGGATGAATCAAAATGGATGGGTGAATTAGCTCATTACAAATCTCTACATATGTCAGAGAGTTACGTGAGCTGTAAATAGATGCTTCCAATGTTTACATCTTGTCCATCATTAGTTTGATAAGATCATTGGTAGGTTGTGATGAATGAGCACCCACTACAGTATAAAGGGGGTAGATGAGGAGGGTATGATGTGGGAGACATCCCAGTATGTGGTGGTGCTGAGTACCAAAATTATGAGGAAGGAATGTAGGCCAGGATAGATGTATATGGGAAGTATCTTGAATAAGCGATAGATGAAATAAGGGGTTGTTGGTGATAAGTGTAGGTAGGTGGAGTAGATGTAAAGAATCTCGTAGAAATCAGAGGAAGAGATTATGGGATGGAGAGGACAATGTTTTGGAAGTGAGTATGGGATGTTGTCACCATTGGTGGTTGGGATGTAATAGGTATATGTGAGGTGGTGGATGCAGATAGACCTACACTCAAGGCGGTTGATAAAGGCATGGTTGACATCGTAGGAGTGACAGATTTCAAAGGCATGACAAATGCCATAGGTGTAGTAGATATCGATGATGTAGGGTTAAGATGGGAAACCACAGGAAGTAAGGTGGAAGAGGGTAAGGCCAAGCTAGTAGTAGATGATGTAGAATTGGGTATGAGGGTAGGAGGAATGGACACATGCATGCTATATACAGGTTGTCCCAATGAATCATGAGTAGATGAATGAGCGAGATAGTACTACAGAGAGGTAGGGTTGTGATCAAGGAGTCTCGATAACTTATATTCACTAGTGGGTATGACAAGAGCTTGATTAGGGTCCATAGGTGATGAGATTGAATGGGGCGATAGGATAGATGGGAGCGGCTAGTAGCTAGAGTGAAACACAAGACTGTTATCTTGTTTATGAGTCAAAACCATGTGAATAATGATAGAAAACATATTATGAGATTCACTGATGATGTAGAAACACAAAAGTAATGGGGAAGAATCAGTCTAAAATGAGTGATTCGATTATTGTTCTGATTGGAAAATCAGAATATAGAGACCTACGTTAGTTTAGGTAGCCGATGCTGGTATGAGGGTAACCGCCACCAGCTGGATTAGATTGATGTTGGTTACTGTGAAAATTAAGAGACTCAAAGATATAGAAATGAAAGGTAAAAATGGGTCAACCTAGACTTTGAAGATGATATCATATACCTGAAAGTGTGATAAAATGACATAACAAGACATGAAAAGAACAAAAAGGTGGAGAATACTATTTTGATAAAAATAACCAAAAAAGCAAAAAACCGATGTCTATCAGTTAACCAATGGCGGTGATATTATGTAACTGATGATGGTCACTGGACTGATATCGGTTACTATGAAATCTAGGAAGAGAAGGAAAAATGAATATTTGGTGATTTATATCAAATAAAAGGCCAACCCAGAGACTGAGTATGACTATGAGGAGTCCTAATAAACCCATAATAAAATTGGAATATACCAATCATGATATGGGGCTTAAAAGCATAAGAAAGAATGAATAAATACAACTCACACCTCAAAATGCATGCAGACAAAAATATAACAAACACGAACTCCTAATATGTAGATTTTATGTTGTGGGTTATGCCATTTAGGACTCACTGTAAGAAGGATATAATTTTTGGTTAACCAAGGTGCCCGATAAAAAGCTGACAACTATGGCTGGCTTCATGTAAGTTTTGGCATGGTAGATCATTCTTTGAGATGATGACTAGGCATAGAAACCAGCTAGAGCCCACTGTTAATCCTTTGATCGTGTGATCATTGAGAACTTCTTCCAGGAAAAATGTTTTTCAAGAAATATGTAGTTTGTTTTCAGTGATTTGGTATAGAGAGTGTGCAACATGTGAGCTATCGTTCAATTTTTCAACCATAAGTTGGGTATGACTTCCAACATATAGGTTGCCCACAATTTAGATGAGCTATAATGCAACAAACTCAAAAATTCAAGTGCACAAGTTTTAAAATCCAAAACCAAAAATTATATTTTATGAGAACATTTTATGAAGAGGTTACGGGTATGAATTTTACTAAGTGCAATGCAAGAAAATAAAGAAGAGTTATTTTTAATCCTGAAAAACAAGTGTCACTGAGTCAATAAGAAGAAAATAATATTTTGAGAGAAGAATCTTAATGTGAACTTGTTTCAAATGAAAATAGACACACAAGATCTTCCCTAGGAATGAACAATACAATAAACCCTAGATGGGTCCCACTAGATGTGCCAGAATGTTTGACCAATAATTGTTACGCTTTTTAGGATGAAATAGATAGAAGGTAAAATGGTTGAGGAGGAATACCTGTGAGGCAAAGGTGGAAGGTAGAATGTGCACATTGTAGACTTTTGATCCAAACTGATTGTGTGAGCTTACCTTTGACTAGGAGGAATGACCTGTATAAGAAACACAACAAGACCACCAAATAGTATTAATAATATAGGTTAGTGCACTACCCAATAAGTACTAGATCTAGGAAGCGAGGTGCTTCCTGGAAGGCTATTAATCCACTTTCAAATACAATTTAATGCAAAAATACCATGAAATAAGGAAATCGTACTATAGTTAAACGATTTAGGTATCTCGTGCTAATAAAATAAGTAAATCTAATATAACAGGAAAGGTTATGATTAGATCCAAAGGTTTGGTAGGTTGTGCTGGGTTTTGCAGGTATGATAGAGGTCTGGTAAAGGTTTGATGTTGATTAGTTGAGGTTTGGGTTGGTTTAAGGTGAGTGGGAAGCTTGCTGGTCTGAGAATATGAAATTACCTAGAGACTGATATTAGTTAGGTGACCGATGCCAGTATGGGGACTAAACTGACAGTAGTCAGGGAACTGATGTTGATAGGGGAAATAGGTAATAAATTATTAAAAATGTGTTTTTAAGGCTCTTTTTGATTACACAGAGAGTGAGAGTAGTATGGTTTGGGTCGTAATATGGCTGAGAAGACTTAATAATACTAAGAAGGAGGTTTATAAGGGTGGAAAGGCTTGGGGTGGTTGAATAGTGGGCTAGTGGGAAGAAGGTGATGTACAAGTAACAAAAGAAATAAAATACTGAAAGAAATAAGAAATCTGCAATGGGATAAGCCCGAATAATTAAAATCATATTACTTACTTGGTGTCTTATAGACCTTGTGAGTTGATATGGTTGATGGTTGATTGGAGGAGAGGTGCTTGATTTTAGTTCTGCGGCAATACAACCTATGTTCTCCCATGAGTATTCTAATGCTCTGGAAGGAAAGCCAGATGCTTATTTTACACTATGGTTGTGTGTCCTTGTCATCTAGATGTAGGAGGGCTTGAAGATTCACACTTGAATGCAATAAGGATATAATAACTAAATGACCAACCCGTGTAAATAGTTGTGAAAGTGTACATAAGGTGACCGATGATGGTTAGGTAACTGGCACCGGCCAAGGAAAAACTGATGCCGGTTAGGGTGAATTATTCCCTTTTACCAAAAATAGGAAGATCTTCCCATATTTGGCGTGTTTTCCAAGTTGAGTTCACTTAGGGAAGTGGAGTTATCATTAGAAAAGGTAGGAAGGTCATAGAAGAAGTCCAATTAGGTTTGAGAAGAATTCTTAGTCAGTTAGGTCAAGTTGTCACTCAACGCTGGGAGTGATGACTCATTGCTGAGAGTGATGACTTGGTCACTTTGAGTTAAATGTCCCTGGAATGGGTCCAGGGTGAGGTGGAGGTGTGAGGATTAAATTAACTTAATTAAAATAATTGAATCAATTAATAATGTGAGGATGAATATTAATATGGGATGAAGGGGTCATGATTAGTTAAATGTGTTACGTTAATTAATTTAAGGGGACTAAAGGGCATGTGACCCAAATTTTGTGTTTACATGGGTTTTCAGGACTCGATTAGACAATGAAAGATGCAATCAGTTTCCCAATTCTAAAATCAGCTCATTAAATCCAACTCCTTCCTAATCAACTAAGAAACCTAAGATTGTTTTGCAAATCTTAGTTGACACATCCGGTCAAATTTAGCAAATATCGCCATATGTGCTGTAGAAAAAAAAGGAAGACATAACCACTGTAGATTATTAGATCACAAGATTTGATCTTGGAAAGATTACAAATGAAGGTTCCCAATAGGATTCTTAGATTGTTGTGGATGTTCTTTGCAAAACGCTCAAAGAGACTAAGGTCTTAAGGAATGAATTGAAGGAAAAATTCAAACAGTTGATGAAAGTCTTACTCAAAATATTCAAGCCTTTCTAGATGTAGATAATAGGTACTACGCCTACCCCTATTTATTTTTATGTTTCATCAGTTCCAATAATGGAAAAGTTTAATGAGAAGAGAAGAACTATTGATGAATGGATTCAACATCTTCTTGTTCAAGGAAAAAAACCCTAAGTGATTTAATGAATGTTTTCAACTCTCTAGGAGAGGCGAGGAAATATTTTGATAGGTTAAATGATGAAATCCTTGAAGAAATTGGTAATTTAGAGTTAACTTCGGAAGCTCTTTGTGGGATTAAAAAGATTCATTCAAAAACCTTGGTTAAGGAGGGAGTAATTCTAGATGTTGATAACCATTTTGAGTTCTGTAAAGCAATTGAATTCTGAGTTAAAATCCTAAATGAGGCTTGTATCAAACTAATAGAATCAAAGGATCAAGTGATAGATGCTACCAATGAATTTGATGAAGAATTATCAAATATTTTCACAAGAGTTCTGAGTGATAGCATGAATATTCTACTTGCAGATGGTATATACAATTTTTTTTAGGAATTGGTAGATAAGGAATCTGCAGTAGGTGAAAAATTTGATATGGTAGTTATTAACAAGATAATCCTCTGTAAAAATGTTTTGAGCACTTTGGAAAAGTATAACAAAAAGTTTTGCTGGATTCCAGGAATTGTTAGCAACACACAAGAAACATGCGAGGTCCTGAATCAGTACTGATGCGGACTAGATGAAGAAGAAGTTCGAGTGATGATGCAAAATTTTCAAGAATTTAGTGATAGGAAAATGACACAAGATGAAGAAAAAGACAAGTTGGAGTGACAAAATTGTCATGTCATTTTTGTTTTCCATTTGAAATTTCATTTTCAATATTGTTTCGAAATCCTTGAAATTGGAAGGATTGACTCAGTCTCTATGTGAGAATCAGTCAAGTGCACTAATTACTCATATTTACTATTTTTATTATGTTGTTGTAACTATTTCATATTTTCTTCCCTTCCCTTCTCTATATATATGAGATGTTGTAGCATCTCAAAGGGTTGGAAGTTTTTGATATGACATAGAGGCTAAATTTGAAAATGAGAAAGACTTTGTGTTTTCTTTTAATCATTAAAGAATATAAAAGATAATTGATTGTGAACTTTATGTTGTGAGAATATATTTGGTATTTGAGGCATTATTCTTATGTTCAATGCTTTAAATTATTCTTTGCTTTAATATATATATATATATATATATATATATATATATATATATATATATATATATAAAATTTATTAGATATTCTACAAGTTATTACAATTTAAAATTGTGTGTGATTATCTTTTGATCTGCATTCACTCAAGAAAAAGCATGTTCCCATACATTCTGTTCTTTTCTCATTCTGATGAATTATTCTTTCCCTCTACTTTATTTCACTTTATTCATATTTCCATAAAGCTATTTGGATGAGATCTCAACCCTGATTGTTAGATTAGTGTGAATATTGTATATATCTTCTGGTGTGTTTTAGATTAGTAATAAACATGGCACTTCCCCTTTATCTGAGGAGGGACATAGTCCCATGTACTATGGTTGAACCTCATATTTTGTCTTTGAAAAAATATCCAACCAAAATACTTGTAGGTCACAGATGGATAAATAGGTTCATTAAATATTTTTTCATATGATAGTGTATTTTTAGGGCCCATGGGAGCAGATTCAAGACTAGATATCTTGTTCATTAAAGCTTGAAGGGTGTCATTTTTTGGTTGTTATGTGCTGGATGAGGATGAACTAGGTTGATTAAATTAAAATTGACTGGGTTGTTGATATGGTTGATATTGATGTGGGATATTTTGCATGGAAAGGAATGTTTTGCCAGGGTATATTTGTAGGGATGTTGTAAGTGGGTATGTGAGACTAACGGTTGTGACAGACTAGATGTAATGATACTGTGGAGGGATTGGGGAGGGATAGATATGTTTAGAATAGGGTTGTGATTGTTGTGGTATGTGTTAAAAAGGAATAGACGTATGTGGATAAGAGGTTGTGAATATTGAGGTGTTTTGTTGAGAAGGAGATGGAAGTGAAAACAAGGGGTTATGATTATTGCAGGATGTATTGAAAGAGGAATAAAGGCATGGATAAAAGGATTGTGATGGTTGTGGTATAGACTAGGAGAAAATACAGGTGGTTGGGATGGTTGAGGTATGTGTTGTGAAATAAGCGGGGTTGAATATTGTTATGAAATTGGATGGGTACTGGACAATAGTGCTGGTGTTGATTAAGGGTTTTGATATAGAAATGGACATGGTAATGTTTTAGAGAGGTGGAGTGGTTAATTAGAGAGGGTAGTGGTTGAGACATGCTAGTAGGAATAATGATAGAACTCACGAGAGGTTTTTGGACAATAGAGGGAAGCTGGAGGGGTTTTTGTGGATGGAGAAACATTTGTGTTGTTTTGAGGTGGTATGGAAACTGATTGAGGGGTTGGGTGAAGATATTTGTTATTGAGTGGTCGTGTCTTGTGAAGAAATAACGTTAAGGTCAAAATAATGATAGGAGTTGTAGACATAATGTTGGATGTTTCTATGTTGAATGATAGTTGGATAGAATATATTTGTTGGATGAATGGTTCATGGTTTGGATCAATGAGATGGAGAAAAACCATATGAAGGATCAAACACATAAGGCTACGTAGTTCAGGTAGAGAATGATTGAAGATAAACACCCCAAGACAATAAGGTAGGTATTAAGAGCAACAGAGGTTTGATTCAAGGATATCTATGAAAAGATAGAATCCCCACTATTCAAAGAAACAGGGACTAAAAGGGCCAGGTATCTCATATCAAGTGGATTGGATTCTAATGGAAGAATGAGGTTGTTCTTGATTTTTTGGTTGAGGTGATAAAATAAACTGTTGTTCTTCAATGAGATGTGAGGCGTCCTCGAGATGGGTTTGAAGATTATCAATGGATCATTGGAAGTTTTCTGTCACAATTTTTGTCATGTTTTCAGATGTTTGGATATGAGATTGTTTTCTTGTAAGAACCATAGAAGAAAATAAACAATCACCCGATGAAGAATAAACTCAATAGTTGATTACAAACAATAGAAAAATCACGTAGAAGAGTTTTTTATTATCTTAATTACTTTATAAGAAAAAGTGAAATGTGTAAAATGACTAATAAGGTCCTGATAAATGGTCATCTAGGGATGGTTTCAGGTAATTTTCAAGGTTGGAGTCCTTGGTATACCCGAAGGTATGTGAGGCCACAATTTGTGATGGTGCCGGTACAGGGTTTGGTATTGGGGCCTACCCCATCAATTCATGGTCTCACAACTACACGGGAGTCAGGTGCTTAGCCAATATATTGATACCTTTTATTTATACTTAGTCAGGACACCAAGTTAGCTTCCCTATTGGGTTATGAAATCCCAATAGTTTCACTTCGGTCTAAATGTTTAAATGAGGTTTATGTTTGATATGATTTGGTTGTGTGTGAGGGAGATTATGTGGATGTAATCTATTAACTTCATAATTATAATATGTGATCAAGCAAGATGCAAGATTATTTCTAAGCCCAAAAAATGATTGATTTCGATGAGGACAGATAATAAAATGCAATTCTTGAAAATGAAAAGAAAAGAAGAGGACTCACTTGAGGAATGCTTCCTTTTAAATTTTTTATTTTTTATTTTTTTAGCAAGTAACGCAACAAGTAAAAAACCCCAAAGAAAAAACCTATAAAAAGGTTAGCAGAAGATGTAAAACAATAGGAAAAAATGATGTTAGAGGCTGATTGACTAAGTAATCAGAAGTAGTCACAAATATTGTTGAAGATTGACAAAAATAGTTGACGATTTGCCCCAATCGCTAGCGATTTGAGTGGATCACTAGCGATTACAGAGAAAAAGGCATAGAGATGAATTTTAATAAAATTTAAATGGAATAAAAGGGACTATGTCCCACAAGGCATGCTAGAATGTTTAGAGAATTTTGTGCTTTCCTATTTTAAATTAATGAAGCGAAATAAAAAAATAAAACTAACCTTAGAATATGACGTGGTTTACCAATACCCATGAGGATAGATGTTGATCCTGATGGTTGAGTAAAGATTCCAATTTCAAATGAATGTACAATTCCACCTATCCTGAAAAGTAGTTTGTAATAAAAGAAACTAAACAGAAAGAGTTAGACAAATGGATGAACAAGCTACTTGGAAAAGGCCGATTCTAGGAATCCAAAGGGAATTCCTTAGAGGATGTCAAGTTTCTTTGTAACAATTAAGTGAATTGATAAGACAAATGATAAATTGATTTAGAGCTCTATAATTCTAGGGTTGAAAGGAAGATCCTGTGCGTCTTCAAACGTGGACCACAAAAGTGTAGATGTGATCTGAATGGACTCAAAGTAGCCGTACAAAAAAGTCCTAAGTCTTTTTTTGGATATAATGGAGGAACTCGATCTAATACTCAATGTCCTTTTTGTTAAGGAAAATTGGATTGTACACAATGTCAGTTTGTAGATAATTTTGTACTGTTCCCAGAAAAAGGGGTGTTCGAATATGGGGACATCATAAATTCTTGTAATTGGGTGTGAATGGCCAAGAACTTCCATCTAACAGAGAGCCATGCTTGGAAATAACATGTTAAATGTAAAGAGTTTGAAGAAAATGATGAGAAACTGATAAATTGATAAAAATATAAATTTTGACAGGAATCATCGGTGATTTAGGCCAATCATTGGTGATTAGGGAAAATCGCTAGTGATTTTTGTGGAAATTAACAGTTTTTCTAAAAACAATGACTAGAGCTCTAAAATGATGTTTTCAATTACATATAGTGTTTCATATGAATTGTAAAAGATAAACAGAGATGTAGAAATACTTTTAGATAGATGTGGAGCTAAAATATGCCTCAAATCTTTAGTGGGAATGATCAGAGTTGTTGTGTTGTCTTGTCATGCTTCTTAGAAGTCAAATGATGAAAATGGTTACAAAAAGGTTGTTTTAAATGATTAATATTGATGCATGATGATATCTAAGTATGTCCTGGATGTTGAGAAATATATAATATAAGTGTGGGCATGAATGAATTTTTTTTGATTATCCTGGAGAGAGCACAAAGGTACTATTTAGAATCGCTAGTGATTAGGTACAATCGTCAATGATAGGTTTTTTTGGGGAAAGAGATTGAAAAGTGGTTGAAACCACTTCTAAACTAAGGTTTTTTATGTTTGTGATGTTGGTAAATGGTTAAGGGGAGGTTGGGGATGAGGTCTAGAGGCTAAAATGTAGTAATAAAAATAGGTTTGAATGGTTTTGAAATGGCTAGGATAGATTTTGGATAGTTAGGTGGTTTTTAAGAGGGATAAAATAATATTTTACAAATGTAAAGTAGTATTTACGGGTTGTGGGAAGATTTTTACATGGACTAAATATTGTGAAGGATTTTAGACTTAGGATGAGTGTTTATAGATTAAGTAATGTGACT
Source organism: Taxus chinensis (assembly GCA_019776745.2). Classification (NCBI taxonomy): domain Eukaryota; kingdom Viridiplantae; phylum Streptophyta; class Pinopsida; order Cupressales; family Taxaceae; genus Taxus; species Taxus chinensis. The sequence goes on along the minus strand of CM034152.1, from coordinate 542,594,476 downwards.
AAATGACATGATTTGATTTAATAGTATTGTGAAGATAGTGTATGTGGTTAGGGAAATTAACGGTGATAATTTTGAGTGTCTACAGTGGTTTCAAGGGATCCTTTGATTCTATCTTGGGATTGAAATAAGAGGAAATTGTTGTGTTTTGGTTTAACTTTTAAGTGGTAGTGACCTAGATGGTTTAGATTCTGATTTAATGGTGGAGGATGCAAACAATTTTGAAGGGAGGTTGGATTTAGAAGAAGGTTTGCATTGTGTTTACTTATTGATAATGGGGGTTTTGGATGAAGGGGTTGGCCATAAGATGGAAGGAGATTCTCCTAAGAGTGATGATGTGAAATTAAGTTACTTAGGAGAGTTAGTCTTGGGACAAGGAAGCTCTAGATTTTTGATTAGATGTGTGAGGTATTTTTTTGATGGGCATGCTAAGGTTCTTAGAATTTGGTTGCAGGGATTTACCCTTAGTGGGAATGATGAAAAATTCAACTGGGAAATATTTGGTAGTATAACTTGGTAATGTGGATTACATTGCAAAGTAGCATATTGAAGGTGAAAGTGGTTTTTCTATGATGCGTTTGACAAGATCTAAAGGGGTTATAGATTGTGGATGTAGGAATGATTGGATTTTCCAATGGGGTAGGAGTGTCATTTGTAGATGTATTGAGTATGGGTGTTTTCATGGTGGATGATTCAAGAGGTGGTATGGATGTGGATGTAAATTCAAATGTTGATGTGGGTGTCATTATGGTAGTAGATGTTTTTGGGATGGAAATAAGTGTAGAGTTTTGAGGTGAAGATGTTAACATAGGTGTTGGGGTAGTTATAGGTGAAGGAATATATACAATAGATGAGGATTTATATGACAAGGATGGAGAAGTGGATGTGGTTAAGGTCGATAGGGATGTTGTGATTGTGGTCATAATTTATGTGGATGAAGTTGTGATCATGAGGGAAGAATCTGAAATAGGAGTGGATGCAATGGATGACAAGGTGATAGGTGTAGGTGATGGTGTTGGATTTTGATCTCTAGTATTAATTGTATGGGCATTTGGTTCCTGTAATAAGGAGGTGGAGCTTGATTATTAGGTGGATGATTAGGAAAAGGTTGTTTGAACATGTCAAGAGCCTGATTAGGTGGTGCATTAGTATTGTTCAATGGGAGGTCAGTAGAGTTTATAAGTTTTTGGATGATGTATTTAAAAGAGAGACACTTCTCAATGTCTTTGCCACAAACTTGATAGTATTTACAGTAATGTTCCTCATGATACCATATTGAACTATAAGATTTCCCAAGAGGAGTGTAGTTAGGAGGAAGTCTAGGAGATGTTTGTTGAGGCTCCATGTGAGAAGTGGATGTGGGTGACGATTTAACGACTATGTCATTAAATTTTTTTTTATATTTATCACCATGCGTTGAGGATTTAGTGAAATTAGTTTTGAGTTTATTTAGTTAAATTTTAAGACGACCTTTCTCAAGGGTGCAAAGTTCAAGTTCCGAGCCATTGCAAATGCCTCTTCAAAGATTTGGAATGATTGAATTTGAAGAGTTGAGGAGATGTGCTTCACACAAGACCATGAGAAAATTTCAATTAATTCAGTCTATGGAAGGGAAAATGATAATTGGTTGATGATGCCATGCCATCGTTTGATGAAGTCTACAATAGATTCATCGTCATATTTTTTAATGGCGTAGAGGTTTGTGATAGTGATTTTACATGTAATATTGATTGAGAAATGTTTGAGTAATAATTTCTTGAGTTGGGTGAAGGAAAATAATGAGTGTTGTGGGATGCTATTACACCAATCCAACAGGGGTTTGGCTAACAACACGGGGAATGTGCAAAGAACAAGGTCTTAATCATGGGTGATAAGGTAACATGAATGTCTAAAAGCATGAAGGTGTTGTTGCGGGTCCTCCTTTTTATTAAACTTACATAAATTTGGTAATTCCTAATGAGGAGAATAAGGTTTCACAGGGATGGATGGATTGATAGGTTCCTTAAAAAAAAAATCATACGAGAATGTGGTTTTGGATCCCAAGGCAGTGGCTTCAAGATTAGCCATTATAATCAATAATTCCTATAAGGGATAATTATATGGAGGGATTTGTGTAGTTTAAGGATGATATTGTGATGTATAAGAGGTGGATGGGTTAGTTTGTTGATAAGTTTGATATGTTTGAGGATGTGTGGGTATTGGTGGAAGTGGTTGATAAGGAGGATGTAATTAAATGATTGTGATTGAATGGGTTGAGATAAAGGTTATTGTTAAGAAATGGGGATGTAGTAAGATTGGTTAGATTGAGTTGGTTGTTGAGGGATGGGGAAATTTGATTGGTTTGCCATAGGATGAGTTGGAATATAAGTAATGGGTGGTTGGGATAATTGAGTTGTTTGAGTAGGAAGTATATAATGATAAGAACCTTGATGAGGAGGTTGATGGGTTTGAGTTGATTCAAATGGATGGGGATGTGAACTTATCACATTGGCATGTACATGAAAAGTGGAAATAAGGGGTAGAGTTATGTTATGTTTTTCAGATATAGGAGGAAGTAAGTGATATTATTGAAATGATTGGATAGGAGCATAAGTGATAATAGTGGATGATGAGTTGATGGGAACAAAAGAAGAGATAATAGTCTTGACATGTGGAAAATTAGGGGGGATGGGGACCACCGATTGAGTAGTTAGGTGATTGTGAGGAATTGAAGAAGAAGATTTATTAGGATCAAGATCATATTGGGCCCTAACAAGTTCAATTATAGTTCTAGGAAATAAAATGACAAGTTGTGATGTGAGAACTTTTGTAGATTTAGGATTAGAATGGTAGGTGTAAATTTGTTGCAAAAGAGGTCCATCAATAATAAGGTTGGTGGTATTGCAAAGGATATAGTCATGGATGGAAAATGGAATAGATTCTATAAGATCTTGGAATTACGCACACCCATGAGAGATGAGAGGAGGCCCATAAGCATCGATAGAGGTGGCAAAAGGGGGTGTTGCTTGCCTAGATGGAACTGATTGATGAGAAAGAAAGGGGTTGGTTTTTACAAGTGTGTTAGGCTAGATCAATTGAATCTCTTAAAGAGGTGGAATGTAAATCATGGGTTGAGTAACCATGGAAGATCTGACCAAAGGGGTGGAGGTAAGGATGGAAACTGTAGAAGTTTGTTGGAAGGAAGTGGTAGCGGAAATAGGAATGTTGTTTGATGACATGTTTTGTTCCATTTTTTTTCTTGGGATCTTATAATAACTAACATGAAACAAATAATAAACAAAAATATGCTGATTTTTAATCATAGAAAGTAAGTCACACAACAAATTTTTTATTATCTTGATTACTAAAGATGTGAAAAGTGATGAAAAATGGGCTTGAAGAGAACCTAGGAAATGTCAATCTATGGATGGTTTCAGGTAGTTTTGGTTGGATTACTTGATATACCCAAAGGTACACAAGGCACAAATATGTGATGACTACTAGTACGGGGATTGATATTGAGTCCTAAACTCTCACTTCACGGTCCCGAAATGATAAGGGAGTTGGGTTCTTAGCTAATATAATAGTAGACAAAAAACTTGTAATGTGGTCAGAACACTACATCATATTTCCTATTAGGTGATGAAATCCCAATAGTTCCACCTAGTAGGATATTTTTAGATGTGTAAATTGGTTTGTGTGTTTGGATGTGTGTGATATGAGTTAAACCTAGTTAAACTAGATTTCCAAGTAGATATGAAGGGTTCTCTTTAGATCCAAAATGAAAGGTGTAGATTTTATGAGGAAAATCAAGCAAGAAAGGAAAGTACAATGTAAAAGGAGAAACTAAGAAAAATAGGAATACCTAGACAACGCTTTTCATTTTTATCTAATCATTTTTTAATTTTTAAGCAAGAAAGTAAAATCCAATCCAAGCAATTCAAGTGGTGCTCCTACCTGAGAGGTTAGTAGAAAATGGACCAAATAAGTTGAAAATGAAAGAAAAATAACAAGAATCATAATAAGGGTGGGTCGCACTTGGTGTGCCAAAATATTTACCAAATTTCATCATTCCTGTTTCAAATTAGCAAACTAGTACTAAAGAAAATGAGTAACTCCAAATATGTGAGGGTTTAAGGTACCTCAAGATCAGATGACGATGAATATGGGCACAAAAGTGTCATCCTTTTTCATAGTGAGCTAGATGACCTACAAATCAAGTGAACTCAACAGAAAATGGATTAGTAGATTGATGTGTGGGTTTCCTGATAAGGTTAGTCCCGAGAAGTGAAACATTCCTAGCATGGATTTTAACCCACGTTTTGATAAAGATAATATAAAATATTGATAAATTAGATGTGGTATAGTATGAACTATAAAAAAAATAGAAATGTAACAAAGGATGATAAAATGTAGATATGATCTAAATAAAGTAAACAAAAGTTGTGCAGTTCGAAAATGACCTAAGCATGCAGAGGGATAATTAATGGAGACTGGGGCATATCAACCAAAATAATGATTTAAAATGTAGACCTAAAGGATTCGAAGGAAGATTTAGAACTGATGATGCACTAAGATGGAATGACAGGAACCTGTAGGAGATATGAAGCTGGATATGAAAGAAAAGATGCAATAAAATTATGAAATATGATGAAAAATGTAACAAAGACAGATCTAGTCAACAACGATCGAGCTGAGTAGGTGATAACTGGAGACTGGAAGAACATATCTGGGATGACACAAAGGTAGAATGACATGATATAAGGGATGGATTACTATATAATTTAAATGTGGATGACTGGGGATTTGAATGACAGAGGGGAAAACAAAATGGATGTTGGGTTGACAATGACTGGGGCTGAATTAGGGTTGGATGAAAATGGATGGACTAAACTAAAGACCTATAAATGAGAAATGAAGACCTGAGAATGACTAAAACAGAGAGCTCATGATGAGAACTAAACATGCATAAGATCTGATGATGATAGTTACAAAGGAATATCCAAACATGTAATGATGAAATAATACATCCAATCTCCAAAAATGGGCACAATATCTTCAAAGGTGACTCCAAAAGAGTGATGGTAGCTGCGAGGACACACAAAAATGAAAGTAAGATCGTAAGAAGGCTTGACAGTATTCAAAATAGCATATTGAGAAAGGGAGGGGTAGGGGTGGATTTATAGGGTTGACGACGACCTGGATGGGTTGCCTCTGATTGCGGGGATCCATCCATTTAACCAATGGAATGGTGGAAATATTGAGATAATGATCCCATATGAGGTGAGATTTGGGTTTAGAAGGGTTATGATGAATTAGGGTTGTTTAGGATGAGTAAATGAGTAGGTGGAGGGTAGAAAATATTAAATGAAGGACATAGAGAGGTGAAAGCATTAAATTATGGCCTAGAAAGGATAAAATGGAGGATTTAAGAAACGAAAATAAATTAAATGAGGGTTTAGAATTAACTAAACAAGATTAAGAATGATAAAAAGATGATTAAGTTGGAAAATAATGATAAGTGGGATAAATTGAATTTAGGAGGGAAGAAGGGAATTCGAAACAGAAGAGAGGTATGTATGTAGAAAAAATATTTCAGAGAGCTAACTCGAGGTGAAGGGTAGCAAGACCAAAAATTGGTGTCTACAACCACGTTGCGAGATAATGTATCCAAGGAGCTTGTTGGCCGTGACTCCAAAACACACTTTTTTGGATTTAAGGATACTTTATATTGTTGTAGGAGTTCAAATATTGTGTGGAGATCTTGAGCATGTGTATGATGGTGTCGTGATTTATAAATTATATCGTCAAAATAATCTTCAAGAATATTTTGAATATAATCATGGAAGATGTTGCTCATTTCTTGTTGATAAGTGGCCCTGTCATTTTTAAGGCCAAAGGGCATGACAATGTATTAGAAGGTTCCCCATGACATAATAAAAGAATTTTTTTCTTCATCTGATGGATTGATTTTGATTTGTTTGTAACCAATGAATCCATACATGAAGCAAAGAATATCATACCCAGTTGTGGAATCAACAATGGCATCGCTACGCGTAAAAGGGAAACTATGTTTGGGACAAGCCTTATTTAGATCACGAAAGTCTATGCAACAGTGGAACCAACCATCTAGTTTCAAGATGGGCACAATGTTAGACACCCATTCCAGATAATCGATAACATGAATGAAGCCAACATATAGTAATCGTTGTATTTCTTCTTTAATGAGGGGTGTAACATAAGGTTTTATTTTACGGATTTTCCATTGAGCAAGATTTGCATAGGGGTTAATAATGATGTTATGCATGGCTACAGATGGATCAATTCTAGGGATATCATTATAGTCCCTTGTGAATATGTCTGAATTTTTTTGGAGAACTTGTTTGATATCACTTTATTCATAGAGTGAGAGAAGCAACTAAGAAAACCATTCATGGGTTATAAGAAGTGCCATGGTTGTATTGAATGGTAAGCTGAACAATCCTTAATGTATGGGTTAGTAAGAATATTTTAAAGAGGTTCGACATTGTCAATAAGTGTAGAAGAATCTCCATAGTAGGTGATAACATTAAGAAGTGATGGAGAACACTTCTTATGATGAAAATAAGGGAAGTTATCATAAACCCCCATGTATTCCATAAGAGAGTCATCAATAGAAAAAGTGTCTAAATTATCCCAAGCAACAGAAGTAGAATCACTGATGAGGCTTGGATATACCAATGGAAGTGAAGAGGTATCAAAAGTAGTATAAGCTTCCGAAGAAGGTATAGAAGGGAGATGATATCCAAAACCAAGCTTGCTAGATTGAGTGGGGATAGCCCATGGCTCTATGAATCCTTGTCCTTGTGGGCCTAGGCCATTACTAGAGAAACCATAACATAGAAAATATTTATATCGAAGACCATATTTGGAAAAATATTGAGCATATGAACTAGAAGTGTGAAAAAAATGTTGAATAGAATTGTAATATGCAAAGGGTGATGGATCTGCTAGAACATTATAGAAAAATCCTCGATAAAGGAATTTAAGCCACGTATGCAGAGTGAAGGGGGCCAAATTCATATCATGGATCTAAGGCCACCCAAGAAGAATGTTATAATAAATATTGTTGGGCATTACGTGGCATGGAATGGGTAATGTACATGGAACAACAGTGATAGAGAGTATGATAGTACCTAGGACATGTTTGGGGATATTGTCAAATCCAAAAATAGAGACAAATCAAGAAGCCAAAGAGGTTTTAGAAAGACCCATTTGATGGAGAAAAGAAATATTATAAATATTGAGTCCCGAACCATTATCGACTAAAGCGTTCTTAGCCCCTATATTATTGATACAAAATTAAATGTATAGGGGGATCATTCTCTAACATTACTTGAGAAGGAAAATTATCTAATGTGAAATTAATGTGATCTTCATTGAGAGATAAGGAAGAAGTAATATTATGATACACATATTCCAATGAGTTCTGAGGATGAATGTAAGTGTTAGCTAGATATGCTTTGAGTTTATTGATACAATCTGGATGGTCCTATAATAAGGCATGGATTGAAACATCCATGATGATATACCCCTAAGAAAGAAGGATAAAACTAAAGAAATGAAGTTACATTAGTGTTCAAATGAGTCGGGTTCACTAAATGATTAAGAAAATATTGAAATAAATAAATGCTAATCTAAATATGTAATAACACAGTAAATAAAAATATAATGAAGTACAATTTTTTTCACAAGAAAGTAAGATAGAAAATATGAAACCCTAGTTATAAATAAAGGGATAAAATAATTATATGATTCACAAATAATCCCAGACTGTGTCGAGTTGACGAACTGATGAACAAGAGGAGGAAAGTGTCACACCCAAGCACAAAAGATTACAAAAACATTGGAATAAGATGGACCAAGGCACTTGGACTGGGTCAGGGGTGTATATGGCATTATAGACCTCTTTTGGGTGCCTATGATTACTCAGAACCTTAGAAAATTATATTCGTATGGTCGCGAGGTGTTCGCTAGATGTCTCCTTTAATCATCTGTATGTTGTTGTTATTCACCTGAAACCTACAAGAAGAAAGAAGAACCTACAAAACCCCAAAACACATCAAATCTTTAAAAAGGAAAAGATTCATATTGGGAGTCAGATTAACCTTGAAGGCCACCCGACTAAGTAAACTTATGATCTAGGCTCTACACTACATTTAAAACTCCATGTAGTTCTGCATGTGTGTGTGTAGAATTGTGCCCTAGGTGGATTTTATGTGAGTCACTCTTTAATAGTGAGAAATAGCTAGATGTGGAAAATATAGATAGATGTGTGCATAGAAAAATGAACTTCCCCTCCTATGAAGTGCATGTAGAAGAATGTAGTCAATTGTCCCTTATGTGAGTGCTATATGGATGCTTGAATACTCTTGTAATGACCTTTGGATGCAACCTTGGGTGGTGATAGATAATGCCTAGTGTTTGGTCCTTTATTATGATCACATAGCTATGTATTTATATGATTCCCTTGTTTGAATTTCCTAATTAGCCACTCAAATGCTGACTAGTAAGAAATAAATATGTCCAATAACGAGAAAGGACCCAAAATATTTGAGCAAGATAAAAAGAGGTCGAGGGAACCCAAAGGGGACGAGGCCACCTGGGTGTTGTTGTCCTGGCTAGGAGTTAGTGTCCAGACTTAGAAAAAATAAAATGTTGAAAGTCATACTAAGAAATAAGGTGTGTAAGAACAAGAAGGAAAATTGAAAGCAAACAAAGAGGCCAAATACAATGTTCAAGTAGTACGTTTATCTCTTAAGAATCATATCAATAGTGTCATGTGATGATGCCTAGAAGTATAACCAAAGTGCATGATTTAGTGTCTACAATTTATTTTTAATAGAGTTGTGTCATTGGTTGGAAGCTTACGCATAAAACATAATTTTATCCCCAGGAATGATACCTTAGACAAAGGAAGACTATCAGACCCTATTTGATTCTACTGAGATGTGGACTAGAGTTGTGGATCATTGGTGGGAAGATGTATTGTACAATTATACTTTGGAGTACTATTTTATATGTATTATCTCCCTGAGGAAGTATAGTTTTGGTTCTTGCATGAGCCAAGGGGATATTATTTATGTGAGCTACCTTTAGCTATCAAGATATTGATGGTAGAACTAGGAATTGAGAGATTAACTATGGATAGATAAATCCCCACCATGCACAGGGGTAGGAGTAGGTGTGGAGAAAGATGATGGTGGACCTAGTGGAAGAGAGGAAGATAGAGGAGAGATGACTCAAGTATAACAAAGTGCGATAGAGGGTAGTTGTCATAGCACTAGTGTAGATAAGAATGATGACTAACAAAGGTTTCAAGACCCTCATGGAAGACAAAGAGCCATAGTATCATGTCCTCTTGAGTTTTCGAAAGTGTAGTAAATAGACCCAATCAGATTCTGATGAAAGTGTATTAGAGGAGAGAATAAGAACCATGGGCATGCATCTGAACTAGCCTAGCTATCTAACCCCTGTATAAGGTGTTCCAAATCCAAAGGTAGTTGTTAAAGGGTATTATAGTGAAGGAAAATAGACAACATCTCCACATAGGAAAGGAGATATAGGTAAAAGTAATTTAATTTCAATTTAGGAAGGGGAGCATACCAATAACGTGCACATGGAAGCATAGTAGGTGCCTGTGTTTGGGAGTACTTTTTGAAGAGTCTTTATAGGTGCGGAATCAAGACATGATTTTGGCGCACATTCCATTGGAAGTAATCCTATAGGTTCTACGATAACATAAATAGTACCTGTCTAGTTTAGTACCACAATTGGGACATAAGGGATCTCATCTATAGGACCAAAGGATGTGGCAGGTTATGTTGGTGGCTTAGGAGGTTCAGGCTAGCCAACGCATGGAGGAAACCCTGGTGGAGGTTTTGGATCTGGGTCTAATCCTAATCCAAGGTAAGGTTCACAACCACCTCCAAACCAACATCATTTAACACCACCTCATAAATCACAACAACAAACACCTCATGTCTAATTTGAGATGTATTTTCACTTACTATACTATAAAGGTGTGGAGGATGCAGCTAATAACATGCATAAGTGTGAATTGATATGGAGAGAAAAGGGCATTACATCTCCCGATAGAAAGGCAAGTAAATTTTCCAACACACTTAAAGGGATGCATGCATGGTTGGTACATAAAGTATGATCCATAACAGACTCTAGTGGACTATGATGTGTTGTGAACAATGTTTATGGTGGAGTTCCATATTCCAAAGTTTGAGAAACAAAGTATTAGTGTGCTAAAGGACATCAAGTAGGGTTTTCTAAAAGGTATGCAAGTACGATGTGCATTTTAAAAGTCTTTTTTACAAACTGTCTTACGATATTCACCAAATCTAGCATGCAAAATTTCTCATTGAAGGCCTATTAACCTAATTCCATAAATATTTATCACATAAGACTTATTTAGATCCACACAAGGTGTTGGAAACAACCCTACATGCTGAAGCGGTTGGGAGTGCTGATACTAAAGTGAGCCCGTTTATGGGGGTACATATAGCAGCAATGGATAATAAATTGGAGAAGCTTTCTGCCAATTTAGTATATGAGACATGTTGTGGGTTTTGGTGTAACAATTGTGAGGTTGAGGGAAACATGAAGGATAACTACCACACAGGACTGTACGCACACTGTTACAATCTTGTGAGATTTGTCACAAGAACCATGATGTTTGACATTGTCCCCTCTTAAAACATGTGATGATGAACAATGTATATATGTATTGCAAGATATGTGATGTGCACACTCATGATACCAAATATTTTAGGTTGATAGAAAAAATTCATGAGGCATCCGTGACTGGGTTATGACAAACCACTATGGAAAGTAGCTCCTAGGTATAGGAAGCCCAACCTAATGAAGGGCATAATAATGGAGATGGTGGATTTCAAGTTAGATACTAGAGAAACGGCCATGGTAGAAGAGGAATATTCATGTGCGGGAATTTCTACACTTGTGGGTCCCCAGATAATTACCAGTGCGAGTGTCCCCAAAATCTAGTATGTTCCTATTGTGGAAAGTAACATAAAGTTGAGGATTATCCTGATCTGTATGAGCATATGTCTAAAAGTAAAAATAAGTACAAAGGATAAAGAATGATCAAGGTACAATATGTGAGGAATGACCAATGGATGTCGAAGAAGACAACTAACCTAGATTTATAGCCCATGTTAGTAACCACTTACATAGAAGCAAGGTGCACATAAAAAACTCTTAAATCCAAACCACTCATTAAGAGAGAGGAGGTTATGCATGCTAAGTAACCAGATGATACCCACTAGAAGGAGGTCCTCTAAAAGGATATGGGGGTGATCAGAGATTTGAAAGGAGAGATCAAATAACTAAAGGAGTAGGTGCACAAAAGAGAACACATGAAGAATTATGAACTTCTACAGAAAGACGTAAATGATCTGAAAGAGGTATGTAGGATGTTGTGGATAGAGAACATCATCCCACTATTAGGGAAATGACTGAAAGAGAAGGTACCAAGTGTAGTATTTGAGCAAGAGCGTAACATAATACATGTAAAATTTCCACCACACAACCATGAATATGACAAGGATATCACACTAGATGTGGTTATTGATGGCTGGTTGGTAAGTAAAATTTTTATTGATAAATGCACTGAGGTGAATGTTTTGAATTTAGATGCATAGAACTAGATGGGGAGACTGCCATTGCAGCCATATTCCAATGTGATATATATGGTGAACGATACACGTGATATGTCTATTGGGGCATTGAAGGATGCCTCAATTACCATCCAAGGAGCCAAGTTTACTTGGGACTTTGAAGTATTGGAGCTTACTGAGGCAGATAACTTCTAATCATTACTTGGATGTGTTTGGTGCTATGTGAACAATGCTAACCTATGCTTTAACAAGAGGTACATTATTTTTGAGAAAAAGGATGAGCATGTGATCATACCTTTGATTGATGTGAAGGTAACACCTTATGTTGAGCCTTTGAGTGAAGAAGAGCTTTGTTGAGCCCGGAAAATGACTAAGTCCTAAAATAGAAGATGAGTGCGCATGGAAGTCACTATGGAGAAAAGCGCATAAGTGAAAAAACGCGAGGAGAGACAAGTTTGCACACAAAATTAGGAAAGGGTTTAAGGTTTTAAGAAATTATCCACATTTCAGTTGAAGGGTATCACATGTAAAACAATTGAAGTTGTGGATAGGCGTAATGATGGCAAGGTTGTTACATGGAGACTTGGATCTCAAGAAAAGAATATTCTAGGGAATATTTATGGTTACGGGATGTAAAGTGGAGGTTGTTATGGCTAGCTGGAATCTACATGGCTTAGACACTCGAGTATAACAAGATATAATGACATTTGGCATGCAAGCGTGCTTCTAGAATGATGTTCAAGTGATCTCCTATCCTATTTTAGGATAAAATGGGGTCTAGACAAGAGGAGAATGAATTCGTTTTAGTGTATGCATAGGTATTGGGTGTTAGAGATGAGAGGTGTAGTATGGGTGCATATGGGATGAGTGGTGTATTTCTACAGGAAGGGATTATGTAATGGTTCTAAGGGAGTAATATAGCGGTTTTAGATCAAGGCCATGGGAAGGGTAAGATGATAATGGTAGAATCATGTATTGATATATTTCTAAACCTCTTTGATGTAATATGAATACTTCAAACATTTGTTAATCAATATATGAAGGGTTGTTTTGAATATTTGTGTTTATGGGTTAAAACCCTAGTGTATTTCATGTTACTCATGGTACAAATTTGGTTCTCTTATGCTGTTGTAATTTTTTCTATTATATCATGGTGCATCTATGATTAGATCTAGTACTTTTACTCTGTGCTAGAGTAAATACTTATATTTTTGTTTCTACAAACCATTCATCCATTAATGGCAGACATTCTTACGAAGCTCACATAAACGAGGGGATCAATGTCTACACATGCCTCGGGTGAGAACCCAGCTAATGTTGGGTGATAGGCTGATGTGCTTGGGATTTAAAGGGAGAAGGAAAATGAGACTAAATTTTGGTTCCATTTCCGGGACCTCTTTTGAAGTTGTTGTGAGAATGGTGTGTGACGACATAATGCTTGAGCTTGAACAACATTGATACTTAGCTTAAAAGCACAAAGGATGATTTTTATCAATGATTTAACACTGGATTTGAGTTTGATGCATGTAAATGGGTAGAGGAACACTTGTATATGAGCTTTATGAGATATTATTTTTTTGTTTTCTAGTAGAATTGTATGAATGGTTGTCATCATATGCATCAAAGAAGATTTGGTACTATAGACCTCATTTTTGGACCCAAGAAGAGTATCAGAGGCTACATGATGCTAATTTGACATGGACTGATGTTGTTGATCATTGGTGGAGTGGAGTGTTGACTAGATATACCATGGAATACACAATTTAAATGTATTATTTCTCAGAGATTGCTTATTTTGAGTTCTTGTGGAAGCCAAAAGGATAATTCTAGTGTGCTATGCCATTAGCCATTAAGATCCTAATCATCACTCTAAGTATGGAGGCACTTCCTATGGCTGGTTAACTTCCCACTAGGTGCGGGTCGCGAAAGTTGGTGTGGTGAAGGATGAAGGACCTTACAGGGGAAATGGTGAGAGAGGAGAGGCAGCTCAAGTATAATGAAGCATGAGAAAGGGAGTTAGCAAGACAATGCGAAGCTACATGAGTGATGGACTTATAAAGGTAGACGTTGCGGGAATGGTTTAAGGTTCTCATAGAGGATGTGGAACCTAAGCAATCTGAGCTACCTCATCTTAGCAAGCATGGAAGAGAAACCACCTTGGCTTTTGGAGAGAGCTCATCATATAAAGGAAGGAGAAGATCCATAGGCACACATATTAACCCACATGACAACCAGACCCTTGCGCTTAGTTTTCTAGTTCCTGAGATAATTTTTTTTAATCTAGTTGGTATTGGTATTGGTAGTCAAGAAAAACCTAATAGATATAATTTTTAACTCAGTACATGTATGGCGCCACTGAAATTTCTGGTGTTTGGAGGTATCCTCTCTGGTATAACATTTGGGCAAGGTGTGAGTACACAAAGCTTGGGTATCACATCTGGAAGTGGTTCAATGTCACATATTTTCAGCACGTAGTTTAGCACAATGGTGGGTACATAGAGCGTAACTACATCAGGTCCCATACCTGCTATGGGAGGAGGATCTAGTGGATCAGGAAGAATAGGAGCCAATGGATCTAGTGGATATGGTTGTGGAGGCAACACAGGAGGGAACCAAGGGTCAGGATCTAGTGGATAAGGACCTCAACCACCTCAACAAGTGTTTTTTGAGATGTCTTTGCATTTTCCTAATTACAAGGGTATGGAGGATCTTACAGAGTATGTTCATAAATGTGAATTGCTATAGCACGCTAAGGGTATCACTTCTCCAGAGCAGAAGGCAAGTTAGTTTATAACTACGTTGCAGGGGTGCATGTATAGTTGGTACCAAAAGTGTGAACTACATCAAATGATGGTGGATTATACTATGCTACATGATGCCTTTGTGATGGATTTCCACATTCCTGAGTTTGAGAAAAAGAGCATCAAAACACTAAAGGAAATTCAACAAGGTATGGGAGAGAGTGTGCGAGAGTATGATGCACACTTTAAAACTCTTCTGTCAAAGTTGTCTTATGATATCCATCCTTCTCAGAATGCTCAGTGGTTTTTTGGAAGATTGATAATGCCTTTCAGATGATTTCTTTCCCATAAGACTTTCATGGACCCGCACAAGGCCTTGGAGGATACTCTGCATGTTGAGGCCATCGGAAGCGTTGATACTAGGTTAAGCCCATTTTTAGAAGCACAGATCACTGCCATGGCAAAAAAAATTGAAATATTGTCTATGAATTTAACTCATAAGACTCGTAGTGGACTATAGTGTATGGATTGTGAGGTAGAAGGACACATAAAGGATATTTTCCCATGAAATTTTGTGTGCGCTATGTCAATAGATTGTGAAATCTGTCATAGAGATCATGATGTAAGTAGATGCACGTTGTTGCAGCCCGCGCTCCACAAGAATGTGAAATCTTATTGAAATTTTTTCTCATCTACAACTCATGATATAAAGGACTATCAATTGATAGACCAAATCCATGATGTCATTGTTATTGGTGTACACCATAACAACATTAGGAACAATTATAAGAATGAATGTCATCAGTATTAAGGGCACGGAGATGGAGGTGATCAAGGAAGAGGTTTTTTAAGAGGATTCATAGGTCATGGTGGTCAAAGAGGTAGGAGTGAATTTCCCATGGAACTTGTTAAAATTTTGGATCTACTGAACACTATAAGCGTGAGTGTCCATATTTTATACAATGCTCATGGTGTAGAAAGAAGTATATGTATGAGGAGTTCCCTGAGCTGTATGAAACAAATGAGATAGAACCAAAAGAAGGATAGGGGCATAGGGATGGCGATCATGAAGCGAGATGATCCATAGTGGATGCCTAGGGTAGCACACAACCTTGAGTTGGAACCTATCCTAGTAACTATGCGGGTGGAAACCACGTGCACCAGGGAAGAACAAAAGCAAAGGCCCCTCATTATAAGAAAAGAGGTATTATATGGGAAATACCCTAATATTACTCATTAGAAATAGGTCTACCAAGAAACCATGGAGGTGATTAGAAACTTGCAAGGGAAGATTCAGTGTCTGAAGGAGAATTCATGGAAGTTGGAGTAGAAGAAGAGTGTTAAGGTCTCATTGAAGGACATAGATGATGTCAAAAAAGTGTGTAAGATGTTGCACCAGGAAAATATTATCCCTCTATTAGGGGACTGGCTAAGAGAAGAAGTTTCACGCACTAGAGGTGAGCACAAGAGGAAGGTCTTGCATGATAATCTGCCCCCTCATAGTATTGATTATGAAAATTAAATCACATTGAATGTAGTTGTGGATGGATGGCTCTTGAAAAATATTTTGATTGACATGGGCAGTGAGGTCAATGTTCTCACTTTAGATGTATGGAATCACTTGGGGAGGCCCCCATTAAAGCAATCTTCAAATGTGATGTATATGGAAAATAAGATAAAGGATATGCCCATTGGAGTTTTGAAGGATGCATCCATAACCATCAAAGGGGAAAAGTTTACTAGTGATTTTGAATTCTTAGCACTTACCAACACAGATAACTTTATAGCATTACTTGGAAGCCCCTAGTGCTATAAGAATAATGCTAACTTGCTCTTTAACAAAGGGTACATAAGCTTCAAGAACAAAGAGAAACACGTTGTTATTCCACTGACAGATGAGAGGTATGTGCCATATATGGAACCCTTACGAGAAGAGGACCTGGATAGAATATATGTGCACACCATTAGAGACATCGAGGTTGTCCATCCATTAAGAGGAGTCATTAAATGTGAAGATTCTCAGTATATTAGTGATACAAATAGATTTGCACGTGACAATTGGGCGCATGGGACCTATGAGCTGGTCGGAAGACAAATGAAGGGCACTATGACTCGAGTTTCCAAGGTGTGCTCGATTAGGCAACTAGGTGGAAGGCAGTTACCCAGGTTCATTGGAGAGGGAAACCCTGATGTCTTTTTACCCACGATAGAGGTACGATGGACATGTTAAATAGAAAGGAGGAATATCTTTACTTATACCTTACATGAAATTATAGTGCATTGGTGGGAGACACATCGAGACAATCTTCTAGAGTGTCACAAAGTGAGAATCGTGTTCTCTATTAGGTTTCTCTAGAGAAATGCACCCTCTGCAATACATGACTATCTTGGGAAGGAGTCCACATCATTCCATGTCTAGGAATGTGAGAGAGCCTGGATGGTAGGCTTGGAAGCCTTACCTACTTTATTATGGGTGCATAAGTTCTATTCCACCTTGCAGGGTTATGTGCACGCATTGTACATTCATTCAGAGTTACATCATCGAATGCGATATTGGAAAGAGTTGATGAGGGATATCATTAAAACATTTTCAGTATCTAAGTCTTAAGCCATTGGTAAATGAGGCGTTGTAGGTAGTCAAGCACCTTACCTTGGGAGATATTTCCTTGGCTAAGGATTCAATCCTAGATTTATTAGGGGAACCTGAGTTTGGAGTGTGATTTGTAGAATAAGAACTAGAAGGAGAGACGAAGGAGATACAACTTGAGTGTGCCTTCCTGGAGAAAGAAAAAGGAAAGTTGGTATACTTAATAGATGGCAAGGAAGTAGAAAACATGGATGTTAACCACATATAGGGTATGCAAAAATTATTGGACAAGGAAAATGAGAAATATCATGCCTACCACGAGCCTTTGAAAATAAAGAAGTTTAACAATGGTATAGAGGCAGAGCCGAAGGAAGCTGTCATCGGAGATTACTGGTTAGACCAGGAGATTTCAAAAATAGTTGAGCTATTGCACAATTTCCAAGACTTGTTCCCACGTGGGTACCATTAATTAAAGGGAGTTCACCACTCTCTAGGGGAAATGAGGATTAAGTTAAAGGAGGGTGCACACCTGGTTTGGAAGAGACCTTACAGATGAACCTGAATTTATGCGTAAAATTTAAGGAGGAAATTGATAAGATTATATAATCTTGTATCATTGAGTTGACTGAGGAATCTGAATGGTTGAGCCTAATGGTGATTAGTATTAAGAAGAATGGGAGGATAAGGATATGTGTAGACTATAGAGATTTAAATGCTTCATTTGTGATAGATCCTTTTCCAACCCTGTTTACTAATGAGATATTAGAGGGTGTTCCAGGGTGAGAGATTTATTCTTTCAGAGATGGATTCTCCAGATATGATCAGGTAAGAATTGTGAAGGAAGACCAGGAGAAGACCACTTTCATGATGGATTGGGGAAGATTTTCCTATATCATTATGCCCTTTGGGCTTAATAATGCATTTTGTGTATTTGCTCATCATGGTACAAACATTTCAAGACTTCATCCACAAATTTATGTGAATCTACTTGGATGACTGGATGGTGTATGGGTTAGCAATGGATCATCATGACAATTTGAGGTTGATGTTTGAGAGATGTAGGAAATTAATTATCTCCCTGAACATTAAGAAATGTGTCTTTTCTACTCCATTTGGAACATTACTAGGTCACATTATATGCAAGGAAGGCTTATTGGTAGACCCTGCGAAAGTTGTTATTTTAGGGTTAGAGGAGCCTACTAGTCAGAGTGCGGTGCATATATTATTAGGGAACATGAGCTATTATGGAAAATTTGTCAAGGGCTATGCTAGGATTTCCACACCATTGGAAATTTTTTAAAACATAATAGTAAATTTCATTGGGGTGAGGTGCAGCAGGTGGATTCTGACATCTTAAAGGAAAAACTTACTATTACGCCCATTTTGCACTTTCCCTCTTGGGACAATCCATTTTGTGTACATGTTGATGCATTGGGTATGGCCGTAGGAGTAGTGTTAGCATAACTTGGAGAGGGGATTTTTTATCACCCCTTGTGTTTTACAAGTAGAAAATTATCGTTGACAGAGTATAATTATACAACAATAGAGTGTGAAGCATTTTCCATGATCTATGCATTGCATAAATTTAGGAAATACTTGTTTGCTACCCCGTTTACCTTTTATAAAGATCATATGGCACTCAATTACTTGGTGAAAAAGCTTTTTCTACAAGGGTGTATATGTTAGTGGATCTTATTGTTTCAAGAGTTTGAATTTTCAGTTGTCGTGAAACCAGGAAAGAGCAATTTAGAACCTGACCATCTATCATGGATTAACTCAGAAGAAGATGTGTACAAAATTGAGGAAACAATGCCAGATGCATATTTGTTTAGAATATAATGCACATCATCTAATTTGAAGGATATTATTATTTTCTTGTGAATGGGTGTGGCGTTAGAAGAAATAAAGGCCTTGGAGAAAAAGCAATTGGAAATATGTACCATGCCCTATATGTTTATTAGCGAAGACCTATAAAAATTAGGCTGAGATGAGGTTTTGCACTGGTGTGTGTAGGAACATGAGCGTGTTGACATCATCGAAGAAGCTCGTGGTGGCATTGCAGGAGGAAACTATACAGGGAGTGTGACTGCGCACAAGATCCTATTGGCAGGCCTTTGTCAGGAGATAGTTTATAAGGATTGTATAGATTATTACAATTCCTATGACCATTGTCACCACCTTGGAAAGCCAGGGCAAAGAGATGAAATTCCATTAAGACCTATTGCTATTGTAGAGCCGTTTGACAAATGGGAAATTGACTTTGTGGGACCTATTTCCCTATCTGCGTGTAGGACAGGTTCCTGATATATTATCACTTGCATAGACTATCTTAAAATATGGGAAGAAACAAAACATATGAAGGATTGTACGGTGGTTACAATAGTTGGGTTTTTATGGGAGGATATAATCAGCAGGTATGGATGCTCATTGAGTTTAACAAGTGATAATGGTGCTCACTTTTTGAATGAAACTATTAGAATATTATTAATAGAGTTTATGGTGGCCCATAACAAAACTATGCCCTATCACCCTCATGCTAATGGGAATGATGAGGCCTTGAAAAAAATATTGAGCCACACATTAACTAATATTTGCGATGTTAGAAGGAGGGACTGGGATGAAAAGGTCCTTGCAGTGTTATGGGCATATCACACAACTTGTAAATAGTTGAATAAGGCCACACCATTTCAATTGGTGTTTGGCATGGAAGTTGTTCTACCCATTGAATTCCTGTTACCATCCCTATGTATTATGTGTGTAGGAGGATTGGCTAATGAGTAAGCATTAGAAGATCACATTGAAAACGTTTTGATGTTGGATGAAAGGATAACCATTACTAGGTGGAGTCAGAAGATTGAGAAAGCTAGATAGAAGGCATGACATGATCAAAATATTAGGAATAAGGAGTTTGAGGTTGGTAGATGGTTCTTTTTTACGAGTCAAAGTTTATGCACCATCCTGGGAAACTCAAAGTACATTGGTTGGGACCATATGTTATCTCTTATATATTTGATTCAGGAAACTACTAGTTATAAGTGCTGGATGGGACATAGTTGCCCGATTATTTTAACTAGTGTAGGTTGAAGCCCTACTATAAATAAGTCTTTTTTGTATTTGTAAATAAGGCAATATTGCTAGTTATCTTAGGATTTCCCTTAATGAATTTTTCCTTTATATGTGCTTCCTTTCTTCGTCACTTTTCTTTTTCTTTTCATTTCATTTATAGTGGGTATGCTTGCGCACCGGTATCCAGTTACTATCTAGAATGGTTTTATGCACAGAGTACTCTGAATCTATTTAGTATGGGGTGGAGAGTGTAAAGAAGAGTCTTAATGAATAGTGCCATAAGAAGAAAGTGTTGTGAGTAATGAAGTTTGGTGGACCGAATGAGAAAATCAAAATCACATGGGTTTAGAGGAGTGTGCGTAGAATAAGTGATTATGGGTGAAGATTGGTGTCAAAATCTTTATAAAAACCATGTACATGGATAAAAGTGCATAACAAACTAAGATAGGTTGCAACAATAACTTGGTATAAGATGTAGGGGAAGACGTACTTCAACATTGAATGCGTGCGTAAAGAAGTCTGCGGTCGATGAAGTTTTTCTTGCCAGAAGGTTGAGGAGGTTAGGCATAAGTTGTTATGTGGAGGAAAAACACTAGACACAATGCGCGAGATAAAAAATGTTTGAAAAATATGAATTTAATGTGGTAGTACATCGGTAGGTGGCACGGAGATTAATGCAGAAAATGAAAAAAACTATAAATATAAGGTCAAGGTAAGTTATTTATTTTTACCTTGCATTTGTTTATTGAAGAGCTCTTGCGAACTAGGGCATCCTTACAAGAAAATTTGTGGAAAAAACTACATCTCTCAAGAAGTGGAGAACTCTCTTCTACAATCACTCATTCATGACCAAAGTGGATACACTAAGCACACAGGTGTGCACGGACAAAAAAGTTTGGTAGATTCCCATGAGTATTTACCATCATATTTTAGACATGAGAGTGTTCCAGGTTAGGGTCCTAGTCCAGCTTAGGACACGGGTTTTAAAGAAATCTCACACCCACTAAAATTGGTATGCCAAGGGACTGAGATCTTGTTGACTACTCTTGATGCATCCTAAGCCTGAAGCATCTTGTTACTACATGACTCTAAAAACATCTATGCCTATTCCAATAACACATGTTGTGTATGTTTCTTCTTCTCATATGGGAAGGGAAAGTTTTGAGAAAGATACCAATGCAGTCTCAGTTCTTACATGCTCCATTCTATGGGTTTCACTAGTGGAGGTATTGGCAGACATTCACAAGATATTGTTTCACCTATTTAACTATGTTAAGTGGAATTCTTGCCATGACATTGGTTTTCAAGCATATACTTCATTCGGATCAGCACATTGACATAGCTCCTATTTTTTTCACTTGACTCTTTTTGAGGATCATAAGGACACAGTATGACAAGTTGAGTGTCCGATGAATCTGTCAAGACCACATTGGAGAAGGTTGGACTCTGAGACAACTCTAATGAGTTTCCAGATGTCAGACATGATGAAACCTGACACACACTGGTATGATGTTCGCTTGTACATGCACCCATTGTGTGTTTTTCACCAAGCGCATATGCAGGATAGTCTTCTTCATCCATCTATGTTGAGTTGGGGTGGATATCTAAAGATACTCGTGGGCTGATCTGCATAAGAGAATTCAATAGATGAGGACTCTGGATGAGGAATGGTTCCTCCACCTATCATTCTCTTGCTCAACTTTCTATACCTTCTACATTGTAATACTTATTTTTTTGAGCATTTTTCTTTAACAGGTGTAGTGTATATCTCCTGTTTGTTGAGAGATTTTGTATCTCTATTTTCGACACTTTTGACATGTTGACAGTCTCTCTTATGGGGAGATATTCTAGTGAATCCCAATGTTATTTTGTCAGTGTTCGAGTAGTTTATTTTGGGCAACTCATACAAATTTTTGGTATCACTCCACCCATTCAGTATTATGGGAGGGTGTGCTATTGATCCTGCTTCTTTGGGAGTACCCTAAAGAGGACTCTTCCCCAGCTAAGAGGTCTCAGTCATACAGTTGTGATACAATGACTATTGCCTATAAATTGCACTTGGAGAAATTGTATAAGCAAATGTGTGATGTATTTGTGGCAGAATATAGAATCCCTTAAAAAATGCCATCCTTGGTGGATGGTGAGGCTGATTTCACTGTATAGCAACACTTCTGTATAGGCAGATTCACTTTGGCAGATGACACAAAAAGTCCATGGGGTAAAATACCTTTTTCCTTCACAGTGAAATATTTTCAAAGCATGGTTAACAAGTTCAAGTGAGGTAGATCAAGATCACTGTGTGCTACACTGAACACTAGGGTATCCCCAAAAATGTGCATATGTGGAGAAGTATGTCTCTCATGACATACATATGGTAAAATATTTGTCAATACCAATAGTAGTAAAAATGATATCAAGGGTATATATACACCTGAGGCCCAAGTTTTAAAAAGGTGCATACATTAAGGATGATGTATCCATCCTAGAATACCCCACTGGAAGAAAGAAAGTAGTTCCAAAGAAGATAGAGAGAGGAAAATTTAAAAAGCACGACGTCAAGCATGCATACAGTTCAGACCATAAGGGCACATGAGTCAAGTGCATGCCTAAGTACTTAGACATAAAGGAAGAAATCCCCCTTAAAGGAGAAATCACAGGAGAAGGAAATTTTACCTGAGATAGAAGAGTCAGTAATCAAGAAGAAGAAAAATATGGTGCGTAGTTCAAACTCTGAGGAGAGAAAGATCATGAAGGGTGACAAATTAGAGGAGGATGATGATGAATGCAAGGAAGGTGAGGATACCCCTATGTACAATGTACATGAATATGATGAAGAGAGGAATGGATTTGAGGAGGGAACTCTGAATATGGGAGGAAGTGAAGAGGTGAGTATGAATACACAAGAAACGCCACACTTGGCCAGAGGGAAATTGGATGAAACTATGGAAAAGAAGGTGGAAAACATCATCTAGAACTTAGTGGAGCATAAGGTGGAGCACAACGCTGAAGAAATATTGAGAGAAATGGAAGAGAGCATAGACAAGGAGAGGATTCTAGTGGTTGTATTCCAGAAGGAAGCACACACCAGTGGAAATGGCTTGATGGTGGCACAAGGACACACAATGACTTATGTTAATGATCTAAACAAGGTCCTGCACGTGATTTTCCAAAACATGATTCCTACAGACCAACTCTTCTATTGGCCATCATTTGAGAAAGATGGTGTGTACACATACACAAGGAATATTTTTTCATGGACTTTCGAATCCCATGTTGATGAGCCCAAATTTGAGGTTGGTGCAGATGCAGTAATATAAATGCAAAACCCCAAGGAGGTAAATCCTATTGTGGATACCCAGTGGCTAATGGATGAGCAGGATTGTAATGCGCTTAACAAGATATTGGTAGAAGTGGAGGCAAGGTTATTTGGGAGGAATAACAGAATCAAAACCTTGGAGGAGCAATTAGAGGAAAAGAATAACAAGATAATAGAGAGAGATAAGGAGATAAAAGGGAAGGATTCTATAATTGTGCAGTTTATGGCCGAGTTTAGAGAGAAAAATGCAAAGGTGTGTGAAGACTATAAGAAATTGGAGACTATGTTAGACTCCATTATTTTGGTGTGCTTGGACTATGCCCCCTGAGCAGAAGTATGAGTCGGCCTTCCACTTCTTGGAGGATTTAAAGTGCTTGATCACAATGGAGAAACCACTTGCGCTGGAGTCGGCAGAAGACGTTTTGGTGTGAAAAAGAGAGAATGATAAGTTGAAAATTAAAGAGACAATAACTCGGTACTCCGACCTCCTTCCCTCTATAAAAACCACAACACACATGGCTTAAGTTATCTATGACAACTACGAAGATAAGGATAGGGTGGTAGGTGTATTGATTGCTACCCATGAGGCAAACTTGAAGGAGTTCTAGGAAAAGAAAAAGAATAATAGGGTAGAGTGGGAAAAGATCATAATAGAGGTTGAGAAGAAGACCGAGGAAATTGAAGACTTAAGGGTATCAATTAAAAATAAAGTTAAGGAATTATATCCCTAGGTTACACGAAGGATGGATGCACTAAGCAACCTTAACAAAAAGATGGAAAATATTGTTGATACAATGAAGGCTAAAGGTGATGAATTATCATTTGATGAAGTCAGTGAATTTTTAGGAGATTTATTTCAACAAGCATAGAGTGAGGTGGATTCCTAGAATAAAATTGAAGCATCCTTGAACAAAGACTTCCCAATCCTTTTACAGCAGTATAATTTTTTTTGTTCTTTGGCGTAAGCTGGATACAGGATATTCTTTCCCTCTATATTTTATTCTTTATTAAAGTTCAGGTTATTTTCTAAGGATGGACAACACATTTAGTGTGGGGTGATGTTGAGACCAGAAAATGACTAATTCCTGAAACAAAAGATGAGTGCATGCATAAGGCACTATGGAGAAAAACATGTAAGTGAACGTGCATGAGGAGAGACAAGTTTCCTCACATAAGAAAGAAAGGGTTTAAGGGTTTAAGGAATTAGTTGCATTTCAGTTGAAGGGTATCACATGCAAAATATGTTAAGCTACGGATGATTGTAATGATGACAAGGTTGTTACATAGAGAATTAGAGCTTAAGAAAAGAATATTATGAGAAATCTCTATGGTTACAGGCTGTAAAGTGGTGGTTGTTATGGCTAGTTGACATCTACATGGCTTGGACACTCGAGTATAACAGGATATGATGAGATTTTTCTTGGGGGTTTACTTCTAGAATGATGATTAGGTGAGCACCTATCCTATTTAAGGAGGAAATTGGATCTGGGCAAGGGAATAATGAATTATTTTTAGTGTGCGTGTAGGTATTGGGTGTTAGAGATGAGAGGTCTAGTGTGGGTACATATGGGGTGAGTGGTTTATTTCTATAGCAAGGGGTTATGTAATGGTTCTAAGGGAGTAATATATGGTTTCTAGATTAGGTCCATGGGAAGGGTAGGATGTTAATGGTAGAATGATGTATTGATTTGTTGTTGAACCTATTTGGTGTAATATGGCTACTTCAAACATTTTTTTAATCAATATATGAAGGTTTGTTTTGAATATTTGTGTTTATGGGTTCATACCCTACCATATTTCATGTTACTCATGGTATAGATCTACTTCTCTTATGTTGTTGCAATGTTTACCTTTATATCATGGTGCATCTATGATTAGATTTAGTGCTTTTACTATGTGCTAGAATAAATACTTATATTTATATTTCTATAAACCATTTATCCATTAATGGTAGAAATTATTATGAAGATCACATAAAGGAGGGGTCCAGTGCCTGCGCGTACCTCAGGTGAGTGCCAAACTAATGTTAGGTGATAGGCCAACGCACTTGGGATTTAAAGGGAGAAGGGAAACAAGAATACAAGATTAACTGGATGTGTGTGTGTGTGTGTGTGTGTGTGTGTGTGTGTGTGTGTGTGTGTGTGTGTGTGTGTGTGTGTGTGTGTGTGTGTGTGTGTGTGTGTGTGTGTGTGTGTGTGTGTGTGTGTATGCATATAGAAAATGTTTAAAATCGAGAATGTGGAGCCAAGTAATAAGGCATAATTTTGTGGGAAGATGTGCATTCTATCAGTGACACCACTAGTGTTTCCTGTGATAACTTGACTCATGGAACATATGAGATGGTTGGGTGAGGGGTTAAAGGTCATTAGGATGATCAGGTTGCATATGGTTGGACATATGGGCGTAACTCATTTACCTCAGTATACTGGTGAAGGAAATGCTGATTCATTCTTGTGCGCCAAGGAGAATTAGTAGAATAATGAAGGTGATTGAAGGAATATGATGGTCTATACTTTGCACATGATAACAATGTGCTGGTGGGAAACACATAGATATATCTTATTGGGTTGAAAATAAGTGAGAATCACCTTTTCAACGAGGTTTACTCATATCAATGTACTTACCATTATACATGAGTAAAATGGTAAGAATCCTACTTTGGTACATGTCCATAACTGTGAGAGAAAATGGTCGTAAGGCTAGGAGGAATTACCACCATCTCTTTGGGTGTAGAATTTCTATTCCACTCTATGTGGATGTGTGTGTGCATGGTATGTCCATGTTGAGTTGAAAAGGCAGAGTAAAAAATGGCATGAGATGACTACATGTATTGTTCACACCTTTGATTATTTTTCTAATAAGCCACATGTACATGAGGATCTACAAATAATAAAGCACATCACACTAAGGGGTAGTGTAAAAGAAGAAGAGCTCATGATTTAGTTACTTGGATATCCTAACTTCGAGGCACATGAAGATGTTTTTGAATTTGATAAGGTGTAATTGGGACATGCCTAGAAAGAGAAAGAAAAGGGAAAGCTATAATATCTCATTGACGATGAAGAGGTGGAGAACCTGGATATTAGCCACAAAAAAGGTGTCAATGAGGTAATGGACTCTACAAATGAAAAGGAATGAGGATACCATGCTCCCATGAGGACAAATAATGTTAACATTGACACTGAGAATGCACCCAAGGAGGCCATCATTGGGGATTACTAGTCAAAATAGGAGGTAACAAAGATCATAGATCTCTTGCATGACTTTTAGGACTTATTTCCTAGAGGTTATCATGAGTTGAAGGGTGTTCATCCTTTTTTGGGTGAGATGAATATTAAGCTGAAAAAGGGCACACTACCTAACCAGAAGATTCCATACAGGATGAACCAAAACCTGTGCGTGAAGGTGAAAGAAGAGATTGATAAGATGCTTAATTATGGGATCATTGAACCAATTGGAGAGTCCGAGTGGGTTAACACCATGGTTATTAACATCAAGAAGGATGGGAGGATAAATATTTGTGTAGATTATAGGGAACTTAATGCCTTAGGTTTCATTGATCCATTTCCCACACCTTTCTTAGAGGATATACTTGAGGGAATTGTAGGGTGTGAAATCTATTCTTTCACAAATGGGTTCTTAGGCTATCACTAGGTGTGCATTACAAGTGAAGACCAGGAAAAGACCACTTTCACCACTAAGTGGGGAAGTTTCACTTATAGAATGATGAGTTTTGGGTTGAAGAATGCACCAACTATATTCTCACGCATAGTTTTACAAGATCTCCATGACTTTATCCATACGTTTTTGCAGCTATATCTAGATCAACGGACTATTTATGGGCTTGTCAAGGACCGTTGTGATAATTTGAGGCTCATGTTTGAGAGGTAAAATAAGTTAAGAATCTCCCTTAACATTAAGAAGGGCACCTTTTCTACACATTTTAGCACTTTTCTGGGGCACATCATATGAAAGGATGGATTATTGGTAGATCTAGAAAAGATAGAAGTAATTTTGGGATTATAGGAACCTACCAATCAAAGTGAAATGCATAGATTTTTGGGGCATACTGGTTACTACAGAAAATTCATAAATTCATATGAAAAGATTACTACACCATAGAAATAATTGATCAAAGGAAAATTTTAATGGGGTGATGTGTAGCAACAGGAATTTGAGACCTAGAAGGAAAAATTAGCCATTGCTCCTATCTTGTGATTTCCCTCCTGGAAAAAACCCTTTTATGTACATGTTGATGCTTCTAGCCTGGATATTGGTGTAGTCTTAGTGCAACCAAGAGAGGGTAACATGGATCATCCCATATGCTTTGAAAGCAGAAATTTGACATAAGAGGAGCAAAATTATACTACAATAGAGTGCGAGGCATTATCTATGATCTACATGATTCACAAATTTTGAGAGTACTTGTTGGCTACCTCATTCATTTTATATACACATCATATGGCACTTAATTTCTTGGTTAATAAACCTATTTCACAAGGGTGCATATGCCGGTGGATACTCCTTTTTGAAGAATTTGATTTCACAGGTGTTATAAATCCAAGAAAGGGAAATCTAGGACCTAATCACTTATTAAGGATAAATTCTAGGGAGGAGGTGAAAATTATTGAGGACACTATGATTGATGCACATCTATTCAAGTTGAATCATACGCAAGCAGATTTGGAGGACATAGTAGTATTCTTTTGAACTGGGCTTACACCAAAAGGAATGAAGACGTTAGAGAAAAATAAGCTCGCTATCTGGGTTACACCATATCATCTCATTGGAGGCAACTTGTATAAAATGGGCCACACCATGACAAGGTCTTGTGATGGTGTGTTCTGGAGCATGAGCATGACAATATTATGGAGGAAGATCATGGAGATATTATAGGAGGGAATTATGAAGGATATGTGATGGTACACAAGATCCTTCTCATTGGATTATAATGGGAAACATTGTACAAGGATACCAAGGCTTATGTCAAAACATGTGATCATTACCAGTGACTTGGTAAACCTAGAAGTAGAGATGAAATGCCTTTGTGACCCATAATAAGCGTGGAACCTTTTTAGAAATGGGATGTTGAATTTTTAGGACGTATTGTACCACCCACGTACAAGACTAGGGCGTGATACATCATTAATTGCAAAGACTATTTGACAAGGTGGGCAAAGGCTGCACCTATAAAATATTATACAACAGCTATGAAAGCAAGATTTCTATGCGAGAATATTATCAGAAGGTATGGATGCCCATTAAGCTTGACTAGTGATAGAGGAAATCATTTCTTGAATAAGATAATTAGAATTTTTCTAGCAGAGTTTATGGTGGCACACCATAAGACTACCCCTTATCACCCTCAAGCAAATGGAACTGCTGAATCTTTCACCAATATCTCTAGATAGACATTGATAAAGATATGTGATGTTGGAAGAAAGGACTAGGATGATAAAGTATCAGCTGTACTTTGGGCTTACAGGACCACATATAAAAGATTAGACAAGGCCACACCTTTTTAGTTGGTGTTTGACATGGAGGATGTATTACTAGTGGAATTTCTATCACCATCTCTGCGTATTGCATGCGTAGGTGGATTGTTTGATGAACAAGATGTGAAAGAGTGCATTGAGAAATCAATGCAATTTGATGATGGGAACACTATTGCACATTCAATCTAGAAGACTGAGAAGGCACAATACAAAAACTGATATGATAGGATTTTAAAAAAAAAGTCATTTATAGTTAGAAAGATCATGTTTCTGTATGACTCCAAGTTTGCACGCCACATAGGGAAGTTGAAGGTTAATTACTTGGGACCTTCTGTAGTTACTAAGATACTTGAATTAGAAGCATGTCAATTACAGGTGCTAGATGACACCATGTTGCCCGATTAATTCAATGGGAGTAGGCTGGAGCCCTACTATAAATAGGATTATGTGTGTTTGTAATAAGGTAGTATTTCAACTTAGATTATTTTTCTTTTCATGTTTTGATTTTTTTTTCTTTGTTTGTTTTTTTGTAATAAGTGTATTTATGCACAAGGAGCTGATTACTATTTATTGAGATGATGCACAGAGGACCACACATAGTTTTAGTGTGGAGTGAACTACGTGTAAGGTTACAAAAGAGGTCATACGATATTGGAACTTGTGGTGAATCTGGTGGAGATGTGTGCATGATGGTATGAAGGAAAGAAACATGATAGAGAAAGGAAAAGGTGTTGTAGGTGCTAAGGATGACGTTTCTTTAAAAGAATTAAAGACTACGTGAGGAAGAAGCCATATAGTGTAACATGAGGTATGAAGCAACATGGTGAGTTGCTTGGTATTTTACATATAGGAAGATGTGTTGTGGTGTAGGTAAGTGCATACAAGGATGTATGTGGCCTGAAGTAGTGGCTTGTCAGAATATTATGATTGTTGTGCATTGAAAAAATAAGAATAAAGCATAGAAATATCAAAATGCATAATTAAAGATGTAGTACGGTGGTATGTGAGAAGCAATAAATGTGATAAAATTTGGAAATATATAAAAGGGGTGCTGGAGAGAGTTCATTTTCACCTTACCTTGTAAATAACTTAGGTGTTTGAGAGTGTAAAGTTGTGTGACCTTGTGTGAATTTGAGTGAGAATTGAAATAAATAAGATACTCAGATTGAGAAAGCACATGACCTGGCTTAGGAGATCCTTCTAGTGGAAGTTAGATCAAGGGGAATGCATGGAGGATTGAATTTAGCAGGTTAGGGTTTGAGTTCAATAGAGTTAGGGTTTTGTAGAAGGATATCGAGAACATAGAGCACAAAAGTTAGAGTTGTGAAGTAAAACTTTATGCAGTCGAAGAAATGACACTGAGAAATGTATCTACTATGTCACCTAAAGGAAAAGGTAAAGAATCCCAAGGTCAAGGATGCACTGGAGGAATGGTTTTCATAAATCCAGTATCTAGAGGATGTGATTATGTGTGAAAAATAGGAGTCTCACTTAAGGAAGTGAAAGGTTAGTGGCTACAATCATCAATCAAATGTAAACAAACATGAGATGGAGAATGAAATGGTATAAAAAATAGATGAGAGGACTCTAGATAGGAAAGTTAATTTATGATGATAAAGTGTAGAAGGAATTGGAGAGCATGGGAGTTATCCATCTCTATTAGCTATCTTACTTTGGCAAGCCCAAATGTTTTTATAAATGGTGGATGTCACGAGTCCATCAGGAATATTTTTATTTTTCAAGAAGAAAGATGCACCTCACTACACAACTGATTAGAAGAGTCATTGGGTTGTGGAGATCAGTTGCTGAAATAGAAACATATTTAGAGGATGATGCTGGAGTGGAGGCCACTGTTGCGTTGCCATGAAGTATAAAAGAGGAGCTAACATGATGGATATCATAAAAAATTAATGACATTGTAATAAGAGTTATCATGTTCCTAATCAGTTGTAAGTTGGGTGTGTAAGAGAGATGGACACAAGTAAACAAGAGGTGGCTCCATATTGCACAAAAGATGGAAAAAAAACTATTTATTAGATGGTGTATTTCATTTCCAAGGGAATTATTGAATAAGTGCGTGGAGGAGATAAAATAACTTGGGGTGTCATCCTCCTTTTGATTTTCATCTTAGAAATAAAGGTACCAGATAGACCAAGTGACAACATGTGGAAGTATTCCTCAGAGAACAAGTCCACTGCGAAGATATTATTTGAATACATATGTGATAGTATTAGTAATTCCTATAATTTAAGGGTGGATATATGGTATAGGAAAGTGCATGAGCCATTTGAACATGAGTGGTACATTCCTAGGGATTTTCCCTTAGTTTTGGAAGGGAAAGCAGAGTTTGTAGTTTATCAATACTTCTGCCTTGGGAGATTTTATTTGAAGATTTGTGGAAAGAGCCCCTGGTGTAAAATCTCATTTTCCTTTATAAAGAGGTACTTCCAAGCGTCAGTAAAGAGGTTTTAAGACATGAGAAAGATGAATTTTGATGTAGACAAGGTGGATGTTGATAACCATACTGTGTATCCTAAGAAGTCAGTGTATGTAGAAACCATGAAATAAGATGATATCAACATCAACTCCATGACTTTGGAAATAGGTAATGAAGAAGCAACTAAAGCGTACATTTACTTGAAGCCTAGGTTGGCCAATGGAAAGTATGTTGATAAAAAATATATCATACTACCAGAACCACCTAAGGGAAAGAAAATGATAGAAATAAAAAGGAGGTGCGAGATGAAACCTCCTTGCCAGGATGAGGAAGAAGAAGAAGAGGGCAGTGAAGAAGAGGATTCACACAAAGATACAAGATGAGGCATGAGTACCTCTGCAGCAACCAAAACTTCTCTGAAGAGACCCCGAGTGGTTTTGAGTGAAGAAAAAGAGGAAGCAGAGAAGAATATTGGAGAATAGATACTGCAATGTCCCCTAGTCATCCACAATGTGGAGGAAATAAAGAGGATTGTAATGCGTGTGAAAAATAAGGGCCAAGAATGAATGATGAAAAATAAGGTCCATGAAGGAATTATGAAGAAGAAGGGCCAAGAAAGGATGATGAGGAAAAAGGGCCAATGAAGCATGACATGAAGGAATTCCATTGTGAACCCTTCATAGAGAAATTAGGTGGAGATGTAGAGGTTGAATAAGAGAGAGATGTTGAGCATGATGAGGAGGAAGAGAAAAATAAGGACACAATTGCAGGAGAAGAGACATGTACGGGAGAAGTGGGTGGTGTACTAGACTCTATTATATAGGAAGTACTAAGGGGACCCTGTGGCAAGGAAAGAAAATGAAGGAAAATCCC
Source organism: Taxus chinensis (assembly GCA_019776745.2). Taxonomy (NCBI): domain Eukaryota; kingdom Viridiplantae; phylum Streptophyta; class Pinopsida; order Cupressales; family Taxaceae; genus Taxus; species Taxus chinensis. Next base: position 542,562,298 of record CM034152.1, on the reverse strand, counting down.
ATAGGGCCCACTACTATAGTATACTGATGACCCTACAAAGGACCTACACGTGAGATACCAAATTTCAGTGGCCACAAAATATCTCTTTTGTTGGTCTATTTGATAATACTTATGCTCTCCCACACACAAGAAATATTCTCTCTTGGGAATATTAGTCACATATAGAGGAAACCGAGTTCAAGATCAAAATGCAGCCATTGTCAGAAACTCATATTAAATTATCTCATGGGGATAAATTCCCCATGGTTGATGCATAAATGTTTATTTATGATAAATCATGTAATGCACTTAATAAACCAACATCGGAAGTAGGGGCTCATATTTTTGACAAAGATTATGTTATCAAGAGACTACACTAGGAGATGCAGGAAAATAATGAATTAATTACGTATTTGAAGGAGGATATGAGAGAGGAAAAAGGTATATCATGCATAACATACAAGAAGATGGAGTGTATTGCAGACATTTTCAATGCCATGTATCCAAGCCTAGATAAACATGCCAAAGAGGAATATGAAACAATGCTTCATTATCTAGAGGAATTGTCATGGATTATCTCACATGAGTTGAGAAAGGGTACAAAGCCATTAGCTGGGAAGATATCCATGAGAGAAAATTTGAGAGAGAGAAAATAGAATCACATCTAGCACAATACGAGACACTAGATGTAAAGGATAAGGAGGTTGCACAGAGGGCGAAGTTTATCTTTGACAACTTCCAATATTTTTACCAAGTAGTGATTGCCCATGCCACGAGTGAAGAATAAAATTTAAAGGAATTTCAAGTTAACATGAAGAATAATAGGGCTGAATGGGAAAGAATATTGGCTGAAGTAGAGCACAAGAGGGATTTATTAGCTTCTCTAAAAGTTTCTCTCAAAGATAGATTGAAAGAACTCTTTCCCCTGGTCACATGCATGATGGATGCACTGGATGATGGGGCTGCACAACTTGAGAAGATGATTGCAGACCTGAGAGGAAGAATAGATGATCTCACTCCTATAGAAGTGCCTACTATTATTGATGCCACTCCAATTAAGGAAACCAAGGAGTTAGAAGGCTAGAGGGAATTGGAAAATATTTTGCATAAGGAGTTCCCAGGGCTACTTCCACTAAAGAAGACATAAGGCATTAATTCTTTCAATTATTTTGGTGCAATCCATATTCTTATTCTTTCATTAATGGTGGGAAATTTTTTTATTCTTTAGAGGTGTTCTTTTATTCAACGTTTCTGAGGATAGAAAACACATCTACTATGGGGTAATGTTCATCAGGGAAAACTGCTAAGTATCAACAAGATACAAAGTCAAAACACAAGGACACGCATGCAGAGGAAAATCATAGCACACAAGGGGAATGTGTACTAAATATATGGGGTGGTGTGTGGAGATGCATGCACAAAGGAAAAGAGAATAAGGACTTAGCCAATTTTCAAGCCAAGGCAAACAATAGGAATAGTATGGTTGAGTTTTGACCACACAAGGGATGAAATCATGATGACTTAGCAGTCAAGAAAAGGGATATATTTGGAAAAATCACATTCAGGGGCATGGAGAAAGAGATAATAATAGGATTAAAGATGACATATATTTGGGATATTCTATTATTAGCTCCCTTTGTAGAAGTATACAAGCTTTATGCACAGTTGTTTTAAGAAAGAAATCATGCAGGTTGTTTTGCGAGCATTCCTATTATTAGGAGAGTGCATGGGTAGTGAAGGTAAATTTACCATGCCTATATATATCCATGATGTATGTCATTATTTACAAGAGAAAGATTGCAGACTATGCATGTAAGAGAAAATCTATGTTGTTTTGATAGATATTCAGGGTTTAAGGGTTACGTGCATGGTTCTGCACACTATTGTAATGATTGATTATGGATTCAGCTTCTAATATGTACTGAATTACTAGTTTTTGATGGATACATGTGGTTGGATAATGATATTTGATCTATATGAAGATGGTGTTATAATGATATAGTTAATCCTAGTTCTTGTTTGCATTAGTTAAGTATCTTCCTTATTATATGTGTTTCTAATTTGCCATTGCTAGAATGACTATTTGGATATGAATTTTTTATTGGTTAATAATATGATGAACATGCATGCTAACACCTTGGTAAGCATAAGAAAAGAGGGACTTGGTGGTTGCGCACATTTTGGGTGAGAATTCAGATTCATCTGAATGAAATGCCAACGCACATAACTAGTGAGTGCAAAAACATAAGGCTAAAAAAGTACACAATGGAAATAAGAAAAATGATTTTCATTTCCTAAAATATGATTTTATAGTGGACACAATGACCTCGATCTAACTTAGAAAGGAGTTGTCAATATATGTTGTGAATTTAGCTATATTAAACTACACTTGGATAATATCATCAAAGACCAATAATACCATTATATAATAGTGACTCTATGTAAATCAATAGTGTTTGGGACTTTTTGACGTATTTTTCACTTTTTTAGCTTATTCACATGTGCATACATGTCTGGATTAGGGTTTTAGATCATAATGATTTGGTTTGGAAAACCTTGTTTTTATCTTTCCTTTTTTGAAACCCTTATAATATAATCTACCAATAATACTCAATAAAATTCCCTAAGAGTTATTAGGTTGGAATCACCTCAACATGTCCAAATGTATGTGAGCACTAAATTATATACCAACAATATGAGGAGAGATCATGTCACATGTAGTTATATAAATCCCTATATGAGAATGTAACTATCAAATTAAAGTGCAACTTAGGATGATCCTTATTTTCTTCCTTGATACTTGGCACCATGTAAATTCAAATTCTTTTTCTTCATATTTAGTGTTATAGTCTTTTCTATTATTGTTCTCAAAATATATGAGATATCTATTATCATTTTGTAAAGTGATTTCCAAATTTTTGTTGAGATATGTGCATGATAATGACCTTGACAATCATTTTTTTATATATAGGTGAATCTTCATTAATTTCCCTAAGTGAGCTAGTGAAAATTCACATGTCTAAGTATAAGTGTTTTCCACACAAGGATAGTAAAAGTGGACTATATGCCACTGATGGCTGGTAGTTTCATTGGGTTAGGAATAAGGAATATATGAAATGAAGTGTTTGTATAGGATTATATGATGTTCCTCTATAGACTATAAGTTATTTTAAGAAAGTATAACTTATAGATAATGAGGATCAAGAGGATAAATGGGTAATTAGAAGGGGGAGTATGTGATAAAGAGTAAAATGTATGTCAATAGTCCAATTTTGTGAAATATTTCAAAAATCTATGATAACAAATGTCAAATATTAGAATTACATGTCTATAGTTTCCCACCTTTAACCAATTATTTGAAATTCTATACATAAAATTTATACTTGGGATAATTGACGAGGATGTTGACATTTTTTATTGGAATATCCCTTCATCCCATATAAATATCTTCAAGTAAAACATGTGTTGATTAATTTCCCATTAAAGTAATATAAATAATGAACCATTAAAAATATTGAAATTAGAAAAGAAAAGGAAATAAAAAAATACACATGATTGTATGCAAACCAATTTTTCACTTTTTGAGTCTTATTGAAAGGAGTGTCATGGGGTGAACATGCCAAATGCGATGAAACTTCTAAACTAGAGAGCTTATGGATATATGTTCTCTAACTAAACATACCAAAATTGAAGAGTTTAGGGATGTAAATTTCCCAATTGAATTTATGGGTGTCTAATAAGTAAATCATGTAATGGAGAGTGTTATCCACCATTTTCCATTTTTTTCCAAATAAATTAACAAGGATTTGTAATAAATACCATAAGCTATGAGGTCTTGAACTTGAGACAATAAGAGAAAAATTATTCATATCCCAGTTGATGGAAGAGCCAATAATGTGAATACATAGTAACATCATTCCCAAACCTGAATTATAATTTTTGAATACCAATAAATACATGCCCAATGTGATCAACAACCCTTTGATATGAATATAATATCTACAAATATTAAATGTATCCTCTTATATAATGTGATTAACTATACATATCAAATCTAAATATAGTCTCTCTAAATACATATACATATCAAATCTACATATAATTTGATTAACTATACATATCAAATCTAAATATAGTGCCCAATGTTTGAATATGGATGAAATTCATATATAATGTGATTAACTATACATAAATCTAAATATAGTCTCTCTAACATCATGAAAAATATCTCTTGAAACAAAATATGAATCCATGTAAACCATATGAAGTCAATACATCAAGAAGTAAATTTATTTGATAAATATTTTCTAGATATCCAAACTAAGCACATTCCGTGCCCCCATTTAGAATAAGGGATGGAGCATGTGGATCACTCACACATCACTCATCTAAAAATAAAGAGTTAAAATTACCATGTGTAGAATGTATTTAGCGATAAAGTGGGAGCCAAACTTGTTAGTATAATGTATACAAACATGTAGGATGTATTAACATATACACATTTGATCACTTGAAGAAAATATAACACATGCAATATAATACATGAGAATAATTTTTTTATAAGCATATAATATATCGTCATGTGAAAATTCAACTAGAGATAAATATCATTACAAGAAATATATAAAAATGAAGATTAAACTAACATTTTCTGAGTAAATACAATATGATATATATCATGGAAATTTGAGGACTAGTAGATTAAAAAAATAGTAATATTCAAGAAATAAATTAATCAAAACGAGCATGTAATGGATTAAAACATTATCAAACATAAACATTTAATATCATAGTTAAAGTTTGTAATCATGCATAATCATATATCAGCATTATGAAAAAGACATAAGAAAACATCATTGTAAATAATATCTCAAATAAATCATGACATGAAAAATTAAAAGAGGATCCTATGATATAACTCATAAATGACATGACACATAAGAACACACAAGTGAAATTATGGGTTAAGTTATCTAAACAGACGTAAGCACATGAAAATCAATGTAACATAGATTAATGACAAGAAATATAATCACATATTAATAAATGGTATCATATGTAAGCAATAAATATCATATGGAACATAAAAAATTACAATATCCATGTGAGTAAGAACTCTAAAGATACAAGAAAGAGGTATAGTGCTAAACTAATACAAATGGTCTAATTCAGACAATACATTTCAAATATCAATTCATACTTATAAATGGATGTCCTAGTACAATCTAAATTAAGTTAAATATTGATATTTGAAATTTATCTATCATTTTTTTTTTATTAAGGGAAAATATTTTTAAAGGGACTATACCCTGTATACAAAAGGGCTCAAAATCTAGATAGTCAAAATGAGAGATACATCCCAGAGAAGGGCAAAATGGCCAACCAAAGAGGGCTCAACAGCCAAGTAAGACAATACAAGTGAAGAAAGGATCCAAATGAACGATGATCCCAAAAGAAGCCAAAGAGAACAAAAAGCAACAAAGAGAGAAGCATCATAAAAAACTCTGCCAAAAAACAACGCCTGAACTGTCAGATAATAAGCAACATCGCAGCCAAAAAGCAGCCACACAGTAACCCGTTACTTTATTGCCCTGTCAATCTTGGTCTTGATGGCCTGCTAGTGACATGAAGAAGGCAATGGCAGTGGCCTGAGAGGAGTCAGTCACATCAACCTGGGAAATTGCCATATCTCTTTTCTCTTTAGGTCCCCAGATGTCCTCACTAACCCCACTTAAACTGCAGACACTATGCACATGCTACTCAATGAAATTATATATGCTTTGAGGGTAGATAATATACAGTCACTGCGGATTTTAGCATTGCCCATTCTGCCATCCAGGGACTATAAATTCTTGAAGACCTCAGCAATAACCCCCTCATCATCATCACTTTGAAGAATACCTTTACCCTTAGCTCTTTCCATATTTTTTATAGTCCCTTTTAGCTCTTGTATCTCCTTCTATAACCTGTCCACTCTGTCCATCAAGCCCTCCTCCTTGGGCTCCTCCATTGGAATATTGATATGCAGGAGGTTCTCCAGCAAGTTCCAGGTATTTATGGCTTCTTAGGACCCGTTGGGAAGGAGGGATTTTATCTTTTATGCTCTTGCTTTTCTTGCTGGAAGCAACAGTTTCAAGCTTCCTTTTCAGCAGGGGGGGAGTGGAAGCGGTGTGAGCAGGAGGAGGAATGGAGGAGGAAGGTGGGGTAGGATTCAAGGGGGGGCAGCTAGAACAATGGCGATGGATCAGGAGGATAAGTCCCTGTGCAAAGGGACAACCCTAGAGTGGCTCTAAACTTCCCTTATTGATTTCTCCAATGAGTTAATCAAATAGTGAGGAAAGCTAATGGTGATATTTCTACGAAAGTGATTTAGAAATATCAAATGCTTTTGAGGTATTGTCACAAATCTTCCTTCAAGAGTGACATACCTAACCACCATCTTGGCCAGCTCAGCAAAAGGTTCAGGGATCGACGCCACCTTGATGCCAGCAGTCACGAATTCAAGATTCTCACCATTGTCTAGGAAATTCTTGGTCTTGACCTCCCTATCCACCTTTTTACTCAAGAATTTAGTGCCCTCCAGGCTGAGGCCCCGTGACCTGGGTGATGAGCTCTTCTGTGACCTCAATCTCCATGTTATTGTATTTGACAATCCGATTCTTCCATCCCTGGGAAAATCTGATAGAGATGTCTTGGTCAAATCCTTGTACCCTTTCAATTAAATTAGACAGACCCCCAATTTGAAGGTAATTCCACATCACCGTGTTCTCTTTCCACGCCTGATTGTGGGTCGGTTCAGTTTTGCAAGGCAGACCCCCCATGTTTCCTCTACTCTTTTTCCTGTTCTCAACGGTAAAAATGCTCTCACTGTGCGGGACAGGCAGAGCTCTGATGTTGGTTTTTGAATCTTTCCTTTTCGTGAAAGCAGAATTAATTATTATAGCATACATGTAATTATTTCCCTGCTCCTTAGATTTCCTTCGATGCTTAAAAATGATGACAGTTCATCTCGCACATATCACATCAATCATCCATATATTATGTGATGTCATCATATTGTACTTGAGGATCCACACATTAACGCCCAAATTATAGCCATTAGTGCTGATTTTCACGGCCATGAAGATCATTGATTATGGCTTTATTGATTTGAGTGGGTAGAACACCCCCCTAAGCCAAGTTTGAAAAGGTTATTAGTAACACCGAGGTTAGCCAAGTTGTCAGCGACTCTATTTCCTTCCCGATAGGTTTGGGTGATTTTAACATTTTCAAATCTCTTGCATATATCAATGGCTTCCTCAATGAAATCTCTGATAGACCAGTTGGGGTGTTGCTTTTTGTTTAAAAGATTGATGATATTCAGAGAATGCCCTTCAATTATAATATTCAGAATATTACAATCTCTGGTAAGTCTTATACCCTAAAGAGCCGCCAGGGCTTCAGAGTAATGATTAGTCTGCCTGCCCATTCTCCCAGAAAAAGTAGCAACTAAACAACCTCTTTGATCTTTGATAACTCCCCCTCCTCCAAATTCCCCCAGATTACCTTTTGAGGCCCCATCAAAATTTAACTTGTGCCAATCAGTGGGAGGTTTAATCCATCGGACTATGTTTCTATCAATACCATTGTTATTCCTATTGCCAGTGTCAATATTCCATTCATTCAAGATGTATTCTTCCTTCTCAGGGTAGAGCCTAGTTTTAGGAGGTTTAAATCTAGCAATATTGTCTTGCACAGCAATGATGATTTCCTTGTAGATTTTGTTACATGCCTTTCTATTGTTTCTAAAAATGTTATCATTACGAGCCTTCCAAACTCTCCACATAGTGTGGGGTAAAACAAGTTGCCACACAATATTTTCACCACACAATGCTTAAACGGAGAGTCCCCATTGCTCCCAGGCTTGAAGATAGGTAAGGGGAAAAATCCATCCCTGATTAAACTTTGTAAAAATCAGCTGCCAATTTTTGAAGCAAACTCACAATGGAGGAATAAATGCTTTATGTCTTCTGCCTCTTTCTGACACATGCAACAATAATAGACGATGAATAAATTTATCTATCATTATTAGAATAATACACGATCAATTAGGGAATATAAATGGAATGAAATCACCCATATAGGATGAAAAAATGACTAAATAAAAAGTTTATATGTTGGAAAAAAAAGTGTGTAGAACATTTTCTATGATGGTTAAGGGATAATAATATGTGTAGGACATGTTTGAAAGTGATAGGAACATTTAAGAATGAATTTATATCACAAAATATATTGGGTATGAATTTGTCTAGGGTCTACCAAATCATCTGGAAGTGACTATTTGAAGATAAAATTTCTATGCAGGTTCACCTAGATATATATGTCTAGTTTCTATCACTAAAATAAAAATGTCGTGTAGTTGAGTTTTCTTCTCCTTTCTCAAACCATAACTTAACATTTCCTTGAATAAGGAAATCCTTAAAAAGGTGTAATAATTTTGGGTTGGACTAACCCCAACCATCCCCAATGGATAAGATTTTCCTACATGATAATATACCAAAGTGTCATGAAAATCCATGTAGTTTATCCCCAAAATCCTACAATGAGATACCATAGAAATATTTAAATAAATGAACTAAAAATTAAACTCTCAATTTTTAATTTGGAACTTAACAATATGAATTGTGAGCTTTAGACACTTTGTATTTATACTAGTGTTTGACCTAGAATAACACTTTCAAGTATTTATTTCTCTTTCATAGTGTCTCCAATGATGAGGAAATGTTTAGATGATTTTTAGATCTAGATCCTAGATAATTCCTAGATAGCTTGAATATATTAGGGTGTGTACTCATACAAATGATTTTTTTATTTTTATTTCTCAATTAACTCTGTTAAGACTCGATTTGATCTCACCCTTTTATCCAGTGCATGGTTCCCAAAAATTCCTCTCTGATAGGTTTGCTCATGTGAAAAACATATCCTTGAAGATATAATCATGTCTAATGTGAATGAAAACCTTTTATTTAGGGCGTTGATCCTCTTTTTCGATCGAGGATTGTGAAAATGTGTCATTAATGAAGAATCCCTATGAAATAGGTCGAAAAAACTATGTAAAACCGTAGTTTATCCCTTTTGAATATTGCCCTTGTTGTTCCCAGTGTAAATTGCACATTGCAAGAAATTTATCTGATTTTTGATGATACATGGTGTTGCCAAAATTTCCCCCCTTGAAAAATTTGAGCAATTTACATAAGGGTTGGACTTGGTGGATATTCAAAGACAAACATTGAGAAATTACAGAAGCAAGGAACATCACCATGGAAAGGAGGAAGGTTATCCACTTGTCCCTCTAACACACTTTGGATAAAGTGTGAGGAATCAGGAGCTATCAAGTTATGAAAGTTAGCCATGTGTCTTAAGTGTAGCAAGGCAGCCCAAGTGGGCTGAAAGGTCAAAGCAAACGAAAAGAATGTGCATGCCTTCACATGTCACCTAGGCACAACTTCAAAAGGGAAGAAGTCCATGGGAGGAAGTAAAGTTCTGCAGAGCATAGAAAATACCCCACAAATGGATATTAAAATTCACGTTATTCTAAGTAGTGAAACAGACTAAGGTTATAGTGTAGGATGGGTTGTGGATCATAGTGGAAGAAAATCACACCATATGGATGAGATGTGGGTGGTTTTTAAGAGTGAAGATACACTAAGGGATGGAGAAAACACATGGCGTGACACCATTGGATGTGCTCCGGTGGGTTTATTTTGTAAATGATAATATTTCCTTGAGGCCCTACACAAGACATGATTCCATTTCACAGTTAAAGTCAAAAGCAGAGCAGTGAGTTAAACATGTAAATTCATATATGTTCAGAAGATGATGGGAATAAAGAATCCAATACACAATTTGGGTTCTATAGGGGGGCAACCCATGATGAAAAAAATTGCATACATATTTGGAAAATACATCAAAAGGAAACAAGAAGAGAAAAACACTCAGCCATCCACTACTCCTACTTTGAAATCTCCTCCAAATGGGGGGATCTTGTTTAACAAACTGTTCTTCCTTGATATGAATTAATTTGAACCTTGAGCTGTTTGAGAAAATACAATTTACCCTACCAAATTCCAAGACATACCCATCTCCATTAATGACTTAACAGTCATTTTAGGACCATCTATAATATTCCCCAACTCAGACTTCTTATGATAAGAAGATACCCAGTCCAAAAGTTCTGAACCACCTGTGGGAAACACATTTTTTCCCTTTTCCTTGTAAGAAGTGGACAAAATGGAAGTAGACTGAAAATGAGAATTTGGATTGGCTGGGAGAGCAAGCAATATGGCCCTTGGACCTAATGGAGCATGAGATTTGGCACCAGACTCACCCCTGTGATTCCACATGAAAGGTGGACTTTCTCTGGGCAGAGGAACAAAAAAAGGTCCTGATAATTTTTTCTCCATCAAAGGAGTGTGTTGAACTAAGTGAATGGAAGGTTAGAGAGCATACGTGCCCTTACCCTCCTTGGTCATAGAAAGTGATGCCTTGGAACACTAAGGAGATGAAGGCTTTACTTCTTCCTCATTTGGAATGAAAATTGGGGGATGATAGATTGATTCCCCCCTCTTTCTTCTTGTTGATGGTACTAGTATTGCAGATTTTTGAGGTGGTATAGGTCTTGTTGGAATTTTTCCAAAGACGTGATCCGTCGCTCCAATTCTTTTAACTTGTGAGAAATGGTAGGTACAATATCAATTGAAGTCTTGTCATAGAGAACATAAGACTCTGGGGGAACCTATTTCAACACAAATCCCTCATTGCATAGAAATGGACATTTATATTCAGTCACCCCTGTCACACTAGGCCTCCTCTCAATCCATAATTTATTCAATTCTTCTGGATATTTTTGATGTTCCCACCAAAAGAGATGATAATACATGGACTAGAAAGCTGAGAAAACAAGATTGATCTTGATCAATCTCAGAATAAGGGAGATCCAAACCTCCTGATATGTCAGAGGCCCTTTGTTATCACTTGGATCTATAATTTCAAATATTGCACTGAAAAAGGCCTCATCTGGGCTAGTTAAATCAAAGATTTAATTTAAGTATTTTGAGGATATTTCCTTCAAGCTACTCACCACAAGTACCCTCACCATTGCACTAAATAAGAGTCTTACAGTAATCCCTCACATTCAAGAGTAGGAAAATGATGCATACCAATGAAAAAATAGAGTTGAATTTATAATGAGGATGGTGCAGACAATATGAGTCAAGCATAATCACTACCATCAAATGAAGAGAGATATTTTACTTAGCTCACATGAGGGAAATAAATTTTAGGGATATTGACATCATGCAACAAAATATTTTTGATTGATGTGATATGATCCATGAGAGGATATTCAACTCTAAAAGACATGAAAACTTGCTCAAAGTTGATTCTCAAAAGGTGAAAGGGATTACACATCACATCAAGCCATTTGGAGGCACTTGGGAACTACCAAAAGATTTCTTTCCTTGATAAAAGGAAGAAAAGATGACATGGCTTCCCAATCATATATGAGGAAGTGAAAAATGTGAATATCTCACAACTTTTCTACCTAGAAAATTAGAGAAGAATATTCTCTTAGAGATTCATGCTTTTGGGGAAAAAATCAGTGAGCGAGTGAAATTGTATAAATGTGATGACAATAATCTCACATAGGAGGTTACAAATTTTCCAAGATTTAGAGAAAAAGGGAGAGAACCTGTTTGTACTTGCTGAAACTGAATCAATTTGAGAAACCTGGGTTACTCATTTGTTCACAAACCTTCTCGTCAAGATGGTTTTATTGTACATCCATTGGAAAATATTGAGGTCATAGTTATTGTGTCCCCTTATTGAAGCATTGGTGTTCTTTGAATTAATTTGTGTGTGTTTTCATGAGTGTTGCTACTTTGTTCAAGATGAATTGTTTTGAATAAATTGTTTGCATTTCTGTTGCAATATTATGGTAATTATTCTCTCTAAATTACATAGATACTTAGTTTAAAATAGTGACAATTTGGTAACTGTAATTGCATGATTGATGGAGCTTTCCTTAACATTGTGGTAAACCGTTTTAAAGTCAATTTGTATCTGTTTGATATAGGATGTTTATTAGTTCCTGAGTGGAACTGGAGCGTATTTGAATAGAGATTGTTATTATTTTGTTTAGAGTTTATCATGAGATTTTGTGTTTGAATTCTCAAATTTTGTGGCAAATCCTATATTCTTGGGATTCCATGAATACAAACATTCTGGTTGAAGGAATGCTTTAGACTATGTGATCCATATTTTACATCAAGAGTGATTGTTTGCAGTATTTGTAAGGTTCATTTGAGTTTTTGTATAATCAACTTTATCTTGTTTAACTTCCCAACAACACATCAAAATTACAACCAATAACCATCAAATCCACTAGAAATACCCCTACTTGCATTTTTTATGCATAAATACTATGGAGATTTGTTAAATTTGTCCATCCTTTGTCCAAAGTATGTAAGATAAAGTTGGAATTTACAATTGTCTTTAGTAACCCAAACCTTTATAGAAGATATCCACATTTTCTAGTGTTAAAACTTGTAAGAGTTATATGAAGTCTACAATGACCATGTCTTCTTGAGGCTTCATTTTCCCTTCCCTAAGAAAGAGAGTCCAAATAGTTTTGTTCTATCTATTTATTTTACAAATACATGTTACAAAATGGGCCCTCTCACCCTTGTCGCAAGAAGAAACTATAGTAGCAAGGTAGGTCATACCCTTAGTGGAGGTGGTATCCAATATTACCCAATTCTGAGTGAAAAAGAGGTTTCTAGATCCATCCCCAGCTACACAATGACTCAAATCCTAGCCTATCTTCCTCTAAACATCCTACTTAGTCTGTTGATGTTACTCGACTTACAAGGCGAGACTAGATTGGGTACCAACAAACCCTAAATTTATTGACTTAAATAAGTTACCCATTCTAAATTTTGACTATTAGGTATGTGCAGGACACATTTGTGACATTTGGAGAGGTTCAAGACTGAAACTATATAGGGCCAAAGAATCGATACAATGGTAATGAAACTCAAAACATAAATATTTTTTATGTCTCTTGAGGATGTAAATCAGATCCTATATAAAATAAGGAGACCATAGTGATAGAAAACTAAGGAATAGAGTCAAGTAATGCGTAACAATGAACACAGGCCATAACAATGAACACACATGAAATTAATCATAAAAAATAAGAAAGTAATTTAATACAATAAAAGGTAGTATCCCTGAGGTACATAAATCAAGATAAGCTAGTTCTACAAAAAACACATGTGATAGTCATATTAGAATTAAAAATAGCATATAGAAAAATATAAGAAATTGAGCATAATAAGGAAGTGAAATTAACTATTATAAACAAGAACACTTAAATAGTATGATGCCCCCATATTAGTAAGGAGTTTGGGAAGAAAACTAGGATAAATCCCATTATCATGTAGAATCATATGTGTCTCTTACATAAAACTCAAAATACCTTGCCAATAAAAGAGTGTAAATAATATGTAGAAAATATTCTAGCCATAAAATTATATGAAAAAAATATAAGTAAAGTGATAAGATAACAAACCCAATCATATGTAGGTCCTAATTTTGTATTTTGAAAATATTTGAATGTTTTTTTTATTATTTTAGTATTTTTTTATTTTTTATTTTTAGAAAATTTGTGTAAAAATAATATCTACACTATGGGAGGGTCATGAGGGTGAGGGTTATCCCTATTGTCATAAGAGTATTGTTCCTTAAAAGTGCATCATGTATAGTACGAATATGATGTAATTATTGAAGATGATACTATAAATGGTGCATAAAAGAATTAGTGTTATGAGGTTATCTTGTATCAATATCAACAAAAAGAGGGAGAGATACAAGGCTACACTCTATTAAAATTTATATGTATAAGTATTGGAAGAATTAGGAATACTAAAAATTGTGCAAAGTACAAGACGTAGGACTTGAAGGAACTATGGGAATAGTCATTATAATATGATGGAGGACATGATTTTCACCTAAATATAAGTGATCATGATACTTACACCTATTTAATGAATCAAATAGTCATATGTAGGTCATGCTCACATAATTTCTACCTAGCTATTTTGTGTCACACATGGGGTGAATACAAGGAGAATTAGGAGTCACAATGCAATCATGATGATTTTATATCAATGTGTGCTGTATGGTGTGTCTAGGAACATGGTTGTTACCTTGTATAATTGTTTTTAATGATTTTTCCTTGGTATGACACACAATCTATTGCAAAGAGCTAAAACAAGTACTTATATAGGTTGAATAGGGTAATCATAAGGGACTCTAAGAAGGGTCACTACCATTTTTTCATTTACATAGTTTAAGAATATGTGTATCGTGGATGAAATAATGTATCTCATGGATCCATGGGCACCCAATTAAAATGTTGAATTTTTTTCAAAAGGGACTACAAGAAACCTATTGGCCATCTTATTGGGTATAATCTGTATAAATAATAGTAAGCCCCAGTGGATTTCATCATTTTCCATCAAATACCATAACTATATTTTTGGTTCCCACAATATCTCATGTGGTATAACCTAAATATATAAGGAGTTTCATAGTGAAAAGGTTTTAACTATATTAGTTATCTATCATGACAATTTGGATTAGTTAATAAACAATGTGTGCATAAATGAATGTAGGTATAGATTCTTCCTCATCATCTAGAGGAATATTTGAATTAAAATGTGTTCAAGGAGAATTCATAGAATCATACAAGGAGGTTGTGGCAAATAGGAAAATTTCATTTTTGGAGGTGTCATTAGGACTACTACAAGTGTGTATTGTATGGCATCAAATATTTTAATTTTCTTGCTATTAGTAGGTTTTTCTTTGTGTGAGGTATTTTATTGGAATTGTTTTCTACTAGATGAATATGTGCTACCATATATTAACATTTTATATACCAAGAGCTTAGTCTCGTATATCTTGACCATTTTACATAGGAATTCAAAGGATGTGAAATTAGAAAATATGGATTTTTATTTTAAATTTGAGGTAAGGATAGGAATGAATACGTTGATTATCTCACCCTTGTAAAGAATTTTTGGCTCTAAAGAAAGTAAATTTTTACAACATAAGACATAATACATGACATTTTATTTAGATTGTTACTTGAATTGAGAAATTTTGGAAAATGATGGATTTTAACATATGTTGATTGAGAAATGAGTAAGGAATAAATTGGGTAGAGTGTGGAATGATCTTAATAATGTGAAGGAAGTGCATATAACCAATATTAAGTAAAAAATTTCATAATATATTGAAAAATATTGGCTCACATGGTATAATTATTTAGATAATCCATACAAGAGACCATGAAGGTGTGAAGGTTTTTTTATGGATTAGCCTTTCCATTGTAGAATGAAAACATAGGTGGAGAATGAAAGAGTTTGTGAGAATCGTATCGAAAAATGTGCACCACGATGAAGTTTCACGCTAAAGGAAACATAATAGCTCTAGCACAATCACAAGGAGGAATAGATCAATCAATGGAAGAACTTGCATAACAGAACAAAGATTGCACATAGAGAAAGACAACGGGGTGTCTTGTCATACTCATAAATGTCAAATGAAGGGATACATATAGGGTGCTAAGTAACCCTAGTCCATGACATACAAGTAAACCCTAAACCTAACCCATGTGAGATGACCCTCCATATGTGAGTGGAGGACACATAGGATCCCACACACCAACACCCCCCCTTCATCGAAGTTGGGGTAGTGGCTATGATGAGTCAGAAAGAACAAGAAAACACTCCTAAACAACTAAGAAAGATGTGTCAATGGGGCCTGACAACTAAAGGCTTGATAAGGTGCCCATATACAAATAACATATTCCTAGAAGAATAAGAAGAAGAGAAATGGGTCTTGGCAGAAAGCTTGATGAGGTACCCATGCACAAAAATAAGTCCTAAGTAGTCATGAAAAACCCAGTGGGAAAAAAATCCACCACAAGAGAACAAAATACTCTCTAATCTAAGAAATATGCCAAGGATGGGTCCTGACCATAGACTAGCCTTTAAAGGTACCCATGTACAAAGGGGAAATCTCTCGAAAATATGAAAAAGAGAGAAGAAGAGGGAGATGAGATGGATGAAGAAGATTCCATGGATGGATATGAACTCTGTAACTCTAAGAAGTCTCCAAGAAGAATGTCAATGATGAGATCCTCTACCTCTGGACTAAAAAAGAGCCATCCACACTGAACGGTGTGTCTACCCTTAGGAAGGATAGAAAATATGTGTTTTATATCTTCCCACTCCACGAAGGAAAGTGAAGGCATTAGCACAAAGAACTCTGAGTCTGGTCCATGAAAGAGTGACATAGCTCTAGCAAGAGAGTGTGAAGGAGTCGAATGAAATATCATGAGTGCATAAATGTCAGAGTATGAAGGGTGAAAACATGTAGAAAGGATGTCTAACTGATGTGAAGGCAATGAAACATCCCCCATGATAGAAAATGGATCCACAAATAAGGGTGGATTAATGAAAGTCTCCAGAAAAGTGGAAGTGGTAAGAGTCCAAGAAGGGGCACTCCCAACAATGGAGATGATGAACTCCTCTGAAATACCTATAGATGGATGAGGAATGAAAGGGGAATCACACACTCAAGGTGGAAAAGATGCAGGTGTGATGACTTTATGATATTGTATAGGAGACTGCTCAATATCTGATGAGATGTGGTATGTGTCAAAAACTCTCTGTAATAGTGAGAGAAGGAGGAGAAGAGTCCTCTGTAGTACTCTTGACATCAGAACTGGGTGCACAATCCTCATCATCAAAAGTAGAAACAAGTGATTCTATATCAGTGGAACTATCATCACATGAAGAAATAGAGGAGACAACTGAATCAGAAACAAATGTGAAGAAAGAGTGGGGTCTAATGAAATATGAGCAATTATGTTTCATATCCGAAGTATCTCCAAATAAATATCCAGCACTTTACAAATTTTTTGTAACCCAAAGAGGAGCATGAGAATCAAGCTAAGAGTTATAAGATTCTTCACTCGAGTGAGAAGGGACATAGTCCTCATCATCACTACTGTTAGAATCGGAAGACTTAAAATTCTGAGGGTCATGAAGAGGAGAAAGCTCAACAACATCATAATCTGAGGAGTCATAGTCTAAATCAGAGAGCTGAAGAACCTCAGTAGGTAGAGAAGTAGGAGTCAAATAGGACTTAATGCTTCTCTCAATATCAAGCAATGAAGTGGGCGTTGAATTAGAAGCAAAGTGGAGAAAGGTATACAACTGTGAAATGGTGATCTGCCTTTCCCTCAGCCACTATAGTATCATTGTTAATCTCACGAATAATCACTAAGTTAGGACCAAATTCCACTCACATTCCTTCACCAAGGTGATTAATTTGGTAAACTGATAGGAGATTGGTAGAGATATCAGGAAAAACTCAACACTTGGTTAAATGTTCCACCATCTATCTCTACCAATCCACTACTAGAAACTTACACTTTTGTGTTATCACCCAACGTGATTCGGGACATATCACAAGGTTCGATGTTGGAGAATGTAACATGCAAAGAATCCATGTGGTGCAAGGCACCAAAATCTATAATGCATATCAACGAAGGAGAAACTTGAGCTACGAGGGCCTTCCCTTTTTTTTTTATCAGATTTAGAATCTCTTGCAGTATAAGACTTAGCCTTTGGAGCATTTTGTTTGATATACTTAAGAACACCTATTTGATTTTTCTTAGGTACATGATTAATGTGATCAATTTTTTTTCTCATACATAGATGCTCTTTATGACCATATTTCTTGCAATAGGATCAAAAAAACTTGTCTTTCTTTACTCTAGGCTCAGAAGTCGAAGTGTTCGTGTTAAATTTAGTTTTGGTCTTGGTTTCCTTCTTAGGTTGATCCTTTTTCTCTATCTCATTATTGGTCTTCTTTTCCTTACTAGTACTTGCTACAAGGGCATGTGACTTGAAATTGAGAGACCCCATTTGAATGAGTTTTTCATGTTCTCAAATGAGTTGGGATGAAAAATAGTCAAAGGAGGGCATATTCCAATCCTTTCCCAAGGCATCTTTTATAACGTAAAAAATTGACACGAAGACGGAGTATTCGGGACCTAACTTAGAAAGAATCGAAAAGATCAATTGGGAATCTTTCTTCTCTACTTGACATTCCTTTAGCAACAATCTAGTGTGGACAGACTTAGAGAAGAATGCTTGTAGGTTTTCAAAATCACTAGGATTTAACCCTAGTAGTTTGTTTTCCAACTCATGTCTCATGTCATCTTGTTGTCCCAAACATTCCATCTAGCATTTTCCACATAGAATTAGGTGTTTCAGACTACTCAATGTGGAAGAGAAAGTTAGGAGAAATAGACATGCAAAAAATACCTAAAGCTTCATCACTACAGTTTAACCACTTAGATTTTTTCAGGGTCGTCGTCAGGTTTAGTCTCAGTTCCCATGGTGATGTGGAATAACCCTTTACCTCTTAGTTTCATAATCATTTTTTATCTCTATTTGAAATAATTGAAAGGTTTAAGAAAAGGAATTGTATAAGCATCCATTGTAAAGAGAGAGAAGGAATGCAAAACAGAAACACAACCACCTAGAAAATATAATAACCGCCCTACTTTCGGAACTTTATAGTTTAGTGCGTTGAATACAATCGGGTTTGAGTGTGCATCTTGAAACACTTGGTAACTCACCTTGCAATTAGCATAATAACGTGCAAGAGAGGAGACCACAATCGTGTTTCGTGGAGCGTAGAAAAGTGACACTGTATACAAGTACAAATTGTAAAAAACTAGGAAGGATGTGAAATCAAATCCTAGTTGGGAGAAAAAACATCTCACGGTGCAAATGATACCCCCTTTCTGCAAATTGTGGCGGATGCGCTCACTAGTCGCAAGCAATAATAAAGGTAAAATACAATGTTTTAAACGAACTCAAGATGAGTTCGAGAGATCTTCAGAATTTCAGAAAAGCACGCGGAAGACAAATAGGAGCTCAGATTGTTACTGAGCACACTTGAGCGCATGATTAGTAAAAAAATCAACAATAATTCTTAAAAAAATATTGTTTGGAAAATGCCTAATTTAGCTAATTTTAAAGCTATGGGAGTTAAAAAATGATCATTAATGTTAATTTAAAGGATGATTTTAAAATAATACTAATTGTAAATGAAGGTTAGATTTGAAATTAATAAAACTAGATTTAATATAATTAAATCTAATTAATTTCAAATAATACAAAACTAATTAAGATCTAATTAAATCCTAATTAAATATTTTAAATACTTTCCTTTTTATAGAAATCAAAATTAAATTGTTTCCCACTTACAATTTAAAATTTTCGGTTAAGATTTAATAAGATCTATTAAAGTAAACTAACTAAGATCTATTAAATTTAAATGAGACCAATTTCTATTAATATCTATTAATAGAAATAGATTTAAAAAAGCTTACCAGTATTAAAAAGGCATTGTATACCAACAGAGAAAACCCATTTGGTAATGGATAAATAAGGACCTTAGAGGATAATAGGTTATTAATCAACCCAATGAAATATTAATAGATTAGGATATGCCTTTTTTAGAAGAGATATTTGATCTTGGATGGATTGAAATTGTTGGATATAGATGTTAGGAAAATAATTTTGGACCATATGTGTAGTACTAGGTCTAGATATAGAGGCTAAATACTATGTAGGAATAGACATCATAGCTCAGGTTACCATGTGTGATGCCCCCATATTTATATCACTAAATGTAGGTATATATCAGGTAGAAGGGTAAAATATCCTCTAGAAGGGGGATTTACATCATTTAAGGGTTCAACTAAATTTTCCCATATCTTGGTATTTTTTGAACATTATCATTTTTGAGTAGATGGTAATATTAATATAACATTATCAATATTTTTAGGTTGATCCTTGAGCATTTGAGTGACTGTATTAGTTTGGATTGTACATAGTTTTTGATGGAAAATAATAACTTGATCATTATTAGTTTCATATTGATCCCCATCATGGTTAGACATAATATTAATGATAATTATATCTTCTGTAAATGTGTAGAAGTTTGATGAACTTAAAAAAATTCCACCCTCTATTATGTTAGGAAAGAATTTAATAGGAAAATCCACATGTGCATCACTTATATGGGACATCTTATTAGAATAATGAGGTACTAAGGGTAATAAGATGTATTGTATGTGATATCCCACTTAACCGAGCACTTTAGCAAGTTAGTTTAATAGATTTATCTTTTATAGATGGTATAAAAGGATAACATTTGACTATACTGCAAAGGATATAATGGACTTGTAAAAACCAAAAAATGATAAACATCATGCCTAAAAATAGCAAGGATCAACTACGATATGAAACCCTAAGGGAAATAACTGTAGTTGTAAGTATAAATAAATAAAAGGTTTTACCAAATAATAATACTAGGGTTAATATAATTAATACTATTACTTTAATGTTTATGCTATGAGAAAGAATGATATATACAGTAAATAAAGAAATCCTAAATCATGTGAGGATAAAATCAACATAACTTCTGGAAGCTATATAAAGAGATACAATGATTAGGGTTAGAAATATTGCATCATTCTATAAGGTATGGAAATATGAAAGTGATTTAAAAATATGTGAATAGACTATGTAGAGTTTCACAATTGTGGTTATAAATTATAATACCTAATAGTGAGCTTTGGATAGAATCTCTCGTACAAGATATAATCACCTAGATATTTCATCCTCAGGTGGCCAATCTTGGTCTTTACTTTGTGATATTTTTCTTGACTCTAGAACTTGGTGTTCCTATGTCTCTAGATTTTGGATTTATGTTAAAAATATAGTGATGAAACTTGTGTACTTAGAAATGTTTCATCCTTTTTTGAAACCCTTGTTCCTCACTTTAAAACTATAAAATGTGGTTAATATGATGAATTGGACCAATCTCAAAAATCCCCTAACTTATGAGCATTTCCTACATATCACTACATTGAAATGACCTTAGTATCATGTAATTCTCTACATTGTTGGATGTGTTTCTATGTGCAGAAAAATGTGAATTTGGAAATCCCCAATAAGGCATTCAAATCTTGGTAATGAATTTTGATTTTGATTGTGGCACATGAGATATATCTAGTTAGTAAATATCTATGTATTTAGGCTTGTAGCTTGTTGTAATGCTCTAAGGAATATATGATGAAATGATTAGGGTGAAAATTACTTCTTAAAGTGTGCTTGAGTGTGATATCTCTTAGATGATATAAATTTTATAGGTTTATATGATTTTATATCTAACTTATGTGAATGATTTCCTTATTAATTTACCATTTGAAAATACAAATCTTGCGACTATAATATATATAATAATTATCCTTAGATATAAATTTTGGCTGAATTTTTCTTCTATTAGGATTTTTTTTCTAAGTTTAGATTGGAACCTGATAAAAAAAATGATGAGAATAGCTAGGAGTCTATAGATGTGTTTTATATAGGGTACATTGGTTCCAAAATTAATAAGAAGAAGAACAAGTGGTGACATCATGGAATCAAAGTGTTAGAATTGAGAAAGATTCCTCGTTATTAAGTTAATAAATTTATAAATTGGATTATGCTAGAATACATTCAAATTGATTATTGTTATGTGCATGAGCTATAAATTTAAGGTACTATAGTATGCTACTACATATATGTAGAGATGTATATACACATACATGTGTGATTATACATAAATAATAATATCATGATTTCATCAAATAAATACTCATGCAGAAAACTCATTTATAATTATTTCTCATAATAATATCTAATGCCCGTATACATAATTCATGACTAAGGAAAATTTAACCATTCCTAGATATATAGATTCAATCCTTCCCTAAGTAGAGCCATGTATTTTACATTTAACCATTAATTAAAAAACCCTAAATCATCACATCTACTCCAAGAATTATATTCCAAATAAATTCTACCACCATAAATTTTCTAGAGCTTACATTTTATGTTTTCGGAACTTAAGATAAAAAATGTAAGGCTAAAAACTTAATTTATAGATAAGTTTCAATAAACTTGTGTGTTTTATGATAGTGAAAAATCCACTCCCCTCCTTCCAAAATGTTTGTAATAGGATCTCAAAATATTCTATGGAAATATAACATCAAATTCCCACTCTTTATTTTTTTTAACTTCTTTGAGTTAAGGTTCAAAATATCATATTAAAATACACCACTTCGATGCAACAATACTTGCCAAATTTATTAGAATAGAACTAGGGATTGATTTGAGTGTAATTCAAAAAATAATTCATATGATAACTTATATTGGAAATTAATTACTTTAAAACTATGATTCAAATATTATAATATCAATTTGACAATGTGTTCAAGTCCAAGATCCATAATCAATAGTGTAGTTGGTTTTATTTATTTAAATTTTTTAACATACCTTTCTACTTTATTCCAAGAGATTCCCACTAAAAAATGAAAACCATACTAGGTCCCCCATTTATTAATTTGTTTTTATATTCATATAAAAATAATCTCAGTAAATCCCAGTAATAGTAATTCAAAATTACAAGAAAGAGTCCCCTTATTCCTCAAGTCATTTTAATTGTCAACGTAACCCAATGCCATGCTCAATGTTCTAAAAAATTAAATGGTAGTCAATGTAATCCTCACACTATATTCATGAAATCAAGCACTTTATAGTTACATAAATTCCACTAGGTATGTCATTATATGCATGATTCTTAGGTAAGAAGACTAGACACTAATAACACTTATTTTAATCTTTCGTTGATTTAATCTTTCCCAAACTATTATTGTTTTTTTTTTATAGAATGATGAATTTACTTTGTATACTAGACAACATGTGACCCGTCTCTGTATTGGCCCTTATATCTTTTGAGCATCTCAGACACTACCACCTATTAGGGACAGGAATGTCTCAGGTGTTACTATCCCCTTTGGGCGTTTTTGTCCCTTTCCTGCATTTTCTTGATTTTGAATTGCCACATCATTTGGTATCTTTCTTAGAGTCTCTTTTATCACTTTGGGTATATTTTTTTAGTTGTTAATGATGAAACAATATTCAAATATTTCATTTGGGATTCATCATTCACTGCATGGGAAGGGGAATTTCTGAATTCCATCTCACACATTCATCTTGGGGGAAAATTAGTTGTAGCCCATTATCTTTGTTTGATTAGAAAAAGGGAAACCTAGCTTCAAGGAACACAATTTAAATCAAATTTTCAAAAGAATTACATAGAGTTTGAATTATATTGTAGTTTTTAGTGACTATTACATTGGGGTGACCACCAAGGTTAGTCCAAATCACGAATATGCACTATTTATTCCATTTAATGTTTTATTGAGATTTATGTAGCTAACTATGGCTTATTTTAGGTATAAGTGCATTAGAGAAACCCTACAAAAAATTAAGAGCAACAAAAAGTGAAGTGAAGGTGATATTGATGGATCTTGAAATAACTAGGTCTGTACTCACTACTAGGACACTAGTGCAAGGTTTGGATAATACCGTCTCTATTGGTACTGTCCTCTTTTTGACATTATTATCTCACAAAATTTTAGATCACAATTTTTTAGATAGAGCATAAATAACCCATACTAATCCTCTTGCACTTAGTTTGCTAGTCTAGAATCAATCCAGATCTCTAGATACAAGCTAAGTTGCTCTCATCTCTGATCTTACACACCTACTTGTACTTTTCATGCTAGATATCTCTTGTTACTGCTATATTAATTTTATCTCATTAATATGATATGTTGGATGTGACAATGTTTAAGAGGGGGTAATTTAGTCACCATTAAAAAATTCACTCTTTATACTTCAAACATAAAACATACATACTCATGAAACACATATATTAATGCTTGATCACAATCAGTTACAAGTAACCATGAAATATACTTCACCAAAGAAAGAATTCATGCATACATATCAATAATAACATAATATATACTCAAAACCTTTCTTTATTGATATTCAAATAAGATCACAATAAATGATGCCTTCAACAATACAAAAACAATATATAATCAAGTGATATCAATGGAATCAACTATGCCTCTTGAATACACAAGAGTATATTAATATTTAGCATAATATTTCAGATACATAGAAATGACATCAACATGCTCTAAATATAACTATCAACACATGACACCACCTCTTCCCTACTTCATCAATTTTCCATTAAGGAAACTTCACCATCCTTTTCTTTTCTCAAAACCACCTCATGAAAATATCACCATATAATAACCTAGAATGTTATTTTAGGAGATTTTGGCCAGGCCCAAAGGGGCTTTACTTGCAGCAAGAGTTATTCAAAATAAGATAAACGGGTTTCTAAAAGATTAGCAATATTACACCCAAAACTTCACTTTTATAGGTTATTCTTGATTCAAATTCAAAAGAGGCCAGTTTCCATCCCTTAGCTCAACCACACCAACTCAAAAAATTCCATATGAATCACTAAAACATTCATAATTTACCCATATAGATCGGCCATACCAAAAACCTTTATCCATATACAAAAAATCTTCAAAATGCCATCACTAGAATGATAAAAATCCCCTCATACAAGATTTTTTTTTATTAAAGATCTAAAAATAGCCAAAAATTATTAATATTAAATTTAAACATCATATATGCTCATAATTTTCATGAAACAATCATATTATTTCATTTAATGAGCCCACTGACTCATTTCCTTCACTAAACAACTACTAACAACAACCTGTTTTCATATTTGAGCCTCAAACACACACCAAGAACACCTAAAATATGGAATTTTACAACTCGATGTAATTCCCTTGACATGTAAAAAATAATCTACACAAGTTAGAGATCATGAAGCATCCACTAGTTCAAACCACAACTTTACCCTTTAACAAATCAAGCTTTCCAAAAATTAGTTTTACAAATGCAACTAGTTTGCACCCTTTATGAAACTTTAAAGACCTAAAAAATGGATTCATTAGATTCCAAATTCATCTCTATTCACATTAAAATTGATAGAAATCATCAACCAATCCATTTAATTCACTAACCAACTCAATCTTTCAGAAAAAACAATTTTTTCCTACAAATCCAAAAATTTCTTGTCCACAAAATGACACAGAAACCACACATGAAATTCAACTCATCATTAACCCAAAATTATACCACTGGTAATATATCTGAATCCTAATTTTCCATAAAATATTGGAAATCCTCCCAACTCCAAGTGGAAGGCCTTCAACCAAGCTGATCTCTGTAAACTTCCTAAAACTACCCTAAAACTATGCCCTTTAACCAATCAACATAAATGAAGCATACTATACCATATAACTACATTAACATGACCTAAAATCATCATGCACATAAATAAAAAACTCACACAATTTCCATAATGTCTATTTAGTATAGCAACTCCTTTGGACAACATTGTCCCAAACTGAACTTCTTCAAAAATTGACCAGTTTTAGTGTGGTCCACTCATCACCACAACCTCTATCATAAATTTTTGGAAACCGGGAGGAGGCATCTAAGTACATGACCTAATCATCATAAATGCACTATAAAATCAATTTTTTCTACTTAATAACATTTTCTCTCCTACCACTTTTTAGCTAAGGTTTCAAACTCATAAAAAGGTGTTTACCTTCTTAACATTCGTTCATAAAACTGTGGTGAATGAAATGACCTAACTATTTTTGTATGATAACCTCATAGACTCAATTTATAAAACATCCTTGAAATCCAAAAAGGTCCCATGCAAAGCACTAACAATTCATGGTGAGCATCAAAAGATCCAATTCGAGTTGGAAAATAACCT
The DNA here is from genome assembly GCA_019776745.2 of Taxus chinensis. Lineage (NCBI taxonomy): Eukaryota > Viridiplantae > Streptophyta > Pinopsida > Cupressales > Taxaceae > Taxus > Taxus chinensis. Next base: position 542,536,411 of record CM034152.1, on the reverse strand, counting down.
TATTCTTAACCTTGTTTCACCAAAAACTATCATATCATGAAAAATTACTCATCATGGCAGCCTGAAGTTTTTTCCCACAGTACATCATAACACATCCTACATAACATCTCCAATCATCAGCATATCACACATATCTATCCATATCTCTATATTGATATCTTTTCATAGCTAGACCCTTAAGGGATTTGCACTATAAAGGCTAGGGTCAATTGAAACCAAGACTCATAACGTTATCATGAGAAACACTCCAAAAATCCTAACGATATCTAAATACATCATGAATCAACTGACCTAAATGTCAGATCATGAGCTCATATAACTCCAAAACACAATCATTGTGCCTCATACTTAGTCCAAATGAGCACCTTAAACATGATCACCTAACATATATCTTGCATCCTTGTAGTTCATCATGAGTGTCCAAGAACTCTCCAAAACATTCTCTCCATCATTCAAAATTATTCTCAAGAGACTAAGGAACCTTTATACAAACCTTCATGCACTGTCACCTAGGCTAGCTAGGTCACCTGATAGGGCTTGCTAAAATCAAGTAATTCTCACTGAAACACCTGATATCACCATGTATAAACCTATGAATTTACATGTCATCATCATCCATAGACATTTATGACCCTACTCCATCATCCAATTTGTCATTAATGGGGGTTTTCATTAATGAAAACACCTATACATGACCACTTGCCAAGCAATCTCCCCCTTTCGATCACTAATGGAGAACCTACCTGAATTGTACTTCCCATTGTCCTTGCATACTCAATCACAAAAGGACATGCTCTCTCAATGCACAGACAAAAACCTTTGATGTAGGATTTCACCTTTTCTTCATAGACACCATGATTTTTGTTTTACACATCAACTAAAAGTCTCGGTATTCTTGACACTTAAAAAACTCATGAGAGTCCTCTTAAGGTCAAAATTTGACCTTCATTTGGCTTCATTTCTAAGACAGGAAGACACCATGCTCCCCAAGGTAGATCTTATACAATACCTAAACATGCCATTACACAGTCTATCATAGCAATGGATGCTCAGCCTATATTCTCATACTAAAGTACAATCATCAACTATTGTACTTCTTGCAAACAAGTTTTGATATTTCAAGATGCAATACTCTTGAGTTATGTAGCCCCCCCAGCCTAGGGACTTCATTCATAGCAGACATTTACTCATGAAGCATAATCTTCATGAACATGCCACTACTGGTGACTCAGTACCTACTGTACAATCAAACTTCAGATCTTCCTAATTGCATGAAAAAAAAACTTAGCCTTGAAGAAAATAAGTTACTTGGCTCTAGGTCCTTCAAGACTTATCCTTCACATCAACCATTGGGACTGACTTCTCTAGACATCATGATCAGCTTAGTGCATTATATGCCAACTTTGCATAAGCTCAAGATACACATATGAACCTGTAAGAACCTTAACAAGGAATGATTTTTAAGGTGACTTAGTGATTGCAATACTTTTTTTTATTTTCTTATTAAGACACTGGAGCATACAATGTATAAGATGCACATGGATCAAGTATCTTGATCATCATTTGAAATAGTCTATGAAGACATTTACCATATCTTGACAAAATAACAAGGAATGTCCTTAAATGTCTACTAATCACTGCTTTGACTTGTAGCTTGATCATTACTCACAAAGGTCACAAACTTGAAGCATTGACTCCCATAAAACTTGAGGTACTATAAATTATTTATACACTATTATCTTTCATCACTATTTACATTATACAGACTCCATTTTCTACATATTAACAATAACTTGGAGCTAATAAACCTGAATAGACTTCTAGGGGTTTTGAGTACCATGCACAAGGGGTCCTTCATGTATATAATCACATGTATGAGTACATCTTGATTTGATAAAATGGGGTTTTGATCACCAAACCCTTAAGAGAAAATCATCTCCCTTTTGTATGACCATTCAATTGGTTTTCATCATTTCACAAGATTTTTAACTTATGTAACTTCACTCATTCTTGATCTTGTCTACTTTATCTTCTAAAGATCCAAGTCATCATATGTCTTAGTAGTTTTATCCCTAACTATGTATCTTATGACAAGTTCCACTTGAACTCTCAGCTCTGTAGAAATTACTCATAATACCAAGAAAGATCTCAACCTCTCATAGATTTTCAATTCAGAAAGGACCTACATATCTGAGTAACTTTGAAATCTAAGAAGAGACTCATTCAAATGTCTCTTACAACTGCACATAGCTTGAGCTCTCAACTATCTTTTGGAACATCCATTTCAACCTTCATTTTCTCAGTTCCAAACTCATAAGTTCATCCTTTCCACCTTGAAATTATGGTCTTGAGAAGTCAACATGTCCTCTTGACCTAAAATTTGAACTTATGTCAAAGTTCTTCAAGAGCATGGTCATATGACTTACTGTTCCCTAAGACACTCATAAGTTTCATGTTATTTATGCACTCTGCCAGGACAAACTTTTCCTGTACTTGAACAAGATTAGTTCCTTGATATAGTCAACATTATTGAATTTCTTGATACACTTGGATGAAATCAATATTTTCCTCTGCTTTAATCATAACTAATGCATTACTTTATATGCATTGCTCTGTAGTATTACACATAAATCAAAACATTATCACATGTGAAAGCATTCAGCCTTATTTTATAACACTTAACATAGCTTGAATAAACTAATTTTGAGCATAGAAACAAAAATCATTGTTCAAGTACTTGACACAAACTGCTTAGACACTGAGCGTAAGATAATTAGGATAAATTCACATGAGATGAGACTTGTTCAAATATACTTTTTACCTTTTCTTCATGACTCCTGGATCATGGAAAAGACAATAATACTTGAAAAATTACCACCTTAGATTTCAACATGAGAAACCATACATGAAGACCTTACTCACAGTCAAACTCGAACATCACTGCTTGCAGATTTTTGACTATCACAGTCTCACTACATACTGACTAAAATACTTGTTAAAAATTCTTTTGATAACAAGGTCATGCATAAGAACTTCCAGCCTCTTGATTCCTAAACACATGTTTGTAACCATTAAGGATTTAAAAATTTTCAGTTTCAAAGGAGAACCTTTTTTAAGATCATAAAACCCTAGTTTTCATACCTTTTTTGCTAACAAAATTCTCTTTCTAGGTACGTTAATGATGGACTAAAAGATTATTGTGGCAATCTGATTATGTAAATAATCATGACAGTTGAAAATCTTCCTGGAGTTGTGCAAGATCCATACCTCCGTACATTTGTGACAATAGAAAAATCATACTTTTGAAGCTTGTCCAAACATTAGACTAGAGGCAGGAAATTTGCATGTACATTCACATCTTCAGAGATGCCATTGAAAACTAAACATTATTTTGAAAACACATATTGAGAAATGTACTTGAACATTTAAAAATCCAACGTGTTGAGTTATAATATATGAATTTGGAACCTTTACCTGCCAAATTTCAACTTTCATACAACTCATCCAAACAATTGGACTATACTAGCAAGAAGTATACCCACTCTATGGACTCACAATGACTAGGGTACTAAGATCTAACTATGCTTATTGAAAATAATTTTGAGACTAGGGTCTTCAAGAACTCAACTTACAGACTTTCTTGAACAAATTGATGGAGAACATTAAAAACCTTACGTCTACGAACATTCAATGCCACTTGATAGTTATTTTCACACATAAACATGCTATTGAGCAGCATCTTTCTTGACTGTTGACAGAGCTAGGAAGAATGACTTTAATTATAGCAATCGCTACAACTAGTGCAAGGAGGATAAACACCTTCATTAGCAAAAATCCTAATAAATTTTCATAACACCTTGAAAGGATTGAAAATTCAATCATGCTAAATTTTCTTGATGAAAACTAAGACATTGAAAATATTCTTGTGGAAGAGCCACTTGCACAATGTTGATATGCATAACTACTGAAGAGCCCACCTTTGAAATGATAGCCTGATGAAAGACTGGCCTTAACTCATACCTCGCCAAGACATTTAACTGATTGAATTCAAGCCATTGAGAACTATTGAATCATACATAATAAGACCACCTGAATAACATTTAAGTAAGGATCAAATAGTGATTTTTATGACAAACGAAGAGATATTTTCGCATCAATGATCTCATGATTCAGTCCAATGAGCGAGAAAAACTGCCTTGACTAAAATGAATTAGGATCTTTTAAACTTTATTTCCAATTGACTGTGAAATTATTTGGAATACTTCCAGGAATTATAGATCAGTTTATTAAATGAATTCTCTGATTTTGCATATGACTTTATCTGAAGCAGACCATGAATAGGTATTTTTTCTGACACCTAAGAATCCATAGAAACTCCAAATGAACTTCCAAGAAACCAATTGGATTTTAGCTAAGTGACTTGATCATAACTTTCTCAAATGACCAACATTGACAGACCTGATGAAATTTTGGTTCATAGATAGCTTGCAAGGACTAACCTTCTATCATAATCCTTAGCTCATGATTTTTATTCACAACATGAATGAAATTCACCATTGAAACCTCATTTGCATTCCTAGGAGATATCATTTGCAATCTCTATCCCTAGGACCAAAATCTAGGTGTCAAAAAAAGAAATTTTACTCTTGAATAAGCATGATACCTCCATAACTTGTTGTCTACACATGAATTTATAGCTTCTTACAAGTCTTGTTCATCAACCATGCTATACATCATGCTTTGGAACTCTGACCAATTTCTACATCACTCTTCACTCCTTTTAGATACCAGTCAAACAGGCTCATAATCATATGTGCTCACAGTTTGAAATTCTAGAAACATCAATCCAAATGAGCTTGGAGCTACTCTAAAGCTCTGATTAGATCTATTACTCATGCTTGCAGCATCAAACTCTAAATCTGATTTTAGACTTTCAATGTTTCCATACATATGCACTGGAGACCCCTAAATCTAGCCAACATACCTAGGGATCACCCTAGACTAACCCTAGTTCACCTATCCAACACACCTAGAATCACCTAGACCATTGCTGACATCAATGGAATTGACATCAATGATCCAATTTTTTAGAGAATTAATTACTGACTCAACTAGATGCCTTTCTTCATCCTTAATACTTGTACAACTATTGATGAGATCAAGACATTATGCACATTATGAACTTGTGCTCTCAAAGGATCTCCTTTAAGAATGCTAAACCATTGATCTCTAGTAGAGGACCTACTTTAATAAGCTTCGATTATTGGAAGACACAATAAAATGAGGGGGGGTGAATCAGCCCATTGACAAATCTTTCAATTCATTTACCATTTATCATTCATCATCATTTACACAACCATTTAATCATACCATTAACCATATGTGTGTTTACTTAATCATATGAATACAACCATACACATGAGACAAGAGACAAGAAAGTACACAATGAACACCAAAATATAAGTGGGAAAACCATCAAGGTGAAGAAAAACCACTTGAAACAAATTTTTTGATATTAATCACATTATTTAAATTTAGTGAGGCATCAACTTCACAAGGAACACCAACCCCTAGTTTAGTAGATCACCAACCCTACAAGGAGCACCAACCCCTAATTTAGTGAAACACCCACTCCAAAAGGATGCTAAAAACCACTCGAATGATCAAGAACAAACTCAACCACTTGAATATGTTTGATCTCTGATTTTTCTGCTGCCATAACTAATGGAGATCACTTATTCATCTCACAAACCCTAGGTCTTCAATCTTTCTCTATCTTCTTATTTCTCAACTTTCTAGGGATTTGATCTCTTACTCTCATATCTTAAATTATTCCTCAACCTATCATGCACACATACCTATAAATAACTCTCCTCTAGGTCACATGTTTCCCTCCAAGATAACTAGTTCAAACTTGAACTCAAATATCACCTTTATAAGCCCTTCTCTTCCTCATAAACTCAATATAGGTCGGTCTTATACCTCATGCATAATAAAATAAAATTAACTACATCCCATTTGAATCATTAAAATGGTCACATATGCCCCAAGTAGGTCGGCGTATCCAAAAACCACTTTTCATGCACCAACAAGCCTTAAAACCCTTCAACTGGAAATGCCAAAAATACCCTCATGCCAAAAATATTTTTATTCAAGCTCTCAAAATCAACACAAATTTTTAAAATTACATTTATACATCATCCATTGTTACAATTTACATTAAATTTTGTTTAATGGGCGCATTGGCTAATAGCCTTCACAAAACACCTGTTTCCAGTACCATGTCTTCACCTTTTGGCTTCAAAATAATCAAATAACACCTCAAATATGGAATGTTACGACTGGATCAAAATAGGAAGACATTTAAAAAACATCTAAGAAAGTTAGAGCTCATGAAACATTCCTTGGTTCAAACCACAAAACCTTTTTTCTTCACCAAATCAAGCTGCCCAAAAACCTATTTTCCAAACTTAGCTGACAAACACCCTTTTTGATAATTTCAAGACCAAATAATGCATTTAATATATGTAAAATTCACCCCTCTTTATTTTTTAGGTGATATAAAGCATCAAATCATCCATCTCATGTCTCAAACAACTCAATACTTCAGCAAGAACAAGGGTGTCATTAAAAATGCAGCTACAAATGTCTTCACAAATTGACCTAAATGACTAACCAAATCACCTCATCATAAGACAAACCATACCTCATTATAAATCTATCAATATTAAATGTATGTAAAATATAATAAATTCTTCCAACTCTAAGTGGAAGGTGTTGGTACCCAAATCTACACCACCTTGAGAGCCAATCAACATTTACAAACTGAAGTGGATTCTTAGAGGGTGTCAGACCAAAGATTTAATCATTTGTATCTAGGAACATATCTAAAAAAATCCTTGAGAATTGAATTGGAAGAGATTGTGCTACACTCACAAAGGGGATGACCTTCCCTACTACTTTAGTTTTTTCCTTTAACCAAGATGAGAGGACCCATTTTGTGGCTTGTAATAATGAGAAAGGTGGATGAAATTACATTATTTAATATTTCTCTTGGAAATATGGGGAATATTCTGAATAGACACGGTTAATGTAAGCATAATTTAACTCTCACGAGTTGTCACACTAACTAATGTAGGTGTCTTTCCAAAATAGGACTCATTTGAATTTAACAGTGTAAATCTTAGCTTGCTTCTACATATTTATAAAAGGGAGGGTAGAAATAGTAAAATCCCTTAGAAAATGGTTATAAATAGGGTAAACATGGATAATTTAGAAGGATTTAACAGTTGCAAATTGTAATTTTTTGTGTATGGATGGGAGATTAAAGTAGGATAAAGTTAATTATACAAATCTCTCAAGAAAACCTTACAAATGTTTGGAAACTACCCTAAGGAAAGAGGAACATATCACCCAACCAATAACAGGGCTTTAACCAGAAGGTATGCACTCATGGAAGCCCAAGAGTGTAATATTTCACACAACCTTTGAGAATTTAAACACAAAATCTCATGATAAAATCTTAAAAAAAGTCAACAAATCCATTTCAATTACACTCAAGATACACTCAAAAGATTACTAAAATCTTCTCAACCAAACATAGGCAATATGAATTTAAAACTTTTTATCACACCATAGAAAGAAAGGTCTATCTACAGTGCAATTTTAGTTACCAAAATGCCACTAATTAAGACAAGATTTAGTGTAATTCAAAAGGACCATTAAATATAAGATTGCAATAGGGAAAGGAAATGGTTGATTCAAAGTATTCTACCTTAAGAATAAAGACACATTGCTCAAGAGACAACACAGGTAATTTTAAGAAATTCAAATTTCTCAGCAAGGGACCATATAACCTATGGTCTCAAATCTTTCCAATGACTGTACACTCATAATCATCTTTGCATGAGAAGGTTTGGAGAAATTAAAATAACTCAATGGTCTCCCATTTTGATTGAGGTTTATCAGGAAAATTATAGTTGGTTTTTCTCTGTTTTCTCTAAGAATTTAGAAAAATTTAACCCCCTTGATACAAGAACATTCCTCTCATATATACAACTTTCTCTCTCTCTCACTTGCCTTTTATTTTTTACCCCCAAAAATGTGAATCTTGAAAATAATATTCTTCATTTTGGTACACAATCTGATCTACTTATTATTCCCTTTGAAAATACTTTTCTTTCGTGGTGCTATGTGGACAGATTACAAGTGATTTGTATTTTTACGTTCTCCCAAAATGACTAGGATGCCATGTCCCCTTTTTTAGCATCATTTTTAAAATATTTTTCTTTTCTAGGTAAGTTGAGGGATTTTTTGATGATTTTTTAGTGCCCCCAGATGGTTTTATTTAATGTTTAATCATTTCCTCCTTTCAAGAATCTTCCTCGAGACACACACACTCGTTAACATTTCACCCATTAATTTTTCTATACCCTAATTTCACCCTTTAATTTCTTACAAATTTTAATTCAAACAATTAATGAACAATGAATGCAATACAAGTCCTTACCCATATTTTCATGTAAGTGTTGTGCAATTCTCCCTTGGTCCTCTTGATTCTGAATTCTCTAGCTCAATATCAATACCTCTCAGTCAAATTTTCTTTACTCCTTTGTGAATTTTTGTATCTAGGGCACCAAAATCTTTGTATACAATGGTAACGATTCGAAATGTTCCAGAAATTCTCAAAAATATTCTTTGATTCGATGTAAAAATGCACATTAATAGCGAAAACCTTAAATGTATTACATCCTTAGCCATCCAAGTTGATTCTTTCATTTGAATGTAGGTTTTCCATGTAGATTTATTTTATGCTTTACCGGGCTTAGGGAGTCTTTTTTGCATATTTTTCACTACCTTTCGAACGAGTGCAAGTTTACAACTTTGAACCTAGAAACCCTGCCTCTTGAATTTTCCTAAGGGGTTGAGCACATGTCTAAATATTAAGAGTGACGTAGAGTCACAAGACATATTTTCAATTTCAACCAATTTTCTCAAATGGATGCAAGATTGCAATAGTTGAACTGAGTACCCATCTGCATGTTGACTGTGCCTAAAAACATCACACGTGTGTCCTCCGTAGGGCTTTGAGGCTTCATTGCATTTTTCACCTTCATCATACTCATTTTATGTGAAAGGTGCACTAACAACCCGATTTACCTCACTCTAATAATATTTTAGACACGTATTCCTTTTTGGGAGTAGCAGTTAACTTATCCTTTTGCACTTTGTACTTGTAGCTCAAATATTACTTGGAATATTTTTTCGTATTTCAGAGCTAGGCTTGCACTTTAAAGTTATCATGCAAATTGTGTAATTTTGTAAACCAATTCCACTGGAATACAACCAATGGAAAAATTGCCACGTATCTTTGGGTTGTGCAAAGGAAAATTTGAAATTTGCATTGAATGTCTAAGGTAGGATATGCAGGGAAAGATGTACATGGTTATGCACGTTTGGTCATCAACTTTTTCACAAGGATTATCTCAGGGATGATATGATTATCACATTCCTCAACTAAAAAAGAGGATTCACATTTGATTTTACAACTCAAACATGGGATTTCATTTGTATTAAATATTGATTTCATTCCTTCAAGTAGTACGTATTTATTAACATTGACAAACTAGTCAAGGAAAATTTTTAAAGGAACACTCGGGATAAAAGGGAGAGATCAAATTGAACACTAACACTAGCTCTGACTTAGAGGATGGGCACCCCCTGTGGGTGCCACAAGAACACATAAGACCAAATATTTTATAGATACCAAGTTCCATTAATCCATTGGTAAACATAGATTCATTAAAAAATATACACAAGGTCTAACAGAGAAAACATACTTCATAGAAACACACCAAGACACCAAGGCCACTGGTCTACTGTAGACCAAGAAAATGAAAAGGGAAACAAAAATAAAAACAAAAAGCAACAAGACTGTACACTATACATAAGTTCATACCTGACTGTGTATCCATCTAATCTTGAAAATATGTTCGAGGTGCCTTAAATTGACAAGAAACTATAGTAAGTCTCCCTCCAAGTCCTTCAGGAAGAAGGTGTGTTTACCTAATCCTTATATCGATGGAATAGGGAACCCATCCACAAGGCATCAAAATTTTTTTGCATGTTTTCCTTTATCCTCATGTCTTTTATCCCATAACAAAACAAGATCCTAAACATTGAAGGTTTTAGGAGTCACCTTTTTATCAAATGTTTTCTTGAGTCTATCTCCCTAAACTTAAGGGGTCTCTGGTGGGATTCTCTTATTTCTTCATCCAATTCTAGTATCTGGTTAATTCTAGATTCATAAGAGTTTATTTATCGCTTCATCCTCGAGTTGTTGCATGAAGTGATAAGATGATAGATGCATATGAAGGGGGAAAATAGCTTTAAACACCATAGACCAATTCAAAATGACTCTTCCTAGTGGGTATGTTAGTGGTAACTATGTCTTCCTATAGAGAAAACTTGAGTTGCTCACCACATTTTATTTTTTTAACTTCTAAATTTCCTCCTAAATATTTTTTAAAATTTTTTTATTACTAGATTCAACTTGGATCATTCCCTTGTGGGTTATAATTATGAAGCATAAGTCAAATTTATACCATATTTTTGGCACATAGTCTATTAAGGGAGTTTGCTCTAAATACTCATGGTGTTATCAACTACTACCTTCGTAGGCACTCCAAAACTACAAATGATATTGCTTAAAAATGAATTCCATAACTACCTGATGAGTTGGTTTCTTGGTATGAATGGCTTTAATCCACTTACTGAAATAATATGTCAGCCACTAATATCTATTTGTACCCTGCACTTGAAGGGTATAAAATATCCCCCATAAATTTCATTCCCTGCTACTTGAAAGGGGCTTCCAATGATACTGGTTGCAAAGGTAAAGCACCTGAGGCCTTCAACCTCCCAGAGAATCTTTCACAACTCTCACACTTTATGAACTGACAAAGCTCCATAATTAAAAATTGTTGGCCAGACTAAAATAACCTGCTCTAAAAATCTTATGAGCATTCACTCTTCCAAGGAAAGTGACCTCCACACACTCCCCCATGAAATTCTGCAGTAATTTTGGGAGCTTCTTCTTCTGTGATACATCTCAATAGGATTCCTTCTGGGTTCTTCCAAGCTAACCCATGTAGTCAATTATAACAAATTTTTGAGATGCCAATTTAAGTGTCATTATATGATTTTTATCAAAATTCTCCTAGGACACTCCAAATTCTTAAGGTAAAATATTACATCTTTATATCATGTGGAATTAATCATCTTGTCTTGGATATCCACATTTTATCTTCAACTTCATTGATCTCCATCACTTGTAAGTTACGTTTTTGCCATTAATTTTGCAGTCCCTAAACCCTGACCAACTAGTTTGGTAGTTTTTGTATGTCCTATGTCATACTCTTGAAACTTATTTACCCAATGACACCACTTACTGGATATCTTCATCTCAAACAAGATGTCCTTTACCATTGTATGAGGGACGTAAAAGCTATAATCTTTGAACTCAATATATATGGCATGAAAAATTTAGTTCCTCAAACAAGTGCAAAAGCTTTCTTTTCCATTATGGTCGTATTTTAATTCATATCCTTGCAAAGCCTTTACTAAAAAAGGTAATAGGTCTCTCATTCCTTTCATCATCCTTCTGCAACAATATATAAGCAATTGTGTTCTTAGAGGAAAAAAAACTAGATTTTTTTATTAATAATTTGGGACTGGATAGAATAGGGGCATTCTTTAATGCTTCCTTGATCCCATTACAATAGCTTGGAGATCCTCTTCAAATCACATTTGATAACTTTTTCTTTCTTTAGCATGCTAGTAATAGGGATGGTTATTTTAGCAAAATTTGAAATAAACCTCCTCATGAAATTGATTTTCCAAAGAAATACTAGATACCCTTTTTTAACATGGGTATGTGTAAATTTTCCAATAGCCTCTACCCTTTTAGGATCTATCACGACCCCCTCTTTAGATACTATCTAACACTAGTAATTTTGGTCCTTTTGAGCACCGAAGTGACATTTTCTTTCGGATTCAATGAGATCCCATACTCTCTACAATCTTACCAACATTTTCTCCACATGGTTCAGGTGGTCACTTCTCTTCCTAGGAAAATATAGTTACATCATCTTGATACACTAACAATAAAATCATTAATGTAACCTGAAAAAGTAACATCCATTTCTCTTCGGAAACTATCCCCAACATTCATCAAACCAAATGGAATTCTCACATATACATATGTTCCCCAACATTCATCAAACCAAATGGAATTCTCACATATACATATGTTCCCCATGGAGTAGTGAAGATTAGTTTTAATCCTTTCTGATTGCTTCACCACCACCTTGATTATATCCTGAGAATCCATCCAAAGTTGAGAGCAATTCAGATCATAGTAACAAGCTACAACATGTTATCCATATTAGGAAATGGATAGTTGTCTTTGATTGAGTCCTTATTTAATATTTCTGAAAGCCCTCACAAATCCTTATATCTCCATTCTTCTTTCTCACTGGTATAATATTGGCCACCCATGAAGAGTATCTTGTGTATTGTATTATTCATTCATCCATCAAATTTGCCAAATTCTTCTTTCATTTTAAATGAAAGAAGAGGATTAATAGGAATACAAATTCTTCCTGAATGGCTTAGTATTAAGCTTCTAAGAGTATTTCATGTCTGGAAAAAGTCTTCCCTATAAGCCTTCAATTCTTAATAATACCATGTTAAGAAATCTTGATACTTTGTCAGTAATTTTACGTAGGATTTATTTTCTTCTTTACTTAGATTTCACTTCCTATCCACACCTTCTTGGGCTTCTCCTTGGTTCCCAAATTATACTCCTTGACATCCATTGAGGTAGAGATATGCCTATGGACCACCCTATTTGCATTATCAAAATTATATTCCAAACCAACCAACCCTCTTTGGAATTGTGTTGGTTTTCAACTGAACTATGCATTTTCCAAATAGGGTTTATTTTCCATCACATACTGAGACCATTTGTTCCCAATATATGTCACTTATTTGTAAATTCTCCTTCATTTTTTAAGAACCTCTACACTTGGTCATCATTATCAAACACTTGCTAATGCTTTACATTATCAGGTACTGAGGGCCTTGAAAACACTTCTACATCATAATTACAGTAAGGAGAAACGAGTGAAATTATCAAATCAATATGCAATCACTGCAAGTTTATCAGCTGCAACATTCTTAGCCCTATCATTGTAGAGGATAATAAAATATTCAAACACTTTCAATTAAGTCCCACACTGCATGCTTATATTGCTTCATTCTTTTTTTTTCATAATGCATACAGTTTTATAAACTTTACTTTACCACTAACTTATAATCCCCTATAACAATTATATATTTTATTCCATACCTCCATGCAATTCTCAGGCCTAGGAAGCAGTGCTTCATATTCTACAATATAATTATGTGCATTTAAATTTTAGCTTGGAAGGAAAAATTCAATGTCTCCTTGTTTGGGGATTTTTTGGGTCCTCACATCAAGTGTAGCATTTTCCATCTCTCCGAACAATTTCCCATCAAACATTATCCTTCCATGGGGCTACAAATGGTGGCTATAGGATGGATGTCTCATTTATGCACAATGGTCCTCTAACACTATGCATGGCCAACAAAATTATCTAGTATCTGCATCAGCAATATAACCCATTCATAAGAGGCATGATTTGGGTCCTCAATCAAGTGTACCACATTCATAATCAAGTATTTACCAATATAAGCTGCCAATTGCACTACTAAAAACTCTTACATATCCTATCACTAGACACTTCTCTTGAATTAATAGCTTAGAAGTTTCCAAAATTTGTTGTCACTTTGATGTCAAGTCCATTCATAACTTCAAGAGGCATCACATTACATGAAGATCCTGAATCAAACATATCAATTGTGGACAGAGTCTATCTTTCATGATCAAAGTAGTAAAAACATGGATCCACATCAAGTTGAGATTCTATCAAAGAAGTTCCTAAATATATCTCAGGTGATTTCCCTAGGACTTTCTCATTTCTTGTGGCACTTCTAACTCTACAAAAATAGGTGGGAGGTATCACATTGTTAACCTCCTTACTTGTGGCCACCAACTCCTCATTGATACCTAAGTATTCAAATGTTCTTCTTCGTATGTGCTTAGGAATTCTAAGTCAACTTAACAATTGGCATGGTAACCTTGATTTGAATCAAAATTTGAGGCATACCAAAAGGGGTATCACTTAGGTAAGACTCCACTAGGAGGTAGGGTGGTTTCTTTTTCTAGGTGGTATGAGGATTTTTACAATCTTGAGCAGATGTAGGGGAATCATATTTGTTAGCAATATCTAGGACTTTATTTGGAAAATATTTCTTGGGAACTACCTTGGGCATATTGGTGAGGAGAGGATTTTTTGGGTTAGGTTGTGGCGCTGGTCCTTTGACCATCCTATTTCTCAAATTATATTATTTTTCTTGGGCCACTAATGCATTCATTAGGAGCTTCCTGTCCTCCTCAGAAGGAATACCACCATCGTATAATTTTTGATCGTTAATGCCCTTAAATATTCAAATTCATGGTTAGGTAACTCAAAGGAATGGACCATATCAACATCAAGAAAACTAGTCGAAGAGATAGAAGATACCTGATGTATGCATTGATCCCAAAAACATTCCATAGTCTTGGACACTCAACAATTCAGTAGAAGTATCTCCTTATTGAGGACTATCAGGGAATTCCATCATGTATACATCACCAAAAGTAGTAATCATCACTAACTTCATCACTTTCTTCATTGAGATCACATGGTGAATGTGGAAGAAGGATCTTGTCACACCACTCATTAACATGATGCTCCTCTACCATAGATACTCTAGAAATAAATGGATCAGGAACAAACTTGTTTTCCCTTGGTGGTTGTTTCTTTTTTCTTGACCCCATGGGTCCCTTTCCTTTATCATCCATTCTATGATCACCTCTGGGATGATTTTCGAATCTATTAATCCCTTGATATGGGTGTTGGGTTTGATAATTTTTACCTAGTCCTTTCTCTTCTCTAACAAGTTTGTATGAGATTTCCATGACTAATCCTGCTAAATTTTTAACCACCTCCTCAATATCTACTCCCTTACTTTCCTGAGGCTTCTCAAGATTGACTAACTTGAAACCTTCCCTCTTAGAAGGCTTCCCAACTACCTTGATATTATTTTCTATTCTAACATCCATAGAAAAACCTTTTCTCAGGTTCCTGGGGTTTTATCCCTTAAGTAATAGGTTGATTTCTTATCAAAGGCATAAAAATATTGAATTATACATGACTCGTCAGTTAGCCTCAATATTACATGCAGTCTAGTCAAATTCTTATTAAATATGGTGTTAAAATCTTGGACAGGCTAATTAGGGTTCTTCTTTATGCTCTCAAATTCTATGAGGAGGAACATTGGATCGGTTTTATCCCCATATTGTGATTTAAATGCATTTTTCATCTCTATCCATGAATCAATAGAGTTATCTGGTAGTGACTTGTACCAATCTCATGCATCTTCTTCTAGAGTATTTATAAACAACTTTACATATACATCTTCATACTCAATCTCAAAATATTCCATGGTATTAGAAAATATCTTTAGGTGTTGGTCACCACTAATGGCATTATTACCCTAGAATTTAGGCAATCTATTTCTTACCTCATGTGGTACTGCATTAGGATAACCAACCATACCTCCTAAAATTTATAGGATTGTACACATTCACAACAAAAGGAGGTCTAGGTGGAGGTTGAGCCATATTATTTTAAGGAGGTTCCAACTGGAGGATTAAAATGGTGGGGAACTGGGGTCTTTGAGGAAATGGAGTATGATCTTCAAAGTAATGATCCTTTAATGATTTTGGATCACAAAAGACTATATTATTTCTAATCAATAAAGGAGGGAAATGAGGAATACCCAAATCACTTGAAAATGAAGGACCCTCCTCAAGTTGGAGTATACAAATATTTGTAGAGAATACTTGATCCAGAACCGTATGAAGTACTAGAGTAATCTTCTAACAAAGGATGATCACTTTCAGAAATAGGAACAACCTTTTCTTCTAATCTTTGATCACCCAGGGCTTTCCAGACTTGTTTCTTTGTTGGATTTGTCCTTCCCAACTCTGGGAACAATATTCTAGTAGGATTTGTCTTGAAGAAGGACCTTATTCCTTCTAGCTTTGAGGATCTTTATGATATATTACACTAATTAAAGTTTAAGGTACTGGTATTTACCAAATTTTCTAAGAAAGAGGGTGTCACAACTAATTTCTTGCACCTTAAATGGGTAAATCACTTTAAACAATTTGTTAACTTAAACTTCATATTAAATTTCATCAAATATTGGAAAATATTTCAATCCTTTATCAATATTTATCCCTAGTAAAGTCAAATTAAATTGAAAGCTTTCTTAAACAAGGAAAATATCGAGCAAATGACTTCTAATTAAGCTCATTTTGGGAAAATTTTGACAAACGATCAAGTTTAGATCATATATTTGCATCTAAACATAATGAATATGTTACTAGAGGTCAAGATATCTTCACATTTATGAAAATGAGTCTCCAAAAATGGCACAAAGGAGAGTGTTGGTACCCAAATCTGCACCATCCTTGATGAGCGGAGCAGCATTTACAATCTGAATTTGATGCTTAGAGACAGACAAACTAAAGATTTAGTCATTTGTAGCCGGGAACAGATTTGATAGACTCTTTGGAACTTAACTTGGGAGAGATTGGATTGCACTCACAAAGGGGATGACCTTCCCTACTACTTTAGGTTCTTCCTTTAACCAGGGTGAGAGGACCCATTTTGTAACCTGTTATTGTGAAGAGGTGGATAATATTGCAGTCTCTAAGATATTTCTTATAAATATGAAGGATAGTCCTGAATAGACATGGTCAATGCAAGCATTATTTAACTCTCATGAGTTTCACACTAAATAATGTAGATGTCTTTCTAAATAGGACCTCAGGTTACTCTAGACAGTGTGGATCTTAGCATTTCTTCTACATATTTATGGAAAGGGAGGATAGAAATGGAAAATTCCCTTGACAATTTTTATAAGTAAGGAAAACATGGGTAATTCAAATGGATTTAACAGTTATAGGTCATAATTTTTTGTGTATGAATGGGAGATTAAAGTAGGATAAATTTGATTATACAAATCCCACAAGAAAACCTTACAAATGTTTGGAAATTTCCCCAAGGAAAAAAAACACATCACACAACTAACAACAACCCTTTAACCAGAAGGTATGCACTCATGGAAGCCCAAGAGTACAAGATTTCACACAACCTTTGAGAACTTAAACACAAAATCTCATGTTAAACTCTCAACAAAACATTAACAGATCATGTTCAACTACACTCAAGATACACTCAAAATATTACTAAAATATTCTCAATTAAACAAAGGCAATATGAATTTAAAATTGTTTATCACACCATAAAAAGAAAGATCTATTTATAGTGTAATTGTAGTTGTCCAAAATGCCACTAATTAAGACAAGATCTAGTGTAATTCAAAGGAACCATCAACATAAGATTGCAACAGGGAGGCAAGTAGTTGATTCAAAGTATTCTACCTTAAGAACAAAGATAACATTTCTCAGGAGATAACACACAGTTAATTTCAAGAAATTCAAATTTCTTAGCAAGGGACCATAAAACCTATGGCCTCAATGCTTTCCAATGACTGTACACTCATAATCATCTTGGCATGAGAAGGTTTGGACAAAGTAAAATAACTCACTAGTCTCTCGGTTTGATTCAGGTTTCTTAGGAAAAGTACAGTCAGTTTTTCTCTGTTTTCTCTAAGAATTTAGAAAAATTTAACCCCCTTGATACAAGAACATTCCTCTCATATATATACAACTCTATCTCTCTCACTCACCTTTTCTTTTTCCCCCCCAAAAATGTGAATCTTCAAGAGAATATTCTTCCTTTTGGCACACAATCTGATCTACTTATTATTCCCTTTGAAAATACTTTTCTTTCGTGGTGCCATGTGGAGGGATTACAAATGATTTGTATTTTTTCATTCTCCCAGAATGACTAGGATGTCATGTCACCTTTTTTGGCATCATTTGTTTAATCATTTATTTTTTAGGTAAGTTGAGGGACTTTCTGATGATTTTTTAGTGCCCCCAGATATGGTTTGATTTGATGTTTAATCATTCCCGCCTTTTGAGAATCTTCCTTGAGACACACACACTTGTTAACATATCTTTCTGAGTTGAGTGTTTCCACATGGATCAAGTCACATCAAGGCCAATCACTCCATTTTTTGAATGATGTCAGTCTCTTTCAAGTTTATTTCCTTCGTGCGGGTATCACAAACAATCTCAGGAGTCACCTCACCATGATTTTTCTTAGTTCAACTTGTCAGCCTCATATTTCCTATAAATTCACATCATTTCCATTACAAACTCACATCTTTTCTCCTAAGTGTAAGAGGCTTGGTGATATTTTTTCTGCAATATGGCAGGAACATCATTAACATCTAGCTTGAAAGACATATCTTCTGAAGACTTGCACTCAATTTTTGATTTATCAGGCCCAGATGAAGCATTCGTGAGAATGCTATTTGGGATTACAGATCTTGAAGACTACAGTGGGCCATTGACAGCTCAGGCTATTCAAGTTGTATTGATACAAATATTGATCAGGATCAGTCCTGTGTTCTCTTCCTTCCAAATGATGTATTTTCACCTCTTCAGGTTAGAGCACCAGAAAACTCCTAAGGTGTTGAAATAGTTTTGGCTCAAGAGCAGGCCTACTGTGAAAGGTGCATCTAACAACACATGCCCTTTCATCTGTGATGAGGGATTCACTATGAAGGAAGATTCCCTCATAATCTTATGTGCTTGATGAAGGGATTTCAATAGATATTGTGCCTACTCTCTTTCTTAAGATGAATGAATTGGAGCAACATGTTTCAATTCTGGAAAAGAAACCAACAGGGACTATGTCTTCGTAACCTCCTTGGACATCACCAATATTCATGAAGAAATGTAAGGGTGAGTCTAGTTCCAAAATTCCTTCTCCATCTTCTCCAGAAATAGTTGTAGTTGCACTTCCATATTTTACATGGACTTCCAATCCATCTTCCACCTTCAAAGCATCAGGGAAGAAGGATTTTCCTAAAGGTGGTCTAGACCTTACTGAATGGGTTTCCTCTTATGAGAGGAGATCAGAATTGATAGGTTTTATGGATGGTCCTATGGAAAGTATTGATGAGCTTATGTCTTTGGGCATGTCTCATAATTTAGCAGGGGACATTGTGTTTGTGAAAATGGTGATTGGAACAAAAGAATTTGTTCCTAGAAAGAATAGGATTTTGAAGAAACTTCCTCTTTGCAGAGAGGATTTTGTATCAGTAGAATATTAGGTAATTTCTCTTAGTTTCTATCGGATATAATATCAAGAATGTATGTGAAATTTTTCCTGGGTTGGGGCCCCTAATAGAACCCCATTCTTCTTTCCTTTTTTCAAAATGAAAAAGATGTAAAATGTTACAATGAATTTCATGTTAAATAGACATAAGATTCTATTAAAATGAAATGAAATCCTACTTGCATTGTTCAACAATACATACATGATAGGAAACCAAAATTTAAAATAATATGTAACTATTACGAGTGAAAGTAATAATTGAAAAAGAAAGTTTTTTAAAAAAACAAGCCTAAGCTTGCTCACAATCCAACATGATCATCATCTTTCTCTTCATCATCTTCTTCCTGCTTTGGCTACTTGTCCCTGTAAACATAAAATCTTTGGAACAATTGGATCACCTCTTCTTCATCAGGTCCTACATGGTGTTTGAATATCAAATTATGCATGTTCATCACCCTCACACATTGGTCCATCCTACATTTATATTCTTTCAACTTCTTAGCTAACTCAACAATCTTGTTCTCCACAGTGATGAGCCTTTTGATAACCTCATAAGAATAGTGTTCCTCCTTGATGTATTGGTCGAAATATTGGCTCAGGACATCAACCTCCCAGTCTCCATAAGTGGGCTTGCCTTTATCAAATACCACTTCTTCTAATCTGTTATCTATAATGTCAATAGCTTTCCTATCCAGTCTCTCTCTATCTCCACTTTTTCTTTAACCTGGTTTATAACTTCCACCCTTATTTTAGCTAAATCCTCCATTACATATTGCATCCCTTTTTCTTTAGGTAACACTATTCCTTCCTTTTCAAGTGTTTCTTTATCAAGCTGATTTATGGTGTCAAGCTTGGGGAGGATCCCCTCCCAATAGTATAATTCATTTTCACATTGTTCTTTTAAATCATTCACATCATTGAGCATATTGGTCAGCTCTTCATACCTTTTTGTTTCTTTCTCAATGATTTTTCTCCCTTTCTGAGATAGATCCTCCACCCATTTATCCACTGCTTCAGCTTTCTCACTTTCCCTTTCTACTTTGTCCAAAATTTCAGGAGTAACAGTGTTGGCCAACTCATGACCTTCCTCTAAAGGCCCTACCAAATTTTGCAAGCATGAAGATAATGTTTTTATCTATTCTTTCAATTTCTTTTTTGATATTTTATCTTCATCAACCTTGTGCAGAAAACCTTCGACCATCACTGTAACCTCTTGCTTTAGCATTTCCCTAGAAGGTTTCCCCAATGGGATGTGCCTGATATCATAATCACTTGTTGTAATGTCATCCCTTGACTTTCCTTGGTGGGGGTTGCAATCTCCAAGGTTCTAAATCCAGATTGGTCCACATGGGTCTTAGTGAGGATTCTTTCCCTTTTTGTGGCCTTTTTGGGCTTTGGGAAAGCTATAGTGTGATGTCTATGACCTTTTTGGGACAAATTCCTCTTCTACCTCTGAAATCAGTCCTCCCAACAAGCCAATTGTGAGAGTATTTCCCACTTTTGCTTCTTGTAATGCAGGTTGGATACCTCAGAAAAACTATCAATTGTTTAGATGTTTCTTGGGGATCTTGTACTAATGGTATTTCTTGTTGTACCTTGTCCACCCCCAATGTTGGATCTTTAGACTCATCCTATACTGTTATTATTTCCAGTTGCTTCCTCTTTTTGACCCTGAGTTTGGGATTGGCTAGTTGTTTCTTGGGTCATACTATCAGTTGTTGCCTTTCCCTTGTCTTTATCCTCATCTAGAGTAGTAATCACTTTTGTAGTCTCTTTTGGGTTTCTTTGGTTGGAATTTCCACCTTGGACAAATTCTTCCTTTTTTACATTATCTTCCTCCTTCAGAGGTTGATGTTTAGTAGAGACATTTTCCTGAGATGGTACACTAACAACCCTTTGTTTCATTATTTCTTCTTCATGTTGTTTTGTGGGCTGAAAATCCAGTAACTGGTTTTTTATCTTTATCATCATTATGCACTTTTGTTTATCACTGATCTCCATTGTTTTAGTGGCCTCTTTTGTGGTCTCCACCACCATTTCCTTAGCAGTGTCTGTAGCCTGAGGTGGCTCATTTCCCTTAATAATTACCGCTTCCTTTTGAGGGTACTCCTCAGTTGAAATAATGTTGTCCACAGGTACTCCACTTGCAATTCCTTGAATCCTTGATTCATCTGTTCCTGAAATTGTTGAGATTTTAATAGGGACCTCTTGCACTGGGATTTTGTTTCAATAGTTAATAACTGGGAAACTTCCTTCATTTTTTCATCCAATTGAGGAACACTTGTACCTTCTACTATATATTTCTCAACTGACACATCAAAAGGTTTGGGTATAGGAACCTCCCCCAATACATCTATGTCCATCACTTCAACTGGATTTCTTATCTGTTCATGTGGCTGACTAGAATGAGACAAATCCATACCTTCAAATTGTGTTGCACCTGATTCTTCTGGCCCCTTTTTTGTCACCAAACTACTTGGCTGGTTAGACAAGGGTGTACCATGAGTCACCTATTCTTGAATCAAATCTTCCACTATTCCCCCTGGAAACAAGACTGAAGATGAAAACTCTGGTTGTACAAATGGATCCACTTGAAGTGTTCTTTGATCTTGTGATGGTGTTACTTGATGAGCTAAGGAAGTAACTATTCTCTTTTGTTCCTCAGTTAGAGCAGGAGGATCAATCACCTTAGGCTCTCTTATTTTGTGCTTCCTTACATGGTGGCTACCTCCCTCTATTGATCCACCCACATCTCTCTCCAAAGGCAATATTACTTTAGCTCTCTTTGCAGTTCTCTCAAAACATTTGATTTCAGGGCCTCCCCTTCCTTTTACACTTTGTACTAAAGGTACTAGGTCCACATCTGACAAAGACCCCTCATCTTCTTGGTTGAACTAGATGCCCCTGTCAATATTGTTGTGGGGGTTCCTAGTTTAGTCATACTCATTCCTTTAGCTTTGTATTGGTACTATAAAAGTGATAGGGGCATTCTGCATGGACTTCAAAAGCATTTCCTCTATCTTTTACTTCAAAGTAGACATAGAAGTCCCAATTTCACTGGAAGTAGTAGTCCACTCATCAATGATGCTGTAGTGGGTCTCTTCATGGGAAGCTGAGGATCCTTTCCTCCCAATGGATCTATCTTATCTTCTCCTTGTCTTAAAAGGGGAAGATCTTCCTTTAAAATCCCCAAATCCTGAACTCATTCAATACTTTTGTGTTTTGTATGGAAAAATCCATACCTTTTCCCTGTAACCAAGTCAAGGCCCATCTCATTACATTGGAAATTATTTCATAAGGATTGTCTGACTCTTTCACATTCCATTCTATAGGAGAAATTGGTTGTCCTTCAATCTTGTTGTCAATATAGTATTGACTCACTATTTTTTGATCATCTACAATTCCCTGAGGCACCACAACAATTTTGAAGTCAATAATTTGTCTAAGAGTCATTCTTGAGAAGTATCTAAGTCTAACCTCTTCCTCATCTCTACAGTTCATCTAGTAATCTTCAAAGTGAGGTTCATGTTCAAATGAACTTCCCAAGGCAGTGCTAACAACCCATCTGATGTCATAATTGGACCTTGATTCAAATTTTCCATGCCAAATCTTTCCATCTCCTCCTCCATTAATCTAGCCTTTGCAATGGAGGGGCATGAGTATCTCCCAATCCTGATGGGGAATTTAATATTTTTTTTATGCTTTCCTACAATCAGTTTGTGTACTGGTGTTAATTTCCTTGAAAGCTCACACAAGGCCATCTTATCATCTAGATATCTAGGTAGTTTGCATGGCTTTCCCTCAAATCCACTAGCTCTAATATAAGTGAAAAATCTATGTTGGATAAAGAAACAACCATATTCCAATATTGCATTCTTAGCCTCTTCAGATATTCTATACTGCTCCCACTCAGGTTTGAATAAACATATCATAGGTGCAAAAAATGCATCATTTACTAATCTCACATTTCTTTTCCAATTACTCAAGTGTAACTGGGGATAAACCTCATGAAATTTACATTCTTTGAAATGTGCCTGTGGTGGGAGGCTAGGGAAACATTTATGACCTACAATATTGTATATTAGGTATGACATCATATAGAATTCAAGATCATCAGTGACACCCATGTTGATTTTTGTGGCCAATGTAAAAAGTTGTGCATGAATTGATTCAACTATGAGTGTTTCCCAAAAAATACTTCCCTTATTTTCCAAAATGACCCAGATGTATGGGCACATCCACTCTTTGAATTCATTAGTTGTGTCTAGGCCAACCATTCTACTTAGTAACACAATTATGTCTTCTACTTCCTCCACAAACTGTGACCTAACCAATCTTTTAGGGAGTCTAGTGGTAACCTTTTTGTCCGTCAACAACCATTTAGTATTTATGACCCTGACATAGTCCTTCTTTTGGTCTCAAAATCCCTAAGAGTTGATTCAATGCTTATGGTTACTGGTGTTGCAATTTTTGGTAACCTTAGCATTTCCCTAAAGGCTTTGGGTGTTAGAGTTAGAACTCTCGTCACCACTTCCATCCAAGACCTCCCTTTTTTCTGGATCATAATTCATAGCACAAATTCTCACTAGCTCGGGACAATGTACTGAGGGAGGGATAACAACTACTAGGGAAATATTTATGGCCTCAATTGCCATCATGAATTCACTTTTATTTGGACTACTGAGCCTTTGCAAGAAATCATCCAAATCAACATTTACCAAATTTGTCTATGATTTTTCCAAATCACTGGTGATACTAGAGGTGACGTGAAATCACTGACTGTAGTGGCTTCATTTTCTATACCCTAATTTCACCCTTTAATTTCTTGCAAATTGTAATAAAAACATAAAAACATGAATGCAATACAAGCCTTACCCATTTTTTGTGCAAGTGTTGTGCAATTATCCCTTGCTCCTTTGATTCTGAATTCTCTAGCTCAATATTGACACCTCTTAGTCGACTTTTCTTTACTCCTTTGTGAATTCTCATAGCTAGGGCACCAAGATATTTAAATGCATTACATCTTAGCCATCCAAATTGCTTCCTTCATTTGAATGTAGACCATCCATGTGGCTTAATCTGATGCTTTATGGGATTAGGGAGTCTTTTTGTATGTTTGCACTACCTTTCAAATGAGTGCAAGTTTACAATTTTGACCTGAAACCCCACCTTTTGAATTTTAATGAGGGGATAACATGTGTCTAAATATTAAGAGTGGTAGATCCACAAGGTTTATTTGCATTTTTGTTTGTTTTCTCAAATGGGTGTAAAATTTTAATATTGACCTGAGTAACATCTGCTTGTTGACCTTACCCAAAAAACTGACACATGTTTGCTAGTCGAGTTCTAGGGAATTTATTTAAATTTTTCACTGTTTCTCAAGCCTTATGTGCAAAGGTGCAGTATTGACCCTGATTTCCCCACTCCAATCATACTTATGACACGTATTCCTTTTTAGGAAGTGGAAATTTCATTGCATTTTGCACTTATAACTCATATATTTCCTAGAATATTCCATCGGGTTTTAGAGCTATTTGAATTTACAGCTATTATGTAATTATGTAATTTTGTAAACCAAGCCCGCCACATTGTAATGCACCAATTAAATCATGCCATGTATCTTTGGATGACAGAAGAAAATATGTAATTTTCAGTGACAGGTCTCAAAGACGATGATATGGAGGAAGGATTTACATGGTTAAACATGATCAATCATCAATTTTTCACAAGGATCACTCAGGGACAGACATGACTATCACATTCCTCGACCGAAAAAGAGGATTCACAAATTAAACACATGATTTCATTTGTATTCAACATGGTTTCATTATTCAAACATATATGTTTTTCAACATTTAAAAACCAATCAAGGAAAATTTTCGAAGAGCACATTTGGGATAAAAGGGATTCTTCAAGCATCAAAATGAGAACTAACATTGGCTCTGAACTCGAGTGATGGGCACCTCCCTGCGGGTGCCACAAGAACCACAACAACACAACTTGACACACAGACCAAAATGCCTTAATCCATTGGGTAAAGGAGTCATTCAGAAACATATGCACAAGGTCTAACAGAAACCAAGGTACTTCACAAAACTATACATGAAGATACTGAGGTAACTGGTCACTGTAGACGAGGAAAACGAAAAAAGGGAAACAAAAAATAACAAAATTGTACACTGTACAAAAATTCCATACATGATTGCATCTGTTCAGTCCAGATAAGTGCTTAATATGCTTGTTGTTGACAGGAAATTCTAATAAGCTCTAACAAGTTTCTATCCAAGTCCAATCAAGAAGAAGGTATGCTCCCCAAATATTTGATATCAATAGAGTATGGACCCAATCTACATACGGCATCAAAATTTCCATGTTTTCCCTTTGTCCTTCATGCTTGTTGTACCACAACAAGACCAAGATCTCCAAACATTGAAGGTCCCTTGCAGTCATACTTTCTTGTCAAAGGTATTTTCTTGAGCCTTTCCCTAAATTTCAATGTGTCTTTTGATGGGATTCTCTTCTTTCTTCATCTAACTCTAGGATTTAGTTAATCATCCTTGCTTCATAAGGGCTCACTTCCCATCTCTTCCCCAAGTTTACTACATAAATTTATAGGAAGACAGTTGTCATATGTAAGGGAAAAAGAGCTTGGATTCCATAGACTAGCTCAAAAGGACTCTTTCCAGTAGCTCTCTTAGTGGCTAACTCTGATCTTTCCATAGGGAAAATTTAAGTTGTTCTCACTCCATTTTCTCTTATTAACTTCTAGTGTCCTCCTGAGTATCTTGAAAAAAAATTAATTGCTTGACTCAGTATTGGGTCATTCCCCTAAGTGATTTATAGTTTGATGCATAAACCAAGTTGATGCAATATTCCTTGACACATAGCTACTAATGGATTTAGCTCTATGAAGCTCATAGCATTTTCGGAAACTATCTTTGACAGGAACCCCAAATCTGATAGATTATATTATTTTTTAAATGAAGTCCATGACCTACTTGGTGAGTTATTTTCTTTGTGGGAATGGACCTCAACCCATTTAGTAAAATAGTCAATAGCAACCAGGATCCATCTATGTACCCTGCACTACAAGAGTTTGAAATATCTCTCCAATGAAATTCCATTCCCTATTGCTTGAAAGGGGTTTCAACTGATACTGGTTGCAAAGGTAAAGCACCTATGAGGCTTTCAATTTCCTATAGAATATTTGACAACTCTCACACCTTATGACTAACAAAGATGCATCTTTGAATAATGTGGGCCACTAGTAACCTGCTCTCAAAATCTTATGAGTGGTCACTCTTCCAGACAAAGTGATCTCCACATACTCCCCCATGAAATTTTGCAATAAGCTTGGGAGCTTCTAATTCTATGATACACCTCAATAGGATCCCTTTTGGGTTCTTCCAAGCCAACCCATAGCCAGTTACAACATATTTATGGGAAGCCAATTTAAGTTTCCTTCTCTGATTTTTGTCTAAATTCCCTAGACACTCCAAATTATTGAGGTAAAATATTATATCCTTATACCATATGGAATCAATCATCTTATCTTGGATATCCACATTTCCCTTCCTCAACTTCATTGACCTCCATCACTTGCAACTTACTTTCTACCATTAATTTTGCAAGCCTTAAACCCCAACACCAGTTTAGTAGTCTATATTTCCATGTCACACTCCTGTAATTTCTTTTACCCACCAATAACGTTTTTTTGGATATTTCCATCTCAGATAGGATGTCCTTTACCATTGTATGAGGGACATAAGCTATAATATTTGAACTCAATATATATGGCCTGAAAATTATTATTTCCCCGAACAAGTGCAAAATCTTATTTTTCCATGATGGTGTATTTTAATTCAGCTTCTTGCAAAGCTTTGTTGAAAAAGAAAATAGGCCTTGCATTCCCTTCATAATCCTTTTGCAACAATACATAAGCAATTGTGTTCTCAGAGGAAAAATAAAAAAATGGAACACTTTATTGTAATCTGGGCTATCTAACAATAGGGGCATTCTTCAATGTTTCCTCAATCCTATTAAAATCTTGGATAGCCTCATCTTCCCATTTGATAACCTAGTCTTTCTTTAGCATGCTAGTAATAGGGATGGTTATTTCAGAAAATTTTGAAATCAACCTCCTAATGAAATTGATTTTCCCCAAAGAAATATTGGATACCCTTTGTTGACATGGGTATGGTAACATTTTCAATGGATTCTACTCATTCAAGATCTATCATGACCCCTTCTTTAGACACTATATGCCCCAGAACATTTTCCTTTGAAAACCAAAGTGATACTTCTTGGGATTCAATGAGATATCATACTTTCTACACCTTATCAACATCTTTTCCACATGGCTCAGGTGGTCACTTCTCCTCCTAGAAAACACAGCTACATCATCTTGATAAACAACAATAAAATCATTAATGTAACCTGAAAAAACAACAACATGGCTCTTTGGAAAGTATCCCCATCATTCATCAAACCAAATGGAATTCTCACATATACATATGTTCCCCATGGTGTGGTGAAATTATTTTTAAACCTTTCTGATTGTTTCACCACTACTTGATTATACCCTGAGAATCCATCCAAAGTTGAGATCAATTCATATCATGTCACCAGCCTCCAACATGTTATCCATATTAGGAAATGGATAGTTGTCTTTAATTGAGGCCTTATTCAAGATTTCTAAAATCCACACAAAGCCTTATTTCTCCATTTTTATTTTTTACAGGTACAAGATTGGAAACCCTTGAAGAGTATCTTATGGGCTGTATTATTCCTCCATCCATCAGCTTTATCAACTCTTCTTGAATTTTAAGTGAAAGAAGAGGATTAATAGGCATTTGCTTCTTTCCTGACATGGCTTAGTGTTAGGCTATACAAGTGGTATTTCATGCTGGAAAAAAAAAAATCTTTGTAATCCTTCAGCTCTGAATAGGATCATGCAAAGAAATCTTGATACTTTATTAATCAGTTTTACATAGCGTATTGCTTCTTTTCTTTTCTTAGATTACTTCCTTATCCATACCTTTCTAAGATTCTCCTTGGTTCCCAAATTTTACTCCTCAACATCCCTTGAAGTAGAGATATGCCTATGGACCACCCTATATGCATTATCAAAATTAGATTCCAAAGCAACCAACCCCCTAGGAATTATGTTGGTTTTCAATTGAATTATGTCTTTTCCAAATAGGGTTTCTTTTCCATCACATATTGAAACCATTAGCTCCCAATCACATGCACTGATTTGTAAATTATCCTTCATTTTACAAGAACCTTTGCACTTGGGCATCATCATCAAACACTTGTCCAATGTTTTACATTATCAGGCACTAAGGGTCTTGAGAGCACTTCTACATCATAATTACAGTAAGGAGAAACAATGTACAATTTTTAAACCAAGATGCCAAACACTACCAATTTATCAGCTATAGCATTCTGAGCCTATCATGGTATAAGATATTAAAGGATACTCAAACATCTCAATGAAGTCCCACATTGCATGCTTATATTACTGCTTCATTCTTTGTTTTTTCGTTGCATACAATTTTATAACTTGCTTTACCACCAACTCAGAATCCCCTTTAACAATTATATCCTTTATTCCATACCTCCATGAAATTCTCAAGCCTAGGAGCAGTGCTTCATATTCTGCAATATTATTGGTGCATTCAAATTTTAGCTTGAAAGAAAAATTGAATGTCTCTTTGTTTGGGGATATAAGCACCACACCAGGCCCATTACCCATATTGGAGCATGCTCCATCAAACATCATAGTCCAAGGGGCTCCAAACTTGTTCCAAGCATGGAATATTATTTATGTTATGGTCTTCAAAGTCTACATATCCAACCAAAATTATCAGCATCTCACATCAACATACAATACTTCATAGGAGGCATTGTTTGGGCCCTTCATTCAAATGTAACATCTTCTTCTCTTCATATATTTTCACCAAATTTACTTCCACATGGGTATAATGGCATAATGCCATGTCCATTTGCACACTTCCTCCAACACTAGTATCCCATTTTATAGACAACAACATACCCCATTTAGCAAGGAAATCAATAATGACCACATTCATAGTCAAGTCTTTACCAGGATAGGATGCCAAATTCCACTACTAAATCCTTGTACATATCCTATCAATGGAGCACCTTCTCTTCAATCCATATGGCATGGAACTTTCCAAAATTTGTTGTAACTTTGATTTATAATTCATTCATAACTTCAAGAGGCATTACATTATATGAAGATCCTCGAATCAAACATATAGTTGTGGACCAAGTCTATCTTTGATGATCAAAGTAGTGAAAAATGAATCCACACCAAGTTGAAATTCCATGAAAGAAGTGCCTAAGTATATCTCAGGTGATTATCTCCTAGACTTTCCATTTCTTTGGGCACTTCTAATTCGACAATAACATGTGGAAGATCCACATTATTAACATCTTTACCTATGGCCATCAAATCCTCCTTGATATCCTAAGTATTCAAATGCTCTTCTTTTGTGCTCAATGATTCCTGAGCAACTCAGTAATTGGCACATTAAACTTAATTTGAGTCAAAATTCGATCCATATCACAAGGGGTATACTTAGGTAAGACTCCACTAGGTGGTAAGGTAATTTATTTTTCTTGTCAGTATGAGGTTCTTTATGGTTTGAGAAAAAGTAGGGGGATCCAATTTTTTAGAAATAACTAGGCATTTGTTTGGTAAATATTTCTTCGGGGACATCTTTGGGGATATTGGTGAGGAGAGGAGTTTTAGGTTTGGGTTATGGCCCTGATCCTTTGACTGTCCTATTTCTCATATTATATTATTTTTCCTAGTCCATTACTGCATTCATTAGGTGCTTCCTATCCTCCTCAAAAAGAATACCACCATCATATTTTTTTCTCATTAGTGCTCTCAAGTACTTAAAATCATGTTGTTAGGTAACTCAAAGGTATGAACCATATCAACATCAAGATTACTATTATAAGGGATAGAGGATAACCCAGTGTATGCAGTTCAAAAAACATTCCATAGTCTTGGCACTCAAGAATTCGGTAGAAGATAGCTCCTTGTTGTGTA
The DNA here is from genome assembly GCA_019776745.2 of Taxus chinensis. Lineage (NCBI taxonomy): Eukaryota > Viridiplantae > Streptophyta > Pinopsida > Cupressales > Taxaceae > Taxus > Taxus chinensis. Next base: position 542,505,874 of record CM034152.1, on the reverse strand, counting down.
TCATCAGAGCATTTCTTCATGCATACATAACCAGAGGTTGGCATTATGCACTCAACCTATTCACTTTCCATTCATTGACGATTACATGGGGAATGTGGTAAAAAGCACTTATAACACCATTGAATAACATGATCCTCCTATACCATAGATACTCAAGTATTCAATAGATCAAGGAACCAACTTGTTTTCCCTGACTAGTTATTGCTTGTTTCTTGATCCCATAGGGTTCTTTTCCTTTATCATCCAGTTCGGTGGTCACCCCTAGGATGATTGCCATGAATATATTCTTCCCTTGAGGCTGGTTTTGAGCCTTGAGAGATTTTACTTATTCCTTTCTCTTCTGCTAGCAAGTTTGTAAGAAATCTCCTTAATTGACTCCTGCTATTAGGGTCTTGATCACCTCTTCCAGATCCACTCCTTTTCTTGGCCTGAGGCTTTTTCTAGGATAGACTCAATTTGACACACTCTCTCTCTCTTAGAAGGCTTTCTATCTGCCTCAATATTATTATTCTATTTGGAAAAACAATAGAACAAATGCTTGTCTCTTAAGGTCCTAGGGGTTTTCATCTCTAAAACAATATGCTGCTTTCTTGTCAAAAGCATCAGAATATTTTATTAGGATATGATTCATCACATGCCCTCAAAATTACTAGGCAGCCTTGGTTAAAGCCTTTTTGCTAATATCTAGTGTTAAAATCCTAGACAAATTCATTAGCGATTCTTAATTTATATTCTTAAATTTAGTAAGAAGGAACCTAGGGTCATTTTTGTCACCATAATGAGATTTAAATGCATTTTTTCATCAATATCTATGAGTCAATACAGATATTTGGTAGTGATTTATACCAATATCGGGAATCTTTTTTTATAGTATGTATAAACAACTTTACATAAACATTTTCATGCTCAATTTTAAAATCTTCCATGGTATTTATAAAATATATTGAGATATTGATCTCCACTAATAGCATTATTACTCTTGAAATTTAGGACAACCCATTCCTGAACTTAGGTGGGAATGCATTTGGATAACCCATCCATACCCCTGGAAGTCTATAGAATTATATACATTCAACGACAAAAGTAGATATAGGAGTTTGGTTAAGCCATGTTATTTTGAGGAGGTGCCCCAACTAGGAGGATTAAAATGGTAGGGGAAACCAATGGATCTTTGGAGGCAATAGAGTATGATCCTAACAGTATTTTTCCTTCAATGACTATGTTCTCACAAAACACTCTTATTATTTTCAAAAAAATAAATGATGAGAGAATGAGGAATACCTAGATTATTTGTAAAGGAATGACCCTCACAAACTTGGAGTACGCAAATTTGTGTACTCGAACTGCTACAACTAAAATGATCAGAGGTGCTTGAATCAATCCTCTACTAATGGTTGATCAAAATCAATAGTTGAGACTAATTGTTCCTTCTTATCTTTTGGTCACTTAAGGACTTTCCAAACTTGTTTCTTCCTCACTAGATTTTTCCTTCGCAACTCTGGGAAATAATATTTTATTAGGTTATGTCTTGAAGAAGGAACTTCTTTCTTCCAACTTTACAGATATTGATGATAGATTACAATGATTAAAATGCTGGGCACTAGTATTCACCAAAGTTTTCTGAGTAATACTAGAGTCACCACTAAGATCGTATGCATCTTATATGTGTAAATCAACTGTCAAACAACTTTCCAACTAAAACTTCACAATTAATTTCATCAAATCTTGGAAAAATCTTGCTATCCTTTATCAATTTTTACTCCTAGAAAAATCAAATTTAATCGAAATATTCCTTAAGCTAGGAAAATATCAAGTAAATGATATTATGATTAAGATCATTCTTAGCAAAGTTTTGATAAAAGGATCAATTCTAGATCATAAATTTGTCATCTAAACATTCTTCATAAATGTTCCCAGAGGTTGATATATCTTCGTGTTTATGAAAATAGTCCCTCGGCAATGGTTCCAGGAGATTTTTGGTACCCAAAATTTGCACCACCTCGTGAGCCAAGAAAAATTTGCAATTTGAATTTAGATGCTTAGAGGAAGACCAAAAAAATGAATATTTATTCGTTTGCAGCTAGGTACATATCTGACATAATCTCTTCGGGACTTTGACTTGGGAGAGATTAGGATTGACACTCACAAAGGGGATGACCTTCCCTACTACTTTAGGTTCTGCCTTTAACTAGGGTGAGAGGACCCATTTTGTAACCTTATTATATAATAAATGTGGATAATATTGCAGGTCTCTAAGCTATTTCTTAGAAATATGAAGGATAGTCATGAATAGACACAGTTCAATGCAAGCATTATTTAACTCTCACGAGTTGTCACACTAAATAATGCAGATGTCTTTCAAAATAGGACCTCAAGTTACTCTAGACAATATGTGATCTTTACTTACTTCTGCATATTTATGGAAAGAGAGGATAAAAATGGAAAAGTCCCTTGACAAGATGTTTATAAGCAGGGCAAACATGGGTAATTCAAATAGGATTTAACAGTTGTAGGTCATAATTTTTGTGTATGAATGGGAGATTAAAGCAGGATAAATTTGATTATACAAATCCCACAAGAAAACCTTACAAATGTTAGAAATTACCCCAAGGAAAGTAAAAACACATCACACAACTAACAACAGTCCCTTTAACCAGAAGGTATGCACTCATGGAAGCCTAAGAGTACAATATTTCACACAACCTTTGAGAACTTAAACAAAAAAAAATCATGTTAAACTTATCAACAAAACATTAACATATCTTGTTCAACTACGCTCAAGATACACTCAAAAGCTTACTAAAATCTTCTCAACTAAACAAAGTCAACATGAATTTAAAAATGTTTATCACACTACAGAAAGAAAGCTCTATCTATAGTTAGCAATTGTAGTTGCCAAAATTCCACTAATTAAGACAATGATCTAGTGTAATTCAAAGGAACCATATCAACATAATATTGCAATAAGGAAAGGCAAGTAGTTGATTCAAAGTATTCTACCTTAAGAACAAAGATAACATTGCTCAGGAGATAACACACAATTAATTTCAAGAAATTCAAATTTCTCAGCAAGGGACCATAAATCCTATGGCCTCAATGCTTTCCAATGACTATACACTTGCAATCATCTTGGCATGAGAATGTTTGGACAAATAAAATAACTCACTAGTCTCTTGGTTTGATTTAGGTTTCTCAAGAAAAGTACAATCGGTTTTTCTTTGTTTTCTCTAAGAATTTAAGAAAAATTTAAACCCCCCTTTTATATGAGAACATTCCTCTCATATCTATACAAATTTATCTCTCTCTCTCACTCTGCTCTCTCTTTTTCTCCTCCTCTCCTCTCTCTCTCTCTCTCTCTCTCTCTCTCTCTTCTCGCCTTTGAAAACTATTTGAATCTTTCAAGAGAATATTCTTCCTTTTGGCACACAATCTAATCTACTTATTATTCACTTTGAAAATAATTCTAATTTCATGGTGCCATGTGGAGGGATTACAAATGATTTGCATTTTTTCCATTCTCCCATAATGACTAGGATGCCATGTCATCTTTTTGGTATTATTTGTTTAATCATTTATTTTTTTATGTAAGTCAAGAAACTTTTCAATGATTTTTAAGTGCCCCCAGATGATTTGATTTGATGTTTAATCATTCCCGCCTTTTGGGAATCCACCTCAAAACACACAAATTCATTAACATATCTTTCTGAGCTGAGTGTTTCCACATGGATCAAGTCACATCAGGTTAATCACTCCTCTTTTTTAATGATTTCAGTCTCTTTCAAGTTTATTTCCTTGGTGTGGGTATCACAAATAATCTCAACGAGTCACCTCACCATGATTTCACTTAGTTCAACTTATCTAGCTTCGTATTTCCTATAAATTTCACATCGTTTCCATTACAAATTCACATTTTTCTACTGATTGCAAGATTCTTGGTGGATATTTTCAATCTACAATATGGTGGGAACATCATTAGCATGTATCTTGAAAGACATATCTTCTATGAAGACTTAAACTCAATCTTTGATTTATCAAGCCTAGATGAAGCATTCGTGAGGACATGCTATTTAGGATTACAGATCTTGAAGACTATAGTGGAACATTGACATCCTCAGGTTATTTGAGTTGCGTTGATACAAAGATTGATCAAGAATCAGTCATGTGTTCTCCACCTTCCAAATGATGTATTTTCACGTATTCAAGTTAGAGCACCAGAAAAACTCCTGAGGTGTTGAAATTGTTTTGGCTCAAGAGCAAGACCTACTGTGGAGGTGCATCTAGACAACATATGTCCCTTTCATCTGTGATGAAGGAATTAACTATGAAGGAGATTCCTTCATAATATTGTGAGATTGGTGAAGGAGTATCCTTCAGACTATTATTCCTACTCTTTTGCACAAGGTGAATGAGTTGGAAAAATGTGTTTTAAATCTTTGGAGAAGGATCCCAACAGGGACAATGTCCACCCTCTCAAGCTCTTGAAGTGTCACCACTAATCTCCATGCAATAAATGCAAGGATGAATCTAGCTCCAAACCTCTTCAATTCAGCAACTTCAGAGACCCCTGTACTTTCACTTCTATAAACAACAAACATTTCCACTCCACCTTCTACCTTCAAAGCATCGGGGAAAAAGGCACTTTCCTAAGGGTGGTCTTGGATCTTACAAGGATCCGTTTCTTCTCATGAGAGGAGAATAGAACCAAATCAACATTTTTAGATGGTCCTGTGGGATAAATATTGATGAGCTCATGGCCTTGGGAATGTCTCATGGCCTGGCTAGGGACATTGTAGTTTGTGCAGACATGGAGATTAGGAATAGAGGAATTTCATACTAGAAAGAACAGATTTCTAAAGAAACTTCCCTTCTTTGTAGGGAGCATTTTGTGGTCAGTAGAAAACTAGGAATATTTTTTCTTGGTTCCCTACTTAAATATGATATCATAAGAATGCATGTAAACTTTTCCATGGGCTAGGGCCCGTAATGGAACCTCATTTTGCTTTTCATTTTTCAATATGAAAATTATGTCAAATTGTTACATTGAATTTCAGATGCTTTAATAATAGATTTAATATTCTATTAAAATGAAATGACAAGGTCTACTTGTGTTGTATTAGCAATGCATTCATGCTAGGAAATTAACAATTCTAAAATAATGTGTCAACTGTTATAAAACAAGAGTATTAATTATGAAAAGATGAGAAATTTTTTTGGAAAAAACAAGCCTAAAGATTTTTTACTACTCCAATATTTTTATCATCTTCATCACTGTTATAATATTCCTTGTCCTTTTCTACTTGCTTTGGTTGTCCTGTCCTTATAAAACACCAAATCTTTGGAACACAGTTGGATCACCTCTTCTTCATCAGGGCTTGCATGGTGTTTGAATATCAAATTATGCATTGTTCATCACCCTCTACACATTGGACCATCTTGTCATTTATATTCTTTCAGCTTCTTAGCTTGTTCGGCAATCTTGTTCTCCACAATGATGAGTCTTTTGATAACCTCATAAGAGTAGTGTTTCTCCTTGATTTATTGATTGAAAGATTGGCTCAAGACATCAACCTACTAGTCTCCATAAGTGGGCTTGTGTTTATCAAATATCACTTCTTCTAGTATGTTATATATAATGTTAATATATTTTCCTGTCCAATTCCTCTCTTTATCTCCACTTTTTCTTTAACCTTGGTTTATAACTTCCTCCCTTATTTTAGCTAAGTCCTCCATTTTATATTGCATCACTTTTTTCTTCAGGTAAAACTATTCCTTCCTTTTCAAATTTTTTTTTCATCAAGCTAATTTATGGTGTCAAACTTGGGGAGGATCCCCTCCCAATAATATAGTTCATTTTCACATTGTTGTTCTAATTTATTCACATCATTGAGCATATTGGTCAGTTGTGTGTACATTTTTTTTGCTTTCTAAATTATTTTTCTCCCTTTCTGAGATAGATCCTCTCCACCAATTTATCCGCTGATTCAGCTTTCTCACATGTCATTTTCTACTTTGTCAACAGATTTTAGGAGTAAAAGTGTTGGCCAGCTCACGACCTTCCTCTAATGGTCCTACCAAACTGTTTACAAGCATGAAGATGTGTTGTTCTCTCCGTTCTTTCAATTGCTTTTTTGATATTTTGTTTTCACCAACCTTGTGCATAAAATCTTCTGACCACCACTATTAACCTATTTATTTTTAGCATTTACCTAGAATTTTTCCCCAATGGGATGTGCCTAATATCATAATCACTTGCTTTAATGTCCTCCCTTGACTTTCCTTAGTGTGGGGTTGTAATATCCAAGGTTATAAATACATATTAATCTACACGGGTCTTAACAAGGATTATTTCCCTTTTATGGCCTTTTTGGGCTCTAGGAAACCTATAGTTGTGATGTCTATGAAATTTTTTGGCATAACTTATTCTTCTACCCTCTGAAATCAGTCCTCTCAACCATCTAGTTGTGAGAGTATTTCCCACTTTTGCCTTCTTGTAATGCAGGTTGGGGTACCTCAGAGAAAAATATCAAAAATTTTTAGATATCTTCTTGAGGATCATGTAGTGATGGTATTTCTTGTTGTACCTCATCCATCCCTAATGTTGCATATTTAAATTCATCCTTCGTTGTGATTATTTTTAGTTGCTTCTCTATTTGACCCTGAGTTTGGAATTACCTATTTGTTTCTTAGGTTCACACTATTAATTGTTGGTCTTTCCCTTGTCTTTGTCCTCATGTGGAGTAACAGTCACATTTGTAGTCACTTTTGGGGTTTCCTTGGTTGGAGTTTCTACTTTGTAATATTATCTCCTTCTTTAGCATTATCTGCCTCCTTTCAAAGGTTAATGTTCAATAGAGATATTCTTCCTTAGCTGGTATCACATTGGTAAGGTGTTTGCTCCATCTAATGTCATCTTCATGTTGTTGTTGTGTAGACCTGAGACTCTTGTAAACTGGTTTTTTACCTTTGTCATCAATATGTACATTTTGTATTGTACCCTTGAGTCTCCACTGTTTTAGTGGCATATCTTCTGTGGTCTCCACCATAAATTATTTAACAAGATGTTTGTAGTCCTTGAAGTGTCTCACTCATCACTCTTTGTAATTTCTGCTTCCTTTGAATGATGGAACTCCTCAATAGAAACAATGCTCTCTGCAAGTATTCCACTCTGTAAGGTCCTTGAATCACTTGATTCATTTGCTCCTGTACATGTTTGATCTTTTAGTATGGTAACTTTTGCACTTGAGACCTATCATTTCAATCATTTAGTAACGGCTGGGAAACTTCCTTCAATGTGTTTCATCCAACCTGAGAAACACTTATCAACTTTTACCACATATTTATCAACTAACACATCAAAAGGTTCCGGTATAAGCACCTCCCCTAATACATTTATGTGCATCATTTCAACTGGACTTCTTATATGTTCATGGTGGCTAACTAGAATGAGACGAACCCATACCTTCAAATTATGTTGCAGTTGATTCTACTTGTCCCTTTTTTATCACCACACTACTTGGACTAGTTAGCACAAGGGTGTACGATGAGCCACCTCTGTTCTTGAATCAAATCTACCATTATCCCCCCTAGAAATAAGACTAAAACTGAAAACATCTGGTTGTACCAATGGATCCACTTGAAGTATTCTTTGACCTTTTGATAGTGTTTCTTGATGAGATAAGTAATTAACTATGCTATTTTGTTCCTAAGTTAGAGTAGGGAGGATCATTCACCTCAGGCTCCCTTATTTTTTGTTTTCTTAAATGGTGGCTACCTCCCTATGTTGGTTCACCCCACATCTCTCTCCAAAGGAAATGTTATTTTAATCTTTCATTTGCAATTCTCTCAAAATATTTTATTTCAAGGCCTCCCCTTCCTTTTGCACTTTGTACTAAAGGGTATTAGGTTCACATCCAACAAAATACCACCCTCATCTTCTTAATCGAACTAGATTCCTCTATCAATATTGTTGTAGGGGTTTCTATTTTATTCAAACCCATTCCTTTCAGTTTGTATTGGTACTAGCAAAAGTGATAGAGGCATTCTACCTATGGACCTCAAAAGTAATTTCCTCTATCTTTTGCTTCAAAGCATACATAGAAGTCCCAGTTTCACTGGGAAGCGGTAGTCCACTCATCAATGATGTCATGTAGTAGGTATCTTCAAGGGTAGCTAAGGAACCTTTCCTCCCAAGGGATCTATCTTATCTACTCCTTCTCTCAAAATGGGGAAGATACTCTTTTAAAATACCCAAATCCCTGAACGCATGCAATACTTTTATGTTTTGTATGGACAAATCCATACCTTTTCCCTTCAACCCAAGACAAGGTTTGTCCCATTATATTGGAAATTTCCTTCACGAGGATTTTCTGACTCTTTGGTATTCCTTTATTTAGGAGTAATTGGTTGTGCTTCAATCTTGTGGTCAATATAGTATTGACTCACTATTTTTTGATCATCTACAATTCCCTAAGCACCACAACAATTTTGAAATCAATAATTTTGTCTAAGAGTCATTCTTGAGAAGTCTATAATTCTAACCTCTTCCTCATCTCTACAGTTCATCTAGTAATCTTCAAAGTGAGGATCATGTTCAAATGAACTTCCCAAGGTAGTGCTAAGAACCAATCTGATGTCATAATTGGACCTTGATTAAAAAATTTCCATGCCAAATATTTTAACCTCCTCTTGCATTAATATAGCCTTTGCAATGGAGGGTCATGGGTCTCTCCCAATATTGATGGGGAATTTAATATTTGTTTTATGCCTTCTTACAATCATTTTTGTAATGGTGTTAATTTCCTTGAAAGCTCACACAACGCCATCTTATCATCAAGATATCTAGGAAGTTTTCATTGTTGCCCATGGAATCCAAAAGCTCTAATATAAGTGAAAAATCTATGTTGGATAAAGAAACAACTCTATTATAATTGTAGACACCAAATTTGGGTCTTACGACATCCTGTACCCCGTATCTCATCCCACAACCTAACCCTACCTCACCACCTAAAACCTTACACACTGAATTATTTATTAATTACCTTATAATTAATAAATCCACATCTCCAACCTTGCCGCCTCACCTCGCCACCTCACTATGACCTAGCCCTAACCCTAAACTAACCTAATTAAGACCTATGACTTGGTCCAGACCCACACCCATGACTCATCACCCCTCACCCACATCAAAATGAGCCTAATAATGGCTTGACCAAGCCCACAACTGACCCCTTGGGAGAAAAGGAGGGAAAGTTGGCTATTTTTAGTAAAAAATAGCCAACTTTGACTTGGCTGACGCCGGTCCCTACTCGACTGCCATCGGTTATGCAACCACCATCGGTTCCCTGTAAAGGACCTACCCTAACCAAAATGCAAGGATCCAAATCCATTTGTAAGAGAGAGACAAGTGAGAAGGAGAAAAGTGTTTTCAGATAAGAGCATTGAGTCCAAGACTGTAACTGATCAACGAGATCATTGTCACACTCATCCAAGCATTGGGAGAGTCAGAGGATAGCTTCATCAGCTCACTTTCAATTGTCGGATCATCCCACCTGAGCTTTTCCTTTGTCACCACATTCCTCAGACTTGTATCCTCGTCAGAAAATAGTAAGTAGTATATTATATGCTTCTAGGCTCTACTTCATGAAATTTTGATTGATAATAATTATAAACTCAACCCTGGATCTAAACACCCGGTAGCACCCTGCACCTAACCTTCATTCATCCATCACTATATTTCCCAGAGAACAGCTTTCCCCCCACTCTCTGAGTCTTCTCCATTGCCTTACTATTACTATTCCCCCTAACCACCTACCAACTTAAAAAACCCCCATAACCATCCTATATCCACCGTCTACCTAGAATCCCCTGAAATCAACTGCCCTATCGATATCGTTAGTTATGCCCCTACCGGTGCAAGGTTTATAACCCAGTCCGGTTAATCCAGTGAACGGAATCATCACGTGAACTATACAAAAACCAACCTTTCACCTATTTTATCTCCTAACAACCCAATTCAGCCGTGGTCCTAAAATCCCATGTAACTTGATCTGAACGTATATAAACCAGTTACCAAACAACAGAATGTGTTTTATAATGGGTATTTTAGTCTCTATTGCGTTTAGTACCAGGTACCTAATCGTGATTTTGCAATAGCTTCTTTATTATCATTTTGCATTAATTTGTATGAAAAGGGAACTGACCCCAACCCTTTGAAGGAAGTCTAATATTTCCTAGCCTAAGCAGTTCCCTACTTATTGTCTAACGACAATCTGGTGTCTTGCATTCTTATTTATAGGTAGTCCTTCCCAGACAAAAAGGATTTCTTCTCACAAGTCGGTCTGATCTCTATACGGTATGCGCACCACCTTCCCAACACTCAAATAGGTATTACTCCTAACCCTAACCCCTTATATCTGTTTCTCAAGAGAATGAAAGGATAGAAGCCAACGCTATTTTGGAACTAAAAATTCTGTGCGAAACAATAATATTGCATTCTTAGACTCTTTAGATATTCTATACTTCTCCCATTCAGATTTGAATAAACATATCATAGGTGTAAAAAATGCATCATTTACTAATTTCACATTTCCTTTCTAATTACTCAAGTGTAACTGGGGATAAACCTCATGAACTGTGCATTCTTTAAAATGTTCCTATGGTAGGAGTATAGGGAAACACTTGTGACCTGTAATATTTTATATTAGCTATGACACCATATAGAATACAAGATCATTAGTGACACCCATGTTGATTTTTGTGGCCAATGTAAAAATTTGTGCGTGAATTGATTCATCTATGAGTGTTTCCCAACAAATACTTCCCTTATTTTCAAAAATAACCCAGATATATGGGCACATCCACTCTTTGAATTCATTAACCATGTCTAGTCAAACCATTCTACTTAGTAACATAATTATTTCTTCTACTTCCTCCACAAACTATGATCTAACCAATATTTTAGGAAGCCTAGTGGTAACCTTTTTGTCCATTAACAACCATCCAATATTTATGACCCTGACATAGTCCTTATTTTTGGTCTTAAAATCCCTAAGAGTTGATTCAATGCTTATGGTTACTGGCTTTGTGAGTTTTTGTAACCTTAGCATTTCCCTACAGGATTTGGGTGTTATAGTCACAACTGTGTCACCAATTCAATCCAAGACCTCCCTTTTTTTTGGATCATAATTCATAGTATAAATCCTCACTATCTCGTGACAATGTACTAAGGGAGGGATAATAGTGACTAGGGCAATATTGTTAGCCTCAATTGTCGTCATGAATTCACTTTTATTTGGACTACTGAGCCTTTGTAAAAAAATCATCCAAATAAAAACTTACCAAATTTGTGTCTGTGATTTTGTCTAAATCACTAGTGATATTGGAGGTGATGTGAAATTTTGAATTTAGTGGCTTCATTTTTCTATACCCTAATTTCACCCTTTAATTTCTTAATAATTGTAAGTCAAACAATAAAAACACGAATGCAATACAAGCCTTACCCATTTTTTGTGTGAGTGTTGTGTAATTCTCCCCTGCTCCTTTGTTTCCCAATTCTCTAGCTCAATATCCACACCTCTTAGTCAATTTTTTCATTATTCCTTTGTAAATTCTTGTAGCTAAGGAACCTAGATATTCGTTTGCAATGGTAAAGATTTGAAATGTTTGAATAAAATTTAAAAAACTACTTTGATTTGTGCAAAAATGCATTAATGGCAGTAGCCATAAATGCATTACATCCTAGCCACCCAACTTACTTCCTTTGTTTAAATGTAGTCTGTATACGTGGCTTGATATGGTGTTTTACAGGATTAGGGAGTTGTTTTGCATATTTTCACTACCTTTCAAATGAGTGCAAATTTGTAATTTCAACTTGAAATCCTGCCTCTTGACTTTTGATGAGAAGATGACATGTGTCTCAATCTTAAGAGTGACAGAGTCATGGAACTTATTTACTTTTTTTTGTTTTCTCAACTGGGTGAAATATTCCTAAGTTGATCCAATTACCCGCCTCTTGAGTTTTACTGAGAACATGATGTATGTACCTAGTGGGCCTCAGAGGCTTTGTTGAATTTTTCACTCCATTGACTCACTTTTGTGAAAATGCATTATTGACCCGATTCTCCACTCTAATCTTTCTCTGACATGTATTCCTTTATAGGAGTGGGGTGAACTTATCATTTTTCATTATTTGACTTGAATATTCATGGGAATATTCATTGGGCTTCGAGTTAAGGTTTACAGTTTGTAGTTATTATGTGAATTGTATAATTTTGTAAACAAAGCAGGTTGTAACACAGTTAATGGAAAAATGCCACGTATCCTCGGGTGGTGGAATAAAATTATGAAATTTTTAGTGAAGGTCTAAGGGATGATAATCAGGAAGGATTTACATGGTTAAACACATTCAATCATAATTTTTTCACATGGATTCTTCAAGGATGACATGGTTATCACATTCCTTGACAAAAAAATAGGATTCACATTGGATTTTATAACTCAAACACAAGATTTCATTTGTGTTGAACATGATTTTATCCTTCAAGTATACGTGTTTTTTATCATTGAAAAACCAGTCAAGGAAATTTTTTGAAGGCACACTCGGCATAAAAGGGAAAAATTAAAATGAACACTAACATCAGCTCTAACTCAGGGATGGGTACCCCCTATGGGTGCCACAAGAACCATAAGAACAAAACATCATACAAACAAAGTACCTTTATCCATTGGGAAATAGAGTCATTCAAAAACATACACAAGGTCTAACTGAGAAAACGTACTTCACAAAAAAATACACCGAGATATCAAAGCAACTAGTCACTATAGACCAAGAAGAAGAAAAGGGAAACAAAAGCCAAAAACAAAAACAAAAAAATTGTACTCTATACAAAATTTCATACCTGATTGCATTTTTCTAATCTAGAAAGTGTTTGAGGTTCCTGCCATTGATAGGTAACTCCAACAAGTTTCCATCTAAGTCCTTCAAAAAGAAGGTGTGTTCACCAATCCTTATATCAATGGAATAGGGACCCATCCACAAAGCATCAAACTTTCCATTATTTCCTTTTTCCTCGTGTGTGCTATCCCATAACAAAAAAAGATCGCCAACATTGAAGGTTATAGGAATCACCTTTTTATCAAATATTTTCTTGAGTATCTCCTTTAATTTAAGGTGTCTCTAGTGGGATTCCCTTCTTTCTTTCTCCAATTCCACTATCTAATTAATTCTAGATTCATATGGGTTTACTTATCCCTCATCCTCAAGACGCTACATGAATTAATATGATGATAGTTGCATATGAAGGGGAAAAATAGATTGAACACCATAGAACAATTCAAAAGGACTCTTCCCATTGGTTATTCTGGGTGGTAACTCTATCTACCCATAGAGAATACTTGAGTTTCTCACCCCATTTTATTTTGTTAACTTCCGATGTCCTGATTATTTTGAGAAAGTTTTTATTACTAGATTCATCTTGTCCATTCCCCTGTGGGTTATAATTGGAAGCATAAGTCATATTTATACCATATTGTTGGCACATAGTTGTTAAAGGCTTTTCTCTAAAACTCATGGTGTTATCAGCTACTATATTTGTAAGCACTCCAAATCTATAGATGATATTGTTTAAAATGAAGTCCATAACTACCTGATTAGTTGTTTTTTTGTAGGAATGGCTTCAACCCACTTAGTGAAATAATCTATAGCCACTAATATCCACTTGCACCTTGCACTTGAAGGGTCTAAAATATCCTAAATAAATTCCATTCTCCACTAGTTGAAATGAGCTTCCACTGATATTGGTTGTAAAGGTAAAGCACCTGAGACGTTCAATCTCCCAGAGAATATTTGACAACTCTCACACTTTCTGACTAACAAATCTGCATCTTAAAATAGGGTGGGCCACTAGTAACCTATCGTCAAAATCTTATGAGCAGTCACTCTTCAAGAAAAATTGCCTCCACAAACTCCCCCATGAAATTATGTAATAAGCATTGGATCTTCTTCTTCTGTGATGCACCTCAATAGGATTCATTCTGAGTTCTTCTAAGCCAACCCATAGTCAGTTATAACATATTTTTGAGAGGCCAATTTTAGTGTCCTTCTTTTATTTTTATCCAAATTTTCCTAGACAATCCAAATTCTATAGGTAAAATATTGCATCTTTATACCATGTAAAATTAATCATCTTGTCTTCGATATCTACATTTCCTTCTTCAACTTCATTGATCTCCATCACTTGCAAGTTACTTTCTACCCTTAATTTTGCAATCCCTAAACCCCTAACCAATTTGGTAGTCTATATGTCCATGTCACACTCTTTCAATTTGTTTACCCACCGACACATCTTGCTAGATATCTCCATCTGAGACAATATTTCTTTTACCATTGTATGAGGGACATAAGCTATAATCTTTGAACTCAGTATATATGGCTTGAGAACTTTAGTTGCTTGAACAACTGCAAAATATTTCTTTTCTATGATGGTGTATTTTAATTAAAATGCTTGCAAAGCTTTACTGAAAAAGAAAATAGGTCTCTCATTCCCTTCTTCATCCTTCTATAATATTACAGAAGTAAAGGAAAAAATTTAGAACACTTTCTTATAATCTAGGCTCGCTAAATTAGTGGCATTATTCAATGCTTCCTTGATCCTACCAAAAGTTAGAACATCCTCATCTTCACATTTGATAACCTAGTTTTTCTTTAGCATACTAGTGATAGGGATGGTTATTTTAGAAAAGTTTGAAATAAACCTCCTAATGAAATTGATCTTCCCAAGAAATATTGGATACCATTTTTTGACATGGGTATGGGAACTTTTCCAATGGATTCTAATCTTTCAGGATCTATCATGACCCCTTCTTTAGATACCATATGCCCAATTAATTTTTCCTTTCGAAAACCAAAGTGACATTTCTTAAGATTTAATGAGATCCCATAATTTCTGCATCTTAACAACATCTTCTCCACATGGCTTAGGTGGTCACTTATCTTCCTAGAAAACATATTTACATCATCTTGATACACTGCGGTAAAATCATTAATGTAACTTGAAAAATAAACATCTATGGCTCTTTGGAAAGTAGACCCGACATTCATCAAACCAAATGGAATTCTCACATACACATATGTTCCTAATGGGGTGGAGAAATCATTTTTGATCCTTTCTAATTATTTTACCACCACTTGATTGTATCCAGAGAAACTTGTTATCAATTTCCACCTTCCTAGTGAAAATTTGGAGAAGAGGGAAAGATTACACTAGGAGGTATTCAGAAGAAGTATGGCGACTTCAGTGTCCAAGGGGTTCTAGAAGGATTTGGACATTCCCAAGAAAAAATTTTCTCCTCTTCTTGGTCTTTAGTTAATCCCAATTTTATTCAATTAAGGTAACTAGAAATGGGGCCTACTTGTAGTATTAGAGGGTAGAATTAAGTATTTTTACACCTTCCTGATGTTAAGGAAGGTTAAAACTCACCTTTGGTTCTAATGAGATCATTGAGCTCATAACCGAGCTACTTGGAGTATGGCAGCTGAGCTAAAATGTGAACTGAGCTTCCTTAGATGAACCGAGTGAGTTGAATTTCAACTTGGGATTTTCATAAGAAGCAATGGGAATAACGAGCTCATTGGAATGTAAATGATTAAAATCACGTTGGTTATTCAAGCTCAAACTTTTTAGAATACTGAGTTACTTTTAAGGGAGGTGAGATGTGTCACTAAAGAGGGAGATGATCCACTTGATGGGTCCAAGCCATTTTAATCAACGATCGCATGCCTTATTAGGCTCATTTAATAGATTGGAGGATATGCTGTAAGGAGGAAATACATCAAACTAGAAGAAGAACCATGTGGGGAGTCATTAATCTCAAATCATGAAATAGATTGTCCCAAGTAAATAGGTAAAAGGAAGATTAACATGCATAGCTACGTGTAAGTCATGGTGAAACTAAGAATCTTAGGAGTTCGAGCTTAGGTATGAAGGAGATCTTGATGCCTTGAGGGCTATCATGGAAGAGTCTGAGGTAGCTCATCTGTGTAAAGAATACCTCGTAGCTCATTTTTTTTACAAGTGGGTGGTGGGAGAGATAGCCTCAACAACATAGCAATGAGAAGATTCGAGAAATGTGAAGATAGTTTGTTAGAGTGAGCTCTGTGAATCTCAGGTCAATGAGAAGCGAGTCGAGCCCTTAGAGATCTTGGTAGGAACTTAGCTAATTCATGGCAAGAGGAATGAATAAATGATAAGCCTTAGCCAAGTTCACAGTGAGTTACTAGGATAGTGGAAATACACATCCGATATGGCTTAGTTGAGTCCAGGATACTTGTGCATAGAAAATTCAAGCTTCTTGCGGTGATGTTTGATGGTGAATGTAAAGAAAAATGACCCATGTGGCCTATAGAAATTTTGGCCATGGAGAGTCAAAATAGCCACAGTTATAGTGATATGCAGGTAATTTGGGTGTAAGTGGCCTCAGTAGCCCAGTATAAGTCAGGACATGTGGGCTAATATGAGCCAATTTATTCGATAATTGAATGCGTTATGGTAAAGGTGGGGGGTAAATGGAAAAAAAACCCTAGTAAGTGAAAGATGGACGAGTTACACGGGTCCGTTGGGATGGAGAGAGGATCTCATGTGGGTGAATTGGGTCAAATTGGCCCCAATGTCTTGAGACATGAAAAAGCAAGTACAGCCACATTAAAATGAACCCACATGCAATAGAGGTAA
This sequence comes from Taxus chinensis, assembly GCA_019776745.2. Lineage (NCBI taxonomy): Eukaryota > Viridiplantae > Streptophyta > Pinopsida > Cupressales > Taxaceae > Taxus > Taxus chinensis. The sequence goes on along the minus strand of CM034152.1, from coordinate 542,489,147 downwards.
ACATCAAGTCAAATATGCAAGCCAAGTTGGAATGTTACGTGGCTCGGGTGGGTAGGAGAGTTGTTGGGTGGAAACCAATTTCTAATGCAACGTGGAAGAGGTAGCCAACTTGGCCAAGATGTCTATGTTAAATAACAAAGAATCAAAGTTCACCCCCCCTCATTAAAAGTAATGAAAACATAGTGGGGCCCCAAGCCAAGATTAAAAATACCAATACCATTTTAAGATATCAAAGACACTTAAAACAAAGGGGAAAAATATTTAAAATGATGAATTCTAACTTCCAAATTGTGTCTTAGTCTTGTGACAATGAATAAAAGCCTATGTACTCAGAAGCTCATAATTTGAGAAATCCTTAAAGGATTTTTGCAAAATTGGTCTCGTTAGAATAGTGGCTCTAAGTATGATGAAAAAAAAATCAAGAAATGTAGAAATTGATGAATATTTGATGGTGATTTTTAAGGAAAATGAGCCCATTTATATTTAGTTGTTGGATAGTGGTTGGAGAGGAATTTAATGAGCATGGGAAATCATTCTTTCACTGCTGTAAGTTATGGGATACCTTGAGATTAATTTTGCAGGTCCAAAATTAGAATTTACACTCATTTATCATGACTTGGAATTGGTTGGAAAGTGAATTTTGGGAATTGCATCCTCTTTCTCTTTCTCTTCCCAAAATCCTATAAATTGAAGTGTTGGGCTCATTGTAAAGATGGATGATCTAAGTAGAAAGACTCTACCCATTTTGGTTTTGTGAAGCCAATGTGTTGCAAGACTTTGTAGTGGACTCCTTGCATGGGATATAAGCCTTTCATTTGTAAATATTGGAATTGTGCATACCCATGAAGCAATAGATACAAGTTTTTTGAATGTATCTTCCCTTTTTGTGTTTATTTTCATTCTTCTTTCCACTTCAATATGATTTTATAGGATTCTATTACTATTTTGTGTGCATGGAAATGTTATTGTGAGTGTTTTTGTGTAGACTATGGAGAACTATTATCACCCTCTCTAATCTACATTTTTTCTTCCATTTTCACATATGGGGGATTATTATCATGCCCTTATTTTGGTGTATCACCTCTATAGTGTAAGTTTCCTTTATTTTCATGCTCTTTCTCTTTCCCTAGTCCCTTGGAAGTGATAGATTAAGAGTAATTAATTTTATTTCAGTAGAGTTAGTTTACACTAGGAGTTGGAAGAATAACCAACTTTCTCTGGAGGTCTATCTCGAAGTAGCAAGTCCCACACTTAGAGATAGTACCCCATGTTACCCCAGTCATACCATGAGCTCAAGCACACACACTTTTGAAAATAAGAGGGTGCTGTGATTTGGTGATAACAGTTTTGGGCATGCCCAGTGGGACCACAAGGAAGTCAAAATCATTAGTTGGAGTGCAAATTCAAGCATTTGAAGAAAAAAATTATTTCAATGGGTTGGTGTGTTCTTGTTGGAATCTCAACTTTTGGAAGCACATACAAACATAACTGGTGAGTCCATCTGGTTTGAAAAACCCATTCTCTTAAATTGCAGACTTTTCCCCCATCTAGTTCCATCTATTTCCATTCATTTCCATTCATTTTCATTCATCTTTCTTTCAACGTCTTTCCATCTTCTTCCATTCATGAAGTTGTGCAATAATGGATTCATTTCCCATGTGGAATTCATATTTGCAGTAGTAACCATATCAATGTAATCCACCTCCAAACTTGCAAGATTCATTTGCAGGTTATTATCAACCACCTCCCATACCAATTCTATGATTACGTTCAATCTCAGTATGCATACTCACAAGAACAAGATGAAAATTGGTATGATTATATGCCAGAGTATGCAGTAATTCCAGATCAACAATGTAAGGATCTTGGAGGATATTCTACAACTGAAGGTGACTATTTGTAGAGAAAGGTTCTAGAGTTGGAGCATAACATAGTATTGATAAGAAGCTAAGGAGACAAAAAAAAGTAGTTTAAGTTGGTTTCAATGTACCATATCCATGGAATAACTCTTTTCCAAGTAAATTAAATCCCCAACAAAAACTTTAGTTCATAATTAAAGTATTGACTCTAGTTGGGGAATGGATTAAAATGAGGGAGGATTGTAAACCTAATGTTATACAAACATTCTAGTGGGAATCTATGCAACCATCTTATAGCTTCCCTAGGCATCCATTCATGCAATCTCTAAATGAATGTCATCCAATTGCTACCCCCAACTATGGATTCCCATTCTTCACCTCCTAGTATCCCATCCCATCTCCAATATTTTTCCTTTTTTCCCTCCAAAGAAACCTTCCCCCTCCACAACAACAATAAGTTGTACTTCTCCCACCTCCAAAAATGATGCAAAGATCAAGTGTGACCCAACCCACCCCTCCTCTTACAAGTTCATGTTGGGAAAATGAGAGCCAAAAAACCAGTCAAGGGAAATAAGAAGAGAAGACCAATGAAGAAGAAATACCAAAAGACTTGAAAAGTATGGCTCTGATATTTGGTTTTGAAAAAATTCCTTTGATGGTTAAACTAACTAAGAAACAAAATCAAAAAGCTAGCAGGAAAGAGGAGAAGAAGGAAAAGCCTAGAAATGAAGATTTGGTAAGAAACCTAAGAGAGTGGGCTACCAAATTAATATCAAGAAAATAATGCTAATGGTTAAGCCTTCAGTGGGAGTCGAGGTCTCAAAACATGATGTGAAAGCTGGAATTATAGCAGCAGTAGAGAAAGATCAAGTTGATGATGATCAATAGGTAATATGCTCATAATGTAGTGTCCACAATGTCACTTTATTTTTAGATATTGTTGATCCATTACCAGGGTAAAAAAATTAGAAGAGGAGAAGGAGATATCAATAGTGAAACTGAAAGGAAATCATGTGCAAGAAAATGAGAAAAAAATCCCAAATGTGCAAAGTATTTTAAGTGATTGTGATGACCCTCATTGCCTAACATGCTAAGAGATTGTAGTACTCTTAGAAAGTTGTAGCAACCCACTGAAATCATATTCAAGTGTTGTAACTAAGAGCAAGGATCCTTGTACTATTAATAAAAATCATGTAGGCTCAGATTCTTTGATTACAGAGAAAAACATGCAAGAGGATCCTATTCCTTCTTCCTCCCCATCCTCTCACAGCAATGATTTGGAGAATAAGTTTTAACTTACTAGTTCCATGTTTGAGGAGGAAGAAGACCAAGGTGAACAGATTGAAGATTTGGGGGTCGATTATAGAAGAACAAGGGTAACAATGGGATAATGAAGATTTCACTTGATTTTTTGATTTAGAGGAATGCTTCGATGAAGAAGACCCCATAGAAATAACGGTTCTAGTTGTTCCATCATGCATCCTTCAACAACAACGAAATACTACTGAAATGAAGCACATGGAAGAATGCAAATCATATTTAGAGATACTGGATGAGTAGGAAAATAATTGAAAGTTTTTTAATTTCATTTGAAAAAGCTGATTTGGGTGGAGGAGGAACTCTCAAACAAACAACAAGCTACAACTGATTGTAATGGTCCAAGAATCAATATATTAGATTTTACAAGTAACCACATAGAGTTGCATATTGAAGTGGAATTCCAATATGTCATGAAAGGAAAGAAGAAAGAATATGTCATATTCTCTCCCACGCCATCAACTAGGGTGACACATCGGTTTGTTTGTAGATGTGCAAGAAGAAGAGAAACAATTCACAGACAATCACCTTTTCCAGGAAAATTTATGTGAAGGCTTTCTTATTAAATTTGGAGTCTGGAGAAATGTGCAAATTTGATAGACCAAAACTTTCCCAATCATATTCTTGGCTTCATTAGAATCAAGGGAGAATCCAAAACTAGTCATTATTTCCTTTAAGGATGAGAATCAGCCACAATGTACCAAGGATCAACCATTATGCCTCCTAAAACCAGATTAGCAGTAGTTAGAGGTGGTATTTATCTTGTTTCTGGTTGATACCTTGATGTATGGAGTGAAGAACCAATTTTTTAGCTAGTATTTCATTCCTAAATTTAGTCGTTCTTAGCGTCACATCATCTGTGTCGGTGCCAATTATAAGGAATGGTAGCTAGCTCTCAACACTCGTGGAAGGTTTTGTTTAGCTACCCATTTCCTTGGATAGTGTAGGAGTTAGTTAGGATTTCATTTCCTCCAAGTGCTTGTGCACATTGCATTATTGTTAGAATAGTTTTTTATTTCCCTAAATGCTGGTGCACACATCCTATTGATTCTAGTGTATGCTTTGTATATAGTTCACCATGCTTCTGAAATAAAAATAATAGCTGATGAACTCATAGTTGTAATCAGTATTTGTTATCATCAAAGGAACTCATAGTTTCAAGTAGTAGTTACTATCGTCAAAGGAACTCAAATGCAGAGAAAAAAAAAATATGGTCAAGAGGGTAAATCTTAAATTTTCATTGTTTTTTCTTCTCTATGTCAGCAAATGAGTTCTCATGCCTTCCACCAAATCAAGGAATCATTATTGGGGAAAATTTTGATATTACAATAGATAAAAGTCCTTAATTTTCACTCAGCATTTGACCAACGTTAAGAAGCAACTATAAACCACTATGCATATCTCCACAATTTTAAAACAACCTTTGCATCCTACAGTAGTAGTCTGGGATCAACTCTAGTCAAAGAAACCAGTCAAAAGGAATTGAAAAATTAAAAAGAAGAAAGAAAGAGAAACTTAATAGAGTTCCATGATGTCCAAGGTAACAAATGTTCATCATTTAGCCTTGTGGATTTCAGTTGTGGGAATGGGTGAAATTCAAGTTTTAAAACAATTTTATACTCTCAAAAATCTTGATTTCAATATTTTCTTATGAAGGTTGAGAATGCGAAAAAGTGAAAGGAAGCTCCAAAAGCATGTAGTGACATTCCAAGCATTCTGGGGGTCCAAGATTTTCAGAGTTTAGAACAACTTGTGATGATAATGTAGACCCCATGCACAATGGATAGCTATAGGTAGCTAGTCATACTCTATTTAGTAGGAAAATGGTCCCATGAGGTCGCCAGATTGTTATCAATTTCCACCCTCCTGGGGGAAAATTTGGAGAAGATGGTAGGATTGAACCTGGAGGTCTTTAGAAGAAGTATGGTGACTTCAGTGTCTAATGGATTATAGAGTTGGAAATTCCCAAGAGGAAAGGCTCTCCTATTCTTGGTCTTCAGTTAATCCCAAGTTTATTCAATTAAGGTAAATGACAGTGGGGCTTGCTATCCAATTTCAAACACTTTGCAAAATTGGGCAATGAGGACCTATTGGGCCATGAGACTGAAAAAATTCCTTTAGTTTCACTTTGGGTGATTGAATCAGACTCGATCAATTGCAGGGTTTTACTATGTTCCCATGACCCTCTGTTTCAAGAGTAAGCATAGATAATATAAATTAGGGAAATATTATTTTTAAGTGGATCGAGTGGCATTGAGCTATGAAACAACTCACCGAGCTACTCATGAGCCAACTCAGCAGAGCTCGTAATGCATGAAATAGCTTGGTTAAGCTAAATAGAATATACATGAAAGGATATTGTCAAGAAAATGTAATAGCTCAGGCTATGCTAATGTTTAAGTGTTACGAATGAATTGAAGGACTTGACAGGTGTTAGCTCATGGGTGAACTCATCGATGGCTTAATGGACTACATGAATTAGTATGTAAGACTAGAGTGTTTGTGATGGTAGAAATGGCCCGAGGATATTCTTCAGTCTTCATAGTAGCAAAACATAAAGTTCACCATAATGCAAAAAGTCATGGAGCTGGCTCGAACAAGTGGAGTAGCTCTGGGAACTACGATTACCAAGTTATATATTTTCTTAGTGAAATAAAGATTGCACTAAAATAGAAGTTTGGCAATGGCCGAATCCGCAGTTGCATTAAGGTGGCGAGCTATACAAAGAAGTGGCCAAGTTTGGTGTTCACGTCGAGAGGAGAGGGATCTCAACTAAATTCATGAAAATGACAAGGGCCAGGCCCGGTCCATGGGAGATCACATCCTTAGTGCAAGGCCAAATACAAAAGATAGCTCGGAAAGAGTTGACTTGATCAATTGAGAAAATCCCATGCCGAGTCGTTATTGAGACGACAAGCTAAAAGTAGAGTCATAAATAGATGACTCGATCAACTCATAAGATATAGCTTAGGTGAGTCATGTGAAAGGAATCATGTTCGTGTAAGGACTCACAGTTCCGGTTGTGGAGATTATGGAGTTTCTGGTTCATTGTGCCAATGGTCCATGTCATGCCCAATGTGGGGGGGAAAATGTATGCTGGGATCCCAAGAATAAGGAGCCAATGGTGGAAAAATCTTAGGGACAAGACCAGGGCTCATCCTCTGAGCTAGGCAAGATGACATGCCAGGTTTACCGACAAGTTACCACCTAAGTTAGACTGGCCACAGGAGGTGGTTGATGACTGAGTCATGGAAAGAGAACCACCATATAAATAAGTGATTAAGATACGACATGTTGAAGGATGGAGGATCGAGTAAAGTACTCGAGTGAAGTGGAAATGGTTGGAGATAACATGGAGCATACGGTGACTTGCAGTAAGAATAGCTCAGTCTAGTAATAAAGGTGAGTTAGGAGCTTCAATGTGTAGCTCAAGATGTTCAAGTTCATGATCGATGAGTCAAACATGAGCCAAGGCATCAAGATCACCGAGTCAAAAGCAGGAGGCCATGATTTTGGCGAGTCAAGCTCACATCGTAGAAGTAGCTCACCAACGGTGAGTCCAAGTTGGTATGTAAATCTTAACTCGATGGAATGGAGCTCAAAATTGATCGGTGAGTTGGGTCAACATGAAGCTTAGTCGGCCGAGTTAAGACAGAGTGAGTTTGGTTAAACCATGATAGGCTAGGTAATGGATTGTCATCGAGCTATTTGGTGATGGAGAGTTGACGGCAAGGAGATCATGGAAAACATGAGATGAGGTGAGGTGGGCTATGCATAAGCTGATACATGGTCCACTAAATGAAAATGGTTTGGTAGATGAGATTGAAATAACTAGGGTAACAAGATGAAGGAGCTCGTATGTCGATGTGATGAAGGAAAGAAAATCACAGATGAATGTTGAGTTCTGCTGATTATGATGACCTCGCAGAATGTGTGGATGTGGAACCAAAAAGGTGAGTTCATCAAAGCTTACTCAAACATGGAGAAAATTGTCATGCATTGTGATGTGCTCACAGAACTTGATAGTAGGAAAAGAGCGCCAAGGAAAATAGCTCAAAATGGGTTGAGGCTAAGTCAATTGAAGGAGCTCAATGCATAAGATGGATTGGCCAATGCACGGTGAGCTCGTGGAAGGGAGTTCCATCGATGTTATATAACGATGGCCAAGTCACTTAGTGGTAAGCATAAAAAATAGAATATCTCATGAGGAGCTCATCAAGCATCAGTTTAGTTGTAATGAGCTCATGGATTGGCTCACTCAAAGATACATATGGTGCTGAATCACAGTCATAGGGTCGGGCTAATAGTTAGGAAGCCAAGGTGATCATTGGTGAGGAAGATCAAGAGGGATCTCGACATCATGTAGTGAGCTATGTGGAGAAGTCAACTAACTCGACGAAAGGAAGTTACTTTGGAGGTTAAGGAGTTGTTCTAGCTTGAACACGAGATCGATGCAAGATGGGCTGGGTCAACCAAGAGGGATCTCATTTGAATGGCTCAATCAAAACAAGTTCACAGTCGAGTTGAGACAATGAAGTAGAGCTTGTGGAAGAAAGCTAGGAAAACTTGGATGAGTTGCTTGATGGTGTGTTTGTGTGTAGAGCTTGCGAAGGACTCATCTTTACTAATACACGTTGAGTTCCAGGATGATGAGCTTGCACGGGTCACCAATTTGGAGTGAAGTAATCAACATTGAGGTAAAGGACGTCGAGGTGATCATTGGTGTAGATGGATCATATACGAGCTCAACTCATGAGTTAAACCATGCACGTAGAGAGCTCATGGGAAACAAATCGGCCACAACATGAATAAAGGTAGATGGTAGTAATTCGGAGCCTGAGTGGCATGATGTGATGATGACTTGTGTGAATAAAGTCCTATGAACTTGAGCTCGTGGAAGTCAGCTCAACATGATCCACATGCACATTGAGTTTGAGTCAGAAAAGATCAACCAACGAGCTTAGGGGGGAGCCATGTGGGACGAGTTACATTGAGTGAGTTTTTGGGTCAATGCATCGGAGGTGGGCTTGCAAAACTCAACCGTTGGTGGAGCTTGAAGATCTCAAACCGAGTGAGTCAGGACCAAACAGTGTGGGTGGAGCCTAGGATGATCCTGACATGTTCAAACGTAAAGGGGAACCCGTTGACGAACTCAGTGAATTGGCAGGTGAGCCAACCACCGAGTTGGCCTTTCTCTCAAGGGACCCGCCCTTCAATGCAAAATAATTCCAAGGGGGTCCCACTTGGAACTGTCATTAAATTAATGTTATTTCCAAATAATAATCAAATTAATATTTTTATTAATATATTTTAATAATGATAGTTATTATTATTAAAATATTTTATTTAAATATTCCTTTAATTAAATAAGAGGATTAAGTCAAACTGGTCATTAATGGCACATGATGGAGGGTTAAGTGGCTCAACTAACTTTGAAATAAATGTTGACCATCGTGTAACTTCATTTTAGGAAGGAATTTATGACTTCTCCTCTTCTCTCTCACAAAATTCTTCTATAAATGTAAATTGGAGGCTCATTCCAAAGGGTTACACATTGGTTGTAGAACTTAGACGTGTGACACAAGTTTGACAAGTTAGACATCTTAGACAAGTGTATGTTTTTCAAGAATCCTCTCTATTTTGCAAGTTAGCTTGTGGATTAGGGAACTTTCAATCCTCCTTTCAAAGACTGTAATGGTAACCATTGCCTCTTCTAAATGTAATGATGCATTGTCCATGTTGTTTAAGTAATTAAAGTGTATGTTTTGTGACTACCATTAGTCCTTTTCATCATTCCACATACTTATTAGTGCCTTTCTCGTGTTTACAGATACACTGTTCAAGTTTAGGTTTCTATTGCAGGTTCTTAGAGTTTTGTGCTTATCAAGTTGTGGAGTTTTGCATGCAGTTCAGTTGTGGTGTTTATTTACCCATCTTAATTTCATCCTTCTTCACTGGAAGACTGATATATTGCTTTTCTGATTAAATTTTAACAAAGGGAACACATGCTCTTTAGTTTGTGGTATTATTTTTACCCTTTCCGAGTTGTAGTAGGTGAAATTGTCTTGTGGTGCACAACACCCTCTTTAAATTAACCCTTCATGAGTCTAGAAACACCCTTTTCTTGGTGCATCACCATCCCTAGTATAGTTTTATTTCCTGAAAATATCTCTCCCTAACTCCCATGAAAATGTTAGCATAGGCCTAAATAACCATTTTATTACACTAGGAGTAGCACAACACTTAGTTTAGGAAGAGGAATCCGGCCTTCTCTGGAGGTTCACCTCAAGCCCAAGTCCCATAACTTGAGGGGTGATCCCATGTTACCTAATCACAACTGAACATCATGTTCACATTTTGGCCATTTGGAGGGTGTAGTGATTTGGTGATAACATTTTTTGGCGACGCCCAGTGGGACCAAGAGTTGGTACTTTCTTTTCTCACTTACACAAATCAAAGAGTACCTGGCGACTGTATATGTCTGTATTTCAAACATCAATGCATTCACTTATGTGAAGAATTAAGACAAGAGCTTATTCAAAGTAAGGAAATTATCAACACTTCAAGTTATCCTTGTCTCCTCCAAGGATAAGGAGAAGAGGCATGTCATCATAACCCATTGCGGCATCACATTGTAGGGGTCATTCAACTCCTCCTTACAGAAGGTTTCCTCTATCCAAGAAAAATCAACCTCTTGTTGCTATGGTGAGGAACCAAGTTTTTCTCCATTTCAATGCAAGCATTCCTCTTCTGTTGGCTCAACATGACCCTATACATGCTACAACACTCAAAATTTTACCCTTCTACATAGGGGAAATTCACATTATTCCAGTGGAACATATTCTTGATGTGGCCAACATTTGTGTAGTACATAATATCATGGAGGAAAACGTTGTGGTTAAACTTCTTGCTACTTATTTTAAGGGAAAAGCACTTCAATGGTTTCGAGGGTTAAGTGTTTGTACTATAACCACTTGGGATGAGTTAGGAGATAAACTCTGTAAATATTTTGAAGATAAGATTGATCACCTATCACTCTTGGAATAACTCACTACCATAAAGAGATCTCCCCAAGAATACATGAGTGATTTCAACTTCTGATTCCAAAGGACTTGGAATAGGATTTCAATAATCATAAAGCCTTCTCTAAATAATGCATTATTTTACTATTTTTGAGCCTTAAACAATGATGTAGCTATCATGATATAGTCCATGGAAGGGAGGGAATACAATACCTACTTCTTATGAAGTTTATGTTGTATATATCTTCCCCCTCGCGGTAGATATGGGAAAAATAGAAGAATAAAGGGGGGCACGACATAAGGTGTTGACATGAAGAAAATTCACGCCTTGGGTGTAGCTAAAGGGGGCATGACATAAGGTGTCGACATGAAGAAATTCACACCTTGGCGCAGGTAAAGGGGGCACGACATAAGGTGTCGACATGAAGAAATTCACACCTTGGCATAGGTAAAGGGCGCACGACATAAGGTGTCGACATGAAGAAATTCGTGCCTTGGCGTAGGTAAAGGGCGCACGACATAAGGTGTCGACATGAATAAATTCACTCCTTGGTGCAGGTAAAGGGTGCATGAAATAAGGTGTCGACATGAAGAAATTTGTGCCTTGGTGCAGGGTAAAGGGGGGCACGACATAAGGTGTCGACATGAAGAAATTCACACCTTAGTGTAGGTAAAGGGGCGCACGACATAAGGTGTCGACATGAAGAAATTCATGCCTTGGTGCAGGTAAAGGGCACACGACATAAGGTGTTGACATGAATAAAATTCATGCCTTTGGAACAGGTAAAGGGCACACGACATAAGGTGTCGACATGAAGAAATTCATGCCTTGGCACAGGTAAAGGGGGCACGACATAAGGTGTCGACATGAAGAAATTTGTGCCTTGGCACAGGTAAAGGGGGGCACGACATAAGGTGTTGACATGAAGAAATTCACGCCTTGGTGCATGTAAGAGTATGTCAACATAAGGATGGATGCACTAAGGTGCATCTTCAGGAGGCGCAACATTTTGAGCGGTTGACACCTCCGACGAGAAAGCAAACCCTGACGCAGATATTCAAATGGCCATAACTTTTTCACAGGGAGCTTGGATTTATGAAAGGTTGGACTTTTCAGACATCTTACAAGGTCCTTTGTCCAACTATGACTAGATATATTTAATTAGGTGAGAAAAAAATTCTTAAAAATGTAAAATACAGTTCACCACTTTTTGGGTTTGCTAGGGTTCTCACCTACCACCATAATGAGATGAATTAAATGCAACCTGGAGGTGGTTGGGGTAGATTTGGAATTCCTCTCTCTTCCCTCTCTCCGTCTTCCTATAAATTGTAAGGAGGGGATTCTTTCTAAAGGTTGGACATTCTTGTTTTTTCCCCACCCTTCTTCTCTTTGGCAGGTGAATTTGTGGAGTTTAAAACCTCCCATCTAAAACTGTAATGCAACTTTGCCTCTTGGCATTTTGTAGTGTATTGTATCAATATTTGGAGAAAATAATGCATGTATGTGGATGATTCTCAACCCTCTCTATGTTCATTTGCATCCTCCTGATCTTTCACTACAATTTTTTGTTATCTGTGCATGATCTTGCATTGCATTTTAATGGTTTGTGTTTATTGGCAAGATAGGTGTTCTTCATTCCTCAGTGCATCACCTTTATTAGTTTAGGTTTATTTCTTATGCATCTTCTTACCATGTCTACTTGGAAAGTTAGTTTAGGTTTTTTTCAATAAATCCTCTGCATTTTTATGTTTGCATATGAATAGAGGAATAGGAACTGGCCTTCATCTAGAGAGCTTTCTGATTTCACAAGGTCCCACACTTGGGAAAAGCTCCATGTTATGCAATCGCACTGAGAGTCTCAACCCATTGAGTTTACAGACATTCAGGGGTGCTGTGATTCACCATCAACAGTTTCCATAAGAGTGGAGAATTCCTTGATCCAGGATAGAAAGATAGCTCCACAACCGCCAATGCCATTGTCTCCAGATCATACGAACAATCAACCTACCATTGCTCCTATTCCAATATCCCTCCAAGAAACCAACTAAATTTTCCCCCTAGCTATTCAAATGACCTATTTGAATTCAAGTCGCTGATGGAAACTTTTTGGTAACGAGCTTGTTGCATTCAAAAGGAAACAATTTCAATACACTAATTCATATCAGCCTAAAAATTAGCAGTCATGACTAGGCTAACCATCCTCCTTTTTTAGGGGAATAGTCAACCACAAAATCAAGCTACAAATCAAGCTATGAATGTTAAACCCTTTGAACTTTCAGAACCCTCTTACTGCTAGCTCATCTAGAGCCATAGTACCTATCCAAAATAATCTAGGTCAAGACTACAAATGGTGTTATCCTTTTGCTTAACCTCATAACCGAAACCTTTTCCTTAATGGATTTATTAGTTAGGAAATTATGGTTTAAAGTGTATTTACCCCTCTAGAGGTAACAAAAAATTCATGTACATAGGAAATAACAGATCAACCACAAGCACCAGAATAAACCACTTTGCTAAATTGGCAAGCAAAAAAAATTTGTGGGTTGAATTCTGATTATTCATCACTCTCAGAGAATAATCATTCTAAAAAGAGAGCAATGGAATCTCAACCTTCCAAATCCAATCAAGAATCCACTTTGCAACCTAGGGCCATAAGTGACGTTTGGAAAAAAATTGGGAAAGAACTCACAAAAAAACGTAGCCTACCCAAGACATAAGAAAAAGGTGTTTCGGGCATCACGGTGCCTAACAAACATCTTCCAAAGGAGGATCCCAAAACCCTAAGAAATGTTAGAAAAGTAGGAGAAATTCCATTTAGTATTGTAGAAAAAATTAAGAAGACCAACCTGAGTGTTATTATGTGGGACACACTCTCAGTTCCTTCTGAAAGGAATTTGTTATGAGAGGATCTGGACAATTTTTGGTACAAATGATGGATCATCGCATCGTGGAGCAGTAACTGCTACGAGTTTGTGTCAACCATAAGGTAAAATTATGCCTAAGGAAAATAAACCTTCACAATTCTATATTTCCTTGATCATTGGCAATCATTTTGTACATAATTGCATGATCTATTATGGTGCCAGTAGCTCAGTTATGCCCAAGAAAATTAAAGACGTGTTAAGAATACAGTATACACCAATCTCTAGAGGACTTGTTCAGTTGGATGGTACAACAGTTCAGATCATCAGATTCATCAAAGTACTCTCCATGCATGTCCTAGGGTTTTCATTCACATAAGACATATCAGTCATTGATCTTCCTCCTCTCTTCACCATTTACCTATCACAAGATTTCACTGCCAAGATAGGTGGTTACTTGTTAGCTGATTGGTCACATATGATCCTTAGGAATCGATACAAAAACTAAAGTGACTATAATGGCGGAACCAATTTTCCATAATCTTTTGGAGCCATACACTACCCAGTCCCCATAAATAGGAATTATACCATCCGTGACCCAAAGGAAGAAGATACTGATCATGAACCAACCAATCTTATGGAAGAAGTTCCTGATACTGTGCTAGATGAAGTAAGTGGAGATCATCATTATGATCCCTATGCTAATTTATTTGGCAGAGGAAGAATATGGTTTGATATTTTTGGAGGAGACAGGATTGGGTACATACTACATTCATGAAGAAGGTATGATCATACCACAACTTGTCAAAACATAAAACAATTATGAAGGATTGTGGAAATTGTTTTTTTGATGGCTCAAAGAGTAAGAATGGATCACATGATGGTGTTATGTTAATTTCTCCAGAAGGAGATAAGTAATTCTCATATTTTTGTGTTGTAATTTAGTTTACCACTAATAATGTTGCGGAATATGAGGGCCCCTTGTGCAAGGAATTCACCTAGTCCAAAAGAAGGGAATCAAATCCTTGACTATTTTTGGAGAAATTGAGGTAGTTGTTCATCAAGTGACGGCATGTAGTGTATCCAAAAATTATATTTTAAGATCATACAAGTGTTAGGAAATAAGAGATAAAATATGTGGAATAATTCCTCACAGAATCGCAATAGTAGAAACTAATATGCAAAAATTATTACAGATCTCAAATAAAATTGCAGAATAAAATAACACAACACAAAGAGAGTATTTAACGTGGTTCACCCAATTTGGGCTACGTCCACCAAGAATCACTTGCTTAGATTTTATTACAATTCACCACTCTCTCAATACAATACCTAGATCCATTTGGAGCTATGCTCAACAAACTCTACAGAATTCATAGCCTGAATTCAAAGCACATCTGCAATGTTCTTCATATCTCTATCATATGCATAAAACTATATAAATAGACAACTACTTAAGTAGTTTTACAAAACCGTGGGTATCAAAACCATGGGAAAAACCCATCCCATAAACCTATGGGTCAAAAATATCTCCCATATGAGAAGAGCACGTTTCCCGATATGTCGGCTGCATTTTTTCGAGGCCAAAAAAATTTACGCCTAAATTTTTTTTTTCAGGGGCTGCACCCCCGGACCCCCACTTGGGGCCCAGCCTGGCCCTGAACCCCAGCTAGGATACATCAAAAGTGTACATTACTCTTAGTGTATAGTCTTAACCACTTTCACACATGAAAACAGGCTCCACAACCTAACAATCTCCCACTTGGAGACTAGTTTTCCTCTGAGCAAGCTTCTCGACCCTTCACTAGTTTCTGTGAAGACCAACCAAAGCTAAACACAACTTCTGTTTTTCCCTTGTGACCACCTTGGTCATCATGTCTACAAGATTCTGACTGGTATGAATCTTCTCCAACTTCAACTTCTCTTCCTCCAAAGCTGTCCTGATGAAATGGTGCCTTAACTGTATATGCTTTGTCCTAGAGTGGAAAGCAGAGTTCTTAGCTAGGTGTATAGCACTCTGAATATCATTATGAAACTTTCCTTCCTGTTGCTTATGCACTAACTCATCAAGTAATTGTTGTAACCAAATCATTTCCTTGCTTGCCTCTATGGTAGTAACATACTCAGCCTCCATGGTTGACAAAGCCACCAACTTCTGTAGTCGTGAAATCTAGCTTACTGTTATTCCACATACAATGTAAACATAACATGTTGTGCTCCTCCTACTGTCTACATCTCTAGCCATGTATGAATCTACATAACCATGTAAAGTGGTGTCTGATCCACTGTAGCACAAAACTATCCCCATGGTCCCTCTCAAATACTGAAGGATCCACTTTACTTCTTGCCAGTGATCTCTACCTGGATCACTCATAAATCTACTCACCGCTCCCATTGCATGGGCAATATCAGGCCTAGTGCACACCATAGCATACATAAAACTACCAACTGCTAATGAGTAAGGTACCTTGGACATTTGGTTTCTCTCTTGCTCTGTCTTGGGACATTGCTCTTTCGATAACTTGAAATGGCCTGCCAAAGGAGTCCCAACCGGTTTAGCATCCTGCATATTAAACCTCTCCAAGAATTTCTTAATGTACTCTTCCTGAGATAAAGTTAGCTTCTGTTCCTTCCTATCCCGAGATATCCTCATACCAAGGATTTTTTTGGCTGCCCCCAAATCCTTCATAGCAAAGGATTCACTTAGCTACTTCTTGAGTACTTTTATTTCTTGCATGTTTTTTACCTGCAAACAACATGTCATCCACATACAGACAAAGGATAATATAACTGTCATCCTCAAATTTATTTGTATACACGCAATGGTCATAATGACATCTAATATAACCTTGCTCCATCATGAAGCTATCAAATTTCTTATACCATTGACGTGGAGCTTGTTTCAAGCCATACAAGCTCTTCTTCAGTTTGCACACCATCTCCTCTTTACCTTTGACCTCATAGCCATCTGGTTGCTACATATATAGTTCCTCCTCCAAATCATCATGGAGAAATGTAGTCTTTACATCAAGCTACTCTAAGTGCAAGTATTTTGCTGTAGCTATTCCTAGAATAGTTCTAATAGAAGTCATTTTTACTACACGAGAAAAAATCTCATCAAAATCTATACCTTTTTTCTGTGTAAACCCCTTGACCACCAACCGGGCCTTGTATCTTTTCTTGCCTCCTTCTTCCTCTTTGACTCTGAACACCCACTTGTTCTGTAATGCTCTTTTTCGTTTGAGTAGCTTTACCAAATTCCATGTCTGGTTCTCCATGAGAGCCTGATGCTCCTCATCCATGGCTTGCCCCCACGTCTTCCTGGCATCTACCTGCATTCATCAAAGCTCTCTAGTTCTCCACTATCAATGAGTAATAAATAATAAAGATAAGGAGAAAAATGTTCAGGTTATTTTCTTACCCTAGAAGACCTCGTCAATATAGGAGTTTGGGGTTCCTGTTGAGGAGGTTCCTGAACTAATTCATGTGTCACTTTTCCATCTGGAAGATCCTCTACCATTGCATATTCTTTCTTGGATTCTTCCCTATTTTCCTGAAACTGTTGCTTATACATGAATTTCTCATTAAAGACCACATCCTTAGATCGAATGATTTTTTTTCCTTTAATACTCCAAAATTTATATCCAAAGTCATCACCACCATAACCAATGAAAGTACATTTTTCTGATTTAGCCTCTAGCTTGGTCCTATCATCCTTGTCTATATGAACAAACACCTCACATCCAAAGACTCTAAGAAATGAATAATCAAATTTCTTACCATACCAATCCTCCTCGAGTATGCCTCCATCCAAGGCACTTGAGGGTCCTCTGTTTATCAAGTACACAGCTGTGCTCACTGCTTCTGCCCAAAAAGAAAGAGGTAGTCCTGCATGTAACCTCATGCTCCTAGCACATTCCATTATTGTTCTGTTCATCTTTTCTGATACCCCTTTTTGCAACGGAGTTCCTGGAACCATCTTTTTCCTACGGATTCCATTCTTAGAACAATAATCATCAAATTCATTGCTGTAATACTCCCCTCCATTATCTGACCTAAGACATTTTAATCTTAAGACCTGTTTCATTCTCTACTAAGGCTTTCCATTTGAAAAAAGTGTCAAATACATCAGATTTGTTTCTAATACAATAAACCCAAACTTTCCTTGTTACATCATCAATAAAAGTAACATAATAACTTGAACCCCCAAGAGATGATACCTGAGCCAGCCCCCCACACATCAAAATGCACTAACTCTAACTTACTCTCTTTCTTTGTAGGTCCAACCTTGAAAAACCTTACTCGCTTCTATTTCCCATATATGCAGTCCTCACAGAACTCCAAACCTATTTTTGTATATCCAAGAAAAATCCTTCTTTATGATCTCCATGCCCTTATGGCTCATATGACAAAGCCTATAGTGCCACAATGTTGTATCTACTTCTGAAGCCACAAGATTACAAACATTAGTGCTAAAGTGGTTAAATACAAGGTTCCAACCTTCTTACCTCTTGCCACCACAAGAGCACCCTTGGTAACCTTCCAAGAGTATACTATAAATATCACAGTACAACCATCACTTCCCAACTACCCTACCGATATCAAATTTTCATCTTAATGTAGGCACATGTCTGACATCCTTCAATAGCCAAAGTATTCCCATTCTGCATCTTAACCTGAACAGAACATTTTCCAACTATGTTTCAAGGATCATCATCACCAAGAAAAACATGCCCAAAATCTCCTTGAACATAATCAACAAAATAATGCCTATGTGGAGAAGCATGGAAAGAAACCCCTGAATCTAAAACCCAAGATTCAGTAATATTGTGCAAAGAAAGAATCAAAGCATCTTGACATACATTACCTGTTGCCACATTTGCCTCCTTGTTTTCTTCCTGTTGTTTCTTCTTATCCTAAAGCTCCCAACAGACCTTTACATGCCCAGGCTTTCCATAATTCTAGCATACAATCTTGTTCTTGGATTTTGACCGTGCATGATCTTTGATTTTCCACGGTTTCCTCTATTCTTCTGTCTCCCTCTAGTTTCCACTGTCAAAGCATTCCCTGAAGTAGAAGATTCCCCAGAGCTTTTTCTTCATATTTCCTCGCTTAGAATCACCCCTACAACATCCTCAAACTTCAACTTTGAGTTAGCTAGAGCTGAGTTACTTACAACCATTACCAGGCTATTCCAACTCTCAGGTAAAGAGCACAGAATTAATAAATCCCTAACTTCTTCATCAAATTCTATTATAAATGAAGCTAACATATTCACAACCATATTGAAATCATTTAAATGATTTGCTACTGAACTATTCTCAGACATCTTCATATTAAACAAATTTTTTCATTAAAAATATCTTGTTAGAGGCAGAGGGTTTTTCATACAACTTCCCTAATGCATCCATTAGATCTTTTGTAGTCTTTTCCTTTAAAGCATTAAATAATACCGAAGATGCAAGACACAGTTGGATCATTCCAAGTGTCTTCTAATCCAAAAAATCCCATTCCGTATCTGTCATATTCAAGGGTTTGTTCACCTTCTCAGACAACAGAGTATATAGATCCTTCTGATAAAGGTAATATTCTATCTACATCTTCCAAAGACTGAGATTCTGCCCATTGAATTTATCAACCCTAGATCTTCCATCATCTACCATAGCTACTAGTCAAGACAAAATTTTCCCTGTGATTCAACACTTCAGCAAACAAAACTAGGCTCTGATACCAATTGTTAGGAAATAAGAGATAAAATATGCGGAATAATCCCTCACAGAATTGCAACAGTAGAAACTAATATGCGAAAATTATTATAGATCTCAAATAAAATTGCAAAATAAAATAACACAACACAAAGAGACAATATTTAACGTGGTTCACCCAATTTGGGCTACGTCCACCAAGAATCACTTGCTCAGATTTTATTACAAGCCACCGCTCTCTTAATACAATACCCACATCCGTTTGGAGTTATGCTAAAAAAACTCTACAAAATTCATAGCCGAATTCAAAGCACATCAGCAATGTTCTTCATATCTCTATCATATGCATAAAACCATATAAATAGACTACTGCTTAAGTAGTTTTACAAAACCGTGGGTATCAAAACCATGGGAAAAACCCGTCCCATAAACCTATGGGTCAAAAATTTCGCCCATATGAGAAGCGAATGTTTCCCAATATGTCAGGTGCATTTTTTTGAGGCCAAAAAAATTTACGCCTAAAAAAAATTTTCAGGGCCTGCACCCCCGAACCCTTGCTACAAAGGGCTACCACCCCCCGGACCCCTCGCTCAGGGCCTAGCCCGGCCTCAAACCCTGGCAAGGATACATGAAAAGTGTACAGTACTCTTAGTGTACAGTCTTCAACACTTTCACACATGAAAACAAGCTCCACAACCTAACAACAAGAACCAAGTATAGGATTTGATTAAAGATTTTGAAGCTTTTGGATTCACGCAGTTCTTAGAAATCAAAATAAAGATGTTGATAGGCTTGCTACAATTGGCTCAAAATACAACATATCTATTGATATCATGAAAGAATGGTGGAAATATGTTAAAATGGTGGTTCAAAATGTAATTCCTGATAATCTGAGTAGCTGGAAAGTGTTTGATAGTGACAAACAAATTGTCCTTTCCTATAAGAAGAGGTGAAGTTTGTTGCAAAAAATAAAAATAAGTTGCAAGAATCATATGGTGATCAAATCATACAATTAAAAATAAACAAGATACGAAAAGGTTTAGTTACTCTGGAATCCATTTTCAATTCAGATGATCAAACCAAAAGACAAATCTCTAACATGGTGGTGAAAGAATAAGACTTTAAGGAAGTTAAGGTAGGAAATGAAAAGTTTATGTAGATTGGCAAAGTGTGTACCCCATAAGAGAAAAAGGATTTTGTAAAACTTTTTCAAGAATATAATTATGTTTTTGCATGGAGTTATAAATATTTGTGTGGAATTGATCCAAGTCTAGCACAACATACCATTGAATTGGATCCTAATCCCAAGCCATTTCATAAGAAACAAAGGCCAATTAATATGAAAATTGAGCCACTAATGAGAAAGGAGCTAACCAAACTCATCGAGGCCTGTATAATTTTTCCTATCAAGCATTCCTCTTGGGTAGCCAATCTGATACCCATAAGCAAGAAGAATGAAGAGATTTAAGTTATGTGTGGATTTCAGGGATTTAAACCGCGTGTCATTGAAAGACCATTATCCTCTTCCATTGATGAAGAAAATCCTTCACACAATGGTAGGCAGCTCAAATATTTTCTTTTCTCAATGGATATTCAGGTTACAGTCAAATTATTGTCCAAGAATTCAATTAATTCAAAACAAATTTCACTACTAAGTGGGGCATGTATGCTTACAACAAAATACCATTTGGATCGTCCAATGACGGGGCTACTTTCCAAAGAGCCATGGACGACTAATCAATGATATAATTTTGGTTTAACTTGATGATATAATTGTATACTCTAAGAATTCAAATGACCACATCACGTATCTAAGGATGGTTTTCCGAAGGTGTAGGGAATTTGGGGTTTCACTTAATCCAAAGAAATATATTTTTTAGTGCCCAAGGGGAAGTTTTTTGGGCATGTTGTTTCAATGGAAGGGACTGTCAATCGATCTAGCAAAGATTCACTTGATTATGTCCTTATCTCTCCCAAGTCATAAGAGGGTTCTCTAGAGTTTTCTAGGAACCATAAATTTCATGTGGAGATTCATCCCTCAATTCACATGATTGACTAAACCAATGACAACCATGCTGAAGAAAAATATGCCATTCTCATGGACAAAGGAAGGAAGTGAGAGCTTTAAAGCCATCAAAATGGTAATTTATCAATCTCCCACATTGTTGAAAACCATGTTTGACAAATATTTTATTCTTTATGCTTTTCGAGGTCAAGAGAGCATTTCAGTTATCCTCACCTAGAAAAATGGCGATCTGATGGAGAAACCAATTGCTTTCTTCAGTCAATCTCTCAAAGACTATGAGCTCAAATATTCATTCATTGAAAAATAATTCTTTGCGGGTTATTCAAGATTTGAAGAAATTTAAGCACATGTTTTTCAACAACAAAATTCATCTGATGGTGTCTCATCCAGGTCTCAAGGAATTTTTTCTGAACAAAGATATGAACGAAAACCATGCTAGATGGATCACGAAGGTGATGGAGTATGATGTACATATAAAATTTATGAAACTTTTTAGAGGTAAAGGTTTGTGTCAAAAACTTACTACAGACATGGAATCAAAAAGGTGACGAGGATGTGACACTCCTAAACACCAATGAAGGTGACGATCAGGTTGACTAGTTATCCAAAATGAAGAGTTTCCTTTTCTTAGGAGTATATCTTGTGAACATGGATAAAAATCAAAGACACACTTTCTTTATTCATTCTATTCCATATGTTCTAGTAGATAATTTTCTCTTTCAAAGGGATTTGAACGTTTTTCCCCTTCGGTGCGTGGGATTCTAATAAGTAAGTAAGATACTAGAAGAGTTTCACAATGACCTATTTGGAGGAAATTATTCTGCATGAATAACTGCTACAAAGATCATGCAAGCCAGTTACTATTGGCCAGATTTGTTCAAAGATGCCCATATCTAGGTAAGGAAGTGTAAGGAATGTGCCTTTTTCACTGGGAATCAGAAGTTGGCGGCTCTTCCATTGCATCCAATTCAAGTGGACGAATCCTTTTTTTCAATGGGGGTTGGATTTCATTAGAATGATTAATCCTCTATCTAGTAATAGACATAAATGGGTCCTTAATACAACAGAATATATTACTCAATGGACAAAGGTAGTAGCATTAAAGGAGAGAAATGAGAAGGTAGTTCTTGATTTCTTAGAAGGTATGATGACAAGGTTCGGTATTCCATTTATAGTTATTTTAGAAAAATTAATGGCTTTTCTTAGTTTGAACTTGAGTGAATGGGCTATTATGAATGGGTTTTACCTCAAGAATTCATCCAATTACTATCCGAAAGGAAATGGATTGGCTGGGTCTAGAAGCAAAAACCTCATAAGGATTATCAAGCGCACAATGGAGACTAACATGAGGACTTGACACACAGCTTAAAACTAATTTATGAGAAGATTAGATCACACCTAAAAGGGCCATCAGAAATTCTCCTTTCATGTTTGTATATGGAAGAGAAGAAAAACTTCTACTCTTCTTGGAGTTAGATCATCAGCTTAAGGTTATGTAGAATGATCCTCTGACAGTCAGGTTTGTTGAACTCATTGAGTTAGAAGAAGTATGAAATAGGGCTATGAAGAATTTTGAGCAACATCAAGCTCATGTTAAGAAATAATTTGACAAGAAGGCATCTGAAAGGCATTTTCAAGAGGGAGATTTAGTTCTCAAAAGGGATGAAGAAAGATCCAGACCAGGTAAACATGCCAATTTTGACTCTCTCTAGAGTGGGGCCATACATTATAATGATTTGCAAATAGGTAAATTCATTTCATATGTCTAGGCTCAATGGAGAATAACTTCCCATTCATGTGAATGAGATACATCTAAAACCTTGTTTTTAAGATATTCCCCCCCTATATAGTTTAGTTAGGTGTTTTCCTCCAAGTGATTTTACCACATTTTTGTGTGGTGTTGTTCATTTTTTTTTCCTTTTTGTTGTGTTTTGTGTTGTTTTGTACATTGTAGCATCATTCAAAGGTTTTAAAGAAGAAGATGGTTAAAATATTCAAGAGAGTTTCAATATTTATAATTCCTTAAAATAAATTCATTCAAATTTCAAAGTGCTCTGTAAGTGTCAAATGTTTCTCAGATTCAGTACTATTCCTGTTTTATGTTACCACAAAGATCAAAATCAATAAAACCTGAGGAGGCTTCGGTATGTATCACAAAAGATCAAATAACTTTCAGGATTCCAAAATTGACTATATGCCCAATGGATGAATTAAGGCTATTGGAATCATGCTTAGTAGGAAATCATCCCCAAGAGGTCACCAAAAATGTTATCCCATTTTGCACACTTTGTAAAATTGGACAATGAGGACATATTAGGCCCTAGGACTGAAAAAACTTCTTTATTTTCTCTTTGGGTGATTGAATCAGGCTTGATCAATTACAGGGTTTTACTATGTTACCATGACCCTCTGGTTCAAGAGTAATCCCATATAATCTAAATAAGGGAAATATTAGTTTTAAGTGGATCGAGTGGCATTAAGCTATGAAACAACTCACCGAGCTACTCATGATCCAACTCAGAGAGCTCGTATGCATGAAATAGCTCGATCGAGCTAAATGGAATCTACAAGAAAGGGATCTTATTAAGAAAATTGTAAGAGCTCAAGATATGATAAGTTTTAAGTGTTACAAATGAATTAAAGGACTTAACAGGTGTTAGCTCGGGTGAATTCATCGATGTCTCGATGGACTACATGAATTAGTATGTAAGACCAGAGTTTTCGCGAAGGTAAAAATAGACTAATGTGATATTCGGTCTTCAAGTAGAAAAACATAAAGCTTACCTTAATACACAAAGTTGTGGAGTTGGCTTAAACAAGTAGAGTAGCTTGGGACTTGATTGTCAAGTTACATATTGTCTCGACGATAAAGATTGCACTGAAATAGAAGTTCGGAAATGGATAAATCCATAGTAGCATCAAGGTGGTGAGCTCTATGAAGAAGTGGCCAAGTTTTGTGTTTGCATTAGAGGAGAGAGCTCAACTTGGTTCATACAAATGATAAGGTTCTAGTTTGGTCCATGGGAGATCACATCCTTAGTGCAAGGTCAAATAAAAAAGACAGCTTGACAAGAGTTGACTCGCTCAATCGAGCCAAGACCATGCCGAGTCATTATTGAGACGATGAGGTAAAATTGAGACATAAATTGATGAATCGGTTGACTCATAAGATATATCTTAGGTGGGTCATCGAAGGACTCATGTTTGTGTAAGGAATCATAGTTCTAGTCATGGAGATTGTGGAGTTTCAGGTTCTTCGTGCTAATGAGCCATGTCATGCCCCGTGTGGGGGGGAAAATGTATGTTGAGATACCAAGCACAAGGAGCTAATGATGGAAAAATATTAGGGAAAGACCAGGGCTCATCCCCGAGCTAGGAAATATGACATGTCAAGTCCACTGACAAGTTACCACTTGAGTCAGAGTGGCCACAGGAGGCGGTTGATGACCGAGTCATGGAAAGATAACCACCATGTAAATATGTGATTACTATAAAATGTAGAAGGTGGAGGAATTAGTCAAGTACCGAGTGAAGTGGAAATTATTGGAGATAGAATGGAGCATGGTGACTTGCAAGAGGAGTAGCTTGGTCTAGTAATAAATGTGATTTAGGAGCTTTAATGTGGAGCTCAAGATGTTCTATTTCATGATCTATGAGCCAGACACGAGCTAAGGCATCAAGATCACTGAGTCAGAAGTAGGAGGCCATGATTTTGGTGATCCAATTTCACAATGTAGAGTAGCTCCCCAATGGTGAGTTTGAGTTGGTATGTAAGGGTTAACTCAATGAAATGGAGCTCAAAATTGATCGGTGGGTTGGGTCAACACAGAGTTCAATTGGCCAATTTAAGACTAAGTGAGTTTGGTCAATGCAATATAGGCTTGGTAATGGACTATCATCGAGCTATTTAGTGATGAAGAGATGATGGTGAGGATCTTGTGGAAATCACAAGACAAGGTGAGGTGGGATTTGTATAAGCCGAGACACAGTCCACAACATGAAAATGGTACATTTGATGAGCTCAAAATAACTTGAGCAACCAAGGTGAAGGAGCTCGTAGGTCTATGTGATGAAGGAAAGAAACTCGTATAGGGACGTTGAGTTCTGCTAATTATGATGACCTCGTAAAAATCGTGGATTTGGAACCAACAATGCGAGTTCACCAAAGCTCACCCAAACATGGAGAAACTTGGCATGCATTATGATGTGCTCGCAGCACTAGACAATAGGAAAATAGCTTGGAGCATGTCGAGGCCGAGTCAATTGAAGGGTTCAATGCATAGGATGGATTGGCCAATGCACGGTGAGGTCATTGAAGGGAGTTCCATTGGTGTTATAGAATGATGGCCAAGTCACTCGGTAGTAAGCATACAAAACAGAACAACTTGTGAGCATGTCGTTAAGCATTGGTGTGGTTGTGATGAGCTCATGGATCAGCTCACTTAGAGATATGTATGGTGCTGAATCACTGTCATAGGGTTGGGCTCATAGTGAGGAAATCAAGGTGATCGTTGGTGAAGAAAGCTAAAAAGTGAGCTCGACATCATGTAGTGAGCTATGCAGAGAAGCTAACTAACTTGATGAAAGGAAGGTAATTTAAAGGTTGAGGAGTCATTCTAGCTTGAACATGAGATCGATGTAAAATGGGCCTGGTGTAGACACCCATAATTACACCCGAGCAATTTAAATACTTAAATTGCGCTAAGTATCCCCCTTCTTGAAAAATGGTGACATATCATCAATAACAGTCATATTCTCTCTTATCGTCATTAATTAATTACACCAAGATAATTAATTAAGTCACATATCTAACAAGTATCGTAATTAACGACCTTTCGTTAATAGATCACCCCTTCTACCTAGAATAATTAATTATTATTAATTAATTAGCTTTCCCTTTCATTTAACCAATAAATCAATATTAAATTGATGTAATCCGCTTCTAATAGCCTAAATTGTACTAATATTCCTCTAAATATCTTCTATAAGCTTACACCTACCTATTAGTTAATCACCTTTGATTAATTAAAGCACCCCCCAACTCCCATGACTTGCTAAACATAAATTAAACCCTTCTAAAGTAAGGTTACCTTTTATAAAGCAACCTTACCCATTCCTAATCTTGTTTTATATTTATCCCACATGCAAAGGGATGAAGTGTTTCCTTTATCCATTGGGTTATATAAGGAGCCCCCCTTCTAACTTTATACCTACACCTAAACTCCTTGAGAAAGAAAATGCAAAGCATATAGCAAAATAGACTAAGAGCTTGCCTTTTGTTTTCTTGAGAGTTTATCATCTTGAAGAGTTAAGCCTTTTTCCTAAGTTCTTAGGTCATATGGGAGGTGTCAAAAGGGTCTTGTAGCCCAACTTTGACTAGCCCTAATTCCTAGGTTCTTAAAACACCAAGGACAACCATTTTTGATAGCCATGGAGCCTACTTAGGTCCATTCATTTATTTTTTATTAGAGAATAGAGGATTTTAGATGCTTAACATTGTTATTTTCAAAGTTTTGTATATTGATGAATGTTATCATCTAACCCTTGTTTAATTCTTATCATGATGGTGCTAAGTAGTTTGTTTAATTTTTGCTAATTAAGGCTATTTAGGTGTTAGACTTTACTCACATTAACATTAGTTTAAAAACAACACATGCACACATTTGGCACACCCGATGGGACCCTAGTCCCTTAGCATTTTAGTTTAAGTTTCATTGTTTTGGCTAACTTTTGATATGCACATATAGTAATTAATGTCCATCTTATTGGAATTTTTGCTAATCTTATATGTGTAAGTTCTTGTTCATAGCCATCATTTTAATGGGTTGTTTCCATTTTTAACTAACTTGTCAAAATTTGAGATATTGTGAGATTTATTGTGTTTTCTTCCATATTTTGGTTGCAGGGGTGGCGCATGCACACTTTCAGGAGGACAGGTAAATTTTGGTGGTGCAGGAACCTCTCGGGTGGTGTAGGTGCACTATCATAACCTAGTTCTCTGTTTATTGATCTTGGCGCATACACACTAACCCCGGTGCACATACCCTAACCAATGCACAAATTCACTAACCTGGGCACAGACTTCATTTTGTACTATACCTTCACTGTAAATCAAAACCTGTCAGATTAGCGTGTATACCCTAACCCAAAAACACATGCTATTTTAGTGGTGTAGATGCATTTCTGGTGGTGCAGGCATTCTGTTAGAATCTAAGATTGTTTTACAAAGTGGTGGCACACATGCTTTTCCTGTGGCACACATGCTTTTCTGGTGGTGCAAGAATTTTGTCTGAATTTCCACCTATTTTTATCAAAATTGGCACATACATTATTTTTATGGTGCACACACCTCTCAGGTGGCGTAGGTACATGGTAAGCCAAAATTACACAGAGTAGTGCACATGTCTTTTTTGTGGTACACACGCCTCTTTGGTGGCACAGGTGCACTGTAAATTGGAAAAACACAGAGTGGCATATCTTCCCTAACCTGCATGCAGATGCTAAAACAGGGGTGCAGGTTTCCTTTTGTTTTCTTGAAATTAATGTGTTGGGGTTCTAACATTCTTGCAGGTTTTATCTAATCACATATAAGTCTTTGCAGGCTGTTTTTACATGTTTTTACTTGATTAGATAAAATTTTGTATGTTTTAGGAATAAGATCATGTATGCTCTTCCCTTACATCCCTTGGGGTGATATTGGGAATCAGAAATGATTCTTAGGTCCTTTTTGATGCTTTGAGGTTTTTAGGAATATTTGAGTTGGAATTGGTTAACTTGGTGTATTTGAATTAAAGTGTTTTTCCATTTGATATCTTTTCAGATTTTTGAAATGCCATGTATGCTCTTCTCTTGCGTCCTTGGATGGTCTGGAGAATCAAAAATGGTGTTTACTCTTTTGATGGAAAACTACTAAAAATCTTCATATAGGACCAAAACACCTCGCTTTTTAAAGAAAGGAGGAATCAAAACGAAGTCAAAAACTACTAATACAATTGTTATATAGGTTTCCAAAAGGTGTTTCAAGAAAACCACACCTATTTAAGCAAGATAAAAAGAACAACATATTCAAAACACTGTATTGCAGGTTTTGGAAAAGGGTACATTCCTCTCTGCTCAACTGGAACATAACCCCTTTGGCATAACACCTTAAGCTATAACAATGGGGGTGGTGTCAAGAACCCCAAAGTAGTCCACACAAGTGGGAACCTTGTGGATGAAACGGGAAGTGCTCCACACTACCCATCTTACTAGTGATTCCTTTGTGAGATAGCGTTACAAGTTGTCCCTATCGTGACTCTTTTAAGTACATGATGGATGCATTTACTGCCCACTGTGCTTAAAGGCGGAAAAGTCGAGATACTCCCAAGATACTCGAGACTATTTGGGTAAATCACCCTGCTCATGGAAAAATTTGTAACACCTAGGACAAGAGAACCACCTATGAAAATATACTTTGGCCAGGAGCCCACTTTGACCATTCTAAAATAGTGTTGAGTTGTGAGCCATCTTTTCATCACGAAAAGTGTGACGCATTACTTTCACTTAGTTTTTCACTTGCCTTAAGGTAATTTGAAACTCTACTAAAGTGAAGCCAAAATTTTTCGTCCCCATTTTGATTTACTTCACATTATTTTGGCACTTTGTTGATCAAAAGAAGGGTGAATACCATTGTGTTACCAATCAATTAATGCTGCCACTTTTTTTGTCTGTTTACGCCCATCCATGTTTACGGCTGGGTAAGTTAAATATCTAAAGTGTGAAGAGGTGTATTTATATTATTGGTAGCCTTTGTGATCTTGATACCCACATCAGGATCGCCATCATAGTTTAGGACTGATTCATCATTTTATCTCCCTTTGACATGTTACCTTATTTGCATTGTCTCAACATAATTAAGATACTTATGTCACGTTTCTCGTAAACATGATCTAAGTATCCATGTTGTGGAATTACGTGTCCACGTTTTAACACATCCTTAGTATACTTTGACTTATTTTGATTTCAAACATTGTCTCAAATCTCAAAAGGTGTTGCTTACTTTGTTTGCATCATTTTAATACCACTTTGACACTAATATCTCACTTCTCCGTGAAGCTTGATAGATGTGTTCAACTTGGTGTGGTTACATGGCTTACATTTGTAAACCTCACCCTTTAACATTTAGGTCTTGTTGGTTGTTGAACTTGTCGTGGTATCCTTTGATTGGGAGTCGCATCTTCCCTTTGTTAATATTTATTCCTTCTTCATTTCGAGCTTGACGTAAATATTGACATTGTGTTAATAACTTTCGCATCGAACTATCACTTTGCACATGCATTTGCATAGGGTTTATTTCCTTGTTGATTGGATTTGTGTTTCGCACTTCCATGATTGTTCCTTCTGATTATTCATTTAGAAAACTTATTTTTGAGGACAATCCCTTTTTATCTCATCGATATTGTGTCATCATGATGTCTATTTTCTTTAGACCTTCTTCAGAAAATCACGCATGCATATCAATACTTACGAAATGTCTAGCCGGTTGTCCTTATGCTACCAAAATCAAAATGTCACTTCCTTCCCTTTGAAGGAGTTCCATCACACTATCTAGATCTAGACATTTGTGCTTAAAACAATGCCAAAAATGACTGACTATTACACGGTTCCCCATACTTACAAAAATACGGAACCTAGGTTTAGCAATTCAAATCAAAAGATTCCCATTACAACTAAACCTTGTTTGGTTCTTCATGCTAGAGAATCCATATGGGTAACTCATTCCCCAACTTCATATCATAGTCAGTGGTATGATTTGGACGCTTCTGATCCAAATTATTATTCGAGTTCCCCCCACTCTTCTTCTAATTCTAATCCAAACATTTCCTCTTTTGAGGATTCCAATCTAAATATTTCCCCTAAATCTTCTGATGATTCAGATCCAAACTTCTATTCAGATCCAAAATACTATTCAGATTCATCTAATTTGAATCCTAAGTCATCTAATGCAACTCCTATGTCATGGTCCTCCCTATCTTCGCAGGAACCTCTTCATCATACATTTAATATGACTCCTAAGTCGCGGTCCTTTGTTTCTTTGCAGGACACCTTTTATCAGTCACCTCAATGACGTATTCTTCGTTTGAAGATACATGTGACTCCAAATCCCTCCAATCAAACATCTAATACAATTCTTGAATCGTGGTCCTCTCTTTCTTTGCAGGACCCTTGTTATTATTCATCTGATGTGATTCTTGAATCACAGTCTTCCCCTTCTTTACAGGACCTTCTTCATCAATCACACCCAATAAGTCTCCCTTCTTTGAAGATTCATGTGACCCAAATTCCTTCAAGTCAAACATCTAAATCGACCCATGCGTCACAATCTATAGACTTTGGAATTAATCATACTAGTTTATAGATGATATACCATCATATAAGTAGGTCTACACCACCTTCTTCTACTCCTAAGACATCTAGCTACACATCTTCTTCATCCCCCAATCATCTTCTTCTATTAGTCATCATTAAACATCTTATAAGTCTTCCACACCATTTGAACCTAGTTCTTCCAGTCAACCCCTAGCGATCGATCAACAACTCATACCAATTGATCTCTTTTAGAATGAAGAAACAATTAAGGCATTTATAGGGGCATATGAAGATATTCCTTTAGTATATTACAAAAAAAGATTCTCTTCATACTTTGATACGTCTGCATATTGTGAGGAAAAGGTTGATTCCTTTTATCAAGAAATGGAGGAAGAGCCTCAGATCATGCAACTTGACCCTCCTCTTATTCTTTCATCTTCACATTATTCATTATGTGATGAAACTCCTTGGTCTTGCATTGATCCATGGCCTATCTTCTCATCACCCAATAACTCTTTTTCTATCATAATTCCTCAATCACAATCTCTTATGGGGTCAATGCCAAGTAGCCCTTCATCTTCATCTAGGTGTACATCACCTTCTAGTAGCCCTCCCTCTGCTAGTTTTGGGACATTTTTGAGTAGTCCACTATCTTCTATTCTTGGGGCACGTCCAACTAGCCCCTTATCTTCTATGTATGGATCACCCCTAGGTTTCCATCATCTTCTATTCTTAGGCCACATCCTCATAGTCCATCATCTTACATCTATGGGTCACATCCTAGTAGCCCTTCTTCTTCTATTCTTGGGCCACATCCTAGTAGCCCTTCATCTTCGATCTATGGTTCATGTCCTAGTAGCCCTTCTTCTTCTATTCTTGGGCCACATCCTAGTATCCCTTCATCTTCTATCTATGGCTCACCTCCCAGTAGCCCATCTTCTTCAATCCATGAACCTTATCCTTTTCATCAATCACATCATCTTTCTACAAATGACTGGGGCAATCCCACCATCATTTCTCTCATTCCTATCATCAATCGTAAGCATTCACTTTCTTCTCCTTCTCGAGGTTAGAAAAGTCACAAGTCAGCTTATAAGAAACCCAAACAGGTTCATTATCAAGCTCAGATCAAAATTGCAAAGAGCTCAAAATACCCCAACAACTTGAACAATCTCAAAGTTTAAATCAAGCACGATTCAATAACACACATCAACGTAACCATCAAGTATGGCACAAAGTGCATAAACCTCTGGACAGGGAATTAAATATCCCACATGTGAAATCCATGTTTCAGAACAAATTACAATCATTTATTGAGTGTGAACTTACCTGGATCATCAATATTGGGGATAATATCACTCTCGATAAACAAACACGCCTAGTCTCCCTTATCAAGAAAGTTGCAAAAAAAATTGTTGGATCTTACCACACAGTGACTTTTTTAGAACCAACCTCTTAAAACTGTCAAAAATCAAAAAATAAAAAAAAGTGAGAAAACACAAAAAAAATCAAAGGTACAAGGATCAAATATTGCAATCAGGTATTTACATACACATGGATGTTTCTTTCTTCCCTTCCTTGTTATTCTTCTGCAAGTCTTTCTACCATTTTCATCCTTTCGGTGATATTTTGGTTAGCCTATTTTTGTGAATTTTGTGATAGTTCTCTCTATGGTATCCATTTGACCCTGGTCTTTTATCACCTTGGTAAATTAAAGAACGACTGACCTCTTAGAGATCCTATCACTTTCAACATCTTATAAACTTGTTGCGAAGAACTTTTGGACATATTTGTTGACACTAGCCAATGTTGTCATCGTAATCACTTCCAAATCCTTCCATCAAGTCATTAGTGGTTCTTAACCCCTTGCCAAACAAGAGAGCTAAAATAAGTTTTCATAAAGCAAAAGAATCAAAATCAATCAAAAAGCAAAAGCTAAAAGCAAAAATCAAATTGATATATTACTCTCTCTTGGGGTATTTCCAATAAACTCTATCGGGGCTATAGAAGCCTGACTGGCAATAAAGAAATGTTGTGATTAGAATAAAATACATCTTCGTCAAGGCTATGAACACTTGGCTGGCAGCAGAGCAATGTATGACTATCCTTCCACCCTTCATTCGCAAAATAACCTTTCAAAATCAATCATCCCTACACATTTGCTAGGGTGTATTCACTTGTTGTCTATTAAATCTTCCCTTCAAGAGGTAATAAATTCCACGTGCACACACTGGATCTCTATGAGTAAACATGATTAGCATGTTACCAAGTGTCTTATTTGGACCTTGTTCAGACTCTTAATCTAGTCCATATCTTGTCTCATGATTTGTGCCTTTGGCTAATCACTTCTTCATTGTGAGGCTTTTAAGCTACATTCATATCATTCACATCATTCTTCTACTTCAATCATAACATCCATGTGTATAAGGTTACTTGTTTTCCATGTTTGCAGACACGTTTATCACCTTTCACAAAAAAAATATTCTCCTTCCTTTCTATCATGTGATTTTAGGCCAAATTATGCTGGGGCCATCCTTGCTCCTTTCCAGCACTTCATTGGTTTATGTTCACCATCATGTTGAACCTATCCATAATGGCCTTGGGTCCCACTTCTACCTATGAAGATTTTTCCTTTAAATACTCCCACCTAATCACTGGGGAATTTTTGCATCTTCACCTTTCTAGCACGCACATGGCCTTATGCCCTTGTACATCCCATCTATCACTGGGGGCATCCATGTTTCCTTGTCTTCCTATACATAGTTTCATAAAACTTTCAAAATCAACCAAAACATTCAAATATGTTAGAAAAATAATCAAAAAAATTCAAATATGTTTAAGACAACTTCTAAAAATTGAAAATCATCCTACAAAACGTCACTCTTTGGTTCTCACTTGTTCATGTGTGTGACTTGTGGATCATCTTGATCTACCTCCATTAACAAAAGCTAGGATGCTTACTTCGTCTGTACTCTGGGGCATAATGAGTTAACTGGTAGTGTTTTGTAGTGCACAATTCTTTTCCATTGGACCCAAGTGTCCTCCGTTATTACCCTCTCATGTATCCTTGCTTAAAGCACCATCATCAACCCTTGTCGTTAATTCGCACAGGTCGTAACTGAAGCTCGATAATGAAAACATTATATTATGTTTCTTTGTTAGTTTAGCTTGTTTACTTTCTCGTATTGCATTACATTTTGTATGTTACATGGAGTTAGGAATCTTTCACTTTCTCGTATTGCATTGCATTTTGTATGTTGCATGGAGTTTTTGTTTTTAGAAATGGACAATTGATCATAGTATGGCTTTTCATGTCATTCTACCTTTATCGTATGCTTATATTTTTCATAAGGACCCATGACATAGCTCTAGTGGCAATATGATGACACTGAATTTGTTCCAATACAAAGGCTAGAGGCTAAGCTCTTCTACATCACTTTTCTCTCACCCCTTATCTTCCATCTTCTCGGGGCATCTTGCCCCTTCCCATTCTTCTATCTATCTCTCACCTTTTTCGATCGTCGATCATCTTCCTTCATCACCCTGTCAACACTTGAGGGGGCATCTCTCCTTCCTATTAATTTTTATTCTATCCCTTCAAAATTTCTTCCGTCTACTATCTTTGAACTGGTGTCAACTACGCCACCCCGAAGAGGTGCAAATGTAGACACCCATAATTACACCCGAGTAATTTAAATACTTAAATTGTGCTAATTATCCCCCTTATTGCAAAATGGTGACATATCGTTAATAAAACTCATATTCCCTCTTATTGTCATTAATTAATTACACTAAGCTAATTATTTAAGTCACCTATCCAACAAGTATCGTAATTAATGACCTTTCGTTAATAAATCACCCCTTATATCTAGACTAATTAATTAATTATTAATTAATTAGCTTTCCCTTTCATTTAACCACTAAATCAATATTTAATTGATTTAATCCCCTTCTAATAGCATAAATTGTACTAATATTTCTCTAAATAGCTTCTATAAGCTTACACCTACCTATTAGTTAATCACCTTTGATTAATTAAAGCACCCCCAACTCCCATGACTTGCTAAACATAAATTGAACGCTTCTAAAGTAAGGTTACCTTTTATAAAGCAACCTTATCCATTCCTAATCTTGTTTTACCTTTATCCCACATGCAAAGGGATGAAGTGTTTCCTTTATTCATTGGGCTATATAAGGAGCCCTCCTTCTACCTTTATACCTACACCTAAAATCATTGAGAAAGAAAATGCAAAGCATATAGCAAAATATACTAAGAGCTTGCCTTTTGTTTTCTTGAGAGTTTATCATCTTGAAGAGTTAAGCCTCTTTCCTAAGTTCTTAGGTCATATGGGAGGTGTCAAAAGGGTCTTGTAGCCCAACTTTGACTAGCCCTCATTCCTAGGTTCTTAAAACACCAAGGACAACCATTTTTGATAGCCATGGAGCCTACTTAGGTCCATTCATTTATTTGTTGTTAGAGAATAGAGGATTTTAGATGCTTAACATTATTAGTTTCAAATTTTTGTATATTGATGAATGTTAGAATCTAACCCTTGTTTAATTCTTATCATGATGGTTCTAAGTAGTTTGTTTAATTTTTTCTATTTAAGGCTATTTAGGTGTTAGTCTTTACTCACATTAGCATTAGTTAAAAAAAACACATGCACACACCCGTTCAACCAAAAGGGATCTCATTTGAATGGATTAGTCAAAACAAGCTCACAGTCGAGCTAAGATAATTAAGTAGAGACTGTGTAAGTAAGCTAGGAAATCTCAAACGAGTGTCTCGATGACGAGTTTGTGTGTAGAGCTCGTGAAGGACTCATTTTTGGTGATGCACATTGAGTTCTAGGATGGTGATCTTGTATGGGTCACCAAGTTGGAGTGAAGGACTAGACATCAAGTTAAAGGATGCTAAGGTGATTGTTGGTTTAGATGGAGCATATGCAAGCTTGAATCATGAGTTAAACCATGTACATAGAGAGCTCTTAGGAAACGAGCTGACCAGAATGTGAATGAAGGTTGATGGAAGTAACCTGGAACCTGGGTGGCTTAATGTAGTGATGAGTCATGTGAAGAAATTCCTATGAACCCAAGCTTTTGGAACTCAACTCGGCATGAGCCACATGCACATTGAGTTTGATCCAGAAAATATCAACCTATGAACTTGGGGGAGGGGTGAGATATGTGGTCCGAGTTACATCGAGAGAGTTTGTGGGTCAATTCATTGGAGGTGGGCTCACAAAACTCAACCATTTGTAGAGTTTGAAGAGCTTGAAACGAGTGAGTCATGACCGAGCAGTGTTGGTGGAGCTTGGGATGATCCTGACACGTTCAAACGTAAAGGGGAACCTGTTGACTAATTGAGTGAATTGGTAGGTGAGCCAACCACTGAGTTGGCCTTTCTATCAAGGGACCCCCCTTCAATGTAAACTAATTCCAAAGGGGTCCCACTTGGAATTGTCATTAAATTGATGTTATTTAAAAAAAATAATTAAATTAATATTTTTATTAAATATTTTAATAATGATAGTTATTATTATTATTAAAATATTTTATTTAAATATTCATTTAATTAAATAAGAGGATCAAGTCAAATTGGTCATTAATGGCACATAATGGAGGGTTAAGTGGTTCAAATAACTTTGTAATAAATTTTGACCATCATGTAACTTCATTTTAGGAAGGAATTTATGACTTCTCCTCTTCTCTCGCACATAATTCTTCTATAAATGTAAATTGGAGGCTCATTCCAAGGGCTTACATATTGGTTATAAAAATTAGACATGTGACACAAGTTGGAAAAGTTAGACATCTTAGACAAGTTTATATTTTTAAGAATCCTCTCTCTTTTGCAAGTTAGTTTTGTGGATTGGGAAACTTTCAAGCCTCCTTTCCAAGACTGTAATGGTAACCATTGTCTCTTCTGAATGTAATGATGCATTGTGCACGTTGTTGAAGTAATATAAGTGTAAGTTTTGTTACTACCATTAGTCCTTTTCATCATTACACATAATTCTTTGTGTCTTTCTCATGCTTACATATACACTATGTAAGTTTAAGTTTCTATTGGATGTTCTTGGAGTTTTGAGCTTATCAAGTAGTGGGCTTATGTATGTAGTTAGTTTGTGGTGTTTATTCCACCTTCTTAATTTCATCCTTCTTCACTGGAAGACCAATATATTTTTTATCTGATTGATTTTTAATAAAAGGAACACATTCTCTTTAGCTTGTGGTATTATATTTACCATTTCCAAGTTGCAGTAGGTAAATTTGACTTGTGGTGTACAACACCCTTTTCAAATTAACCCTTTATGAGTCTAGCAACACCCTTTATTTGGTGCATCACCATCCCTAGTATAGTTTCATATCTTTCAAATGTCTCTCCCTAAATCCCTTGAAAATGTTAACATAGGTCTATATAACCATCTTATTGCACTAGGAGTAGTATAACACTTAGTTTAGGACGAGGAAGCCGACCTTCTATAGAGGTTCACCTTGAGCCCAAGTCCCACAGCTTGAGAGGTGATCCCATGTTACCCAATCACACCGAACATACTTATCTTCTCACTTTCATAAATCAAATTACCTGACGACTGTATATGTTTGAATTTCAAATCTCAGTATGTTAACTTATGCAAAGAATTTAGACAAGAGCTTCTTAAAAGAAATGAAATTATTAGCATATCAAACTATCCTTGTCTCCTCCAAGGAGAAGGAGAAGAGGCATATCAACATCACCTGTTGTAGCATCACCTTGTAGGGGTCATTCAACTCCTCCTTAAAAAAGGTTTCCTCCACCCAAGAATAATCAACCTCTTGTTTCTATGATAAGGAACAAATTTTTCACCCTTTCAATGTAAGCAGTCCTCTTCTGTTGGCTCAACATGACCTTATACTTAGTGCAACACTCAAAATTTTACCCTTCTACATAGGGGAAACTCACGTTATTCTAGTTGAACATATTCTTGATGTATCCAACATTTGTGCAATACATAATATCATGGAGGAAAACATTGTGGTTAGAATTCCTTGTAATTATTTCAAGGGAAAAGCACTTAAATGGTTTTGAGGGTTAAGTGCTGGTACTCTAACCACTTGGGAAGAGTTAGAAGAAAAACTATGTAAACAGTTTGAATACAAGCGTGATCACTTGTCACTCTTGGTACAACTCACTACCATAAATAGGGCTCCCCAAGAATACATGAGTGATTTAAACTTCTGATTCCAAAGGACTTTCAATAGGATTATAACACTCATAAATTCTTATTCAAATAATAAATTCATGTACTATTTGCAAGCCTTGAATAGTGATGTAGCTATCATGATCCATTCCATGGAAGGGACTACACTACCTGATGCCTACTAAGTTTCCATAAGAGTGGATAATTACTTAATCCATGATGGAAAGATAGCTCCACGACCACCAATGTCATTGTCTCCAGATCTTATGAACAATTAGCCTACCATTTCTCCCATTCTAGGAGCCTTCTAGCAACTAGATGAGTCTTCCCTCACCTCTTTAAATTACCTATTTGAAGTCAAGTCGCTACTGCAAAATTTTGGTAAGGAGCTTTTTACACTCAAAAGGTAACAATTTAAATACAACCATCCATACCAGCCACAAAATCAGAAGTACCAGACTAGCCATCCTCCTTTTTAGGGGAATAGTCAACCACAAAATACACTTGCAAATCAAGCTATGAATGTTAAGCCTTTGAACTTTCAGAACCCTCTTGCTACTATCTCATCTAGAGACATAGTATATGTCTAGAATAATCTAGTTCAAGACTACAAATGGTGTTATCCTTGTGCTCAACCTCACAACCAAAAAATTTGCCCTAATGGAGTTCTTAGTCAGGACCTTATGGTTCAAAGTGTATCTACCCCTCTAGAGCCAACAAAAAATTCATCTACATAGGAAATAACAAATCAACCACAGGAACCTGAAGAAACCACTTTAATAAATTGAAAAGCATAATATTTTTGTGGGTTAAATACTGATTCCTCATTAGTTTCAAATAATAATCTTTCTAAAAGAAAGTGTTGGAATCTCAACCTTTCAAATCTAGTCAAGCATCCACTTTGTAACATAGGCCATAAGTGACATTTGATAAAGATGTGGGAAACCATCAGAAATGCAGCCTACTCAAGCCATAAGAAAATAAGGTTTTTTGGGCATCACAATGTCTAAAAACATTTTCCAAAGGAGGATCCCAACACCCAAAGAAATTTCAGCAAAGTGGGAGTAATTCCCTTTAGTATTGTAGAATAAATTAAGAAGACCAACCTAAGTGTTACTATGTGGGACACACTCTCAATTCCTTCTCAAAGGAACTTGTTGTAAGAGGCTCTAAACAATTTTTGTACAACTGACATATAATTAGGTCATGTAGTAGCAAATGCTACATTTTTGTGTCAACTAGAAGGGAAAAGTATTCCTAAGGAGAATAAACTATCACCATTATATATTTCCCTTATCATTGGCAATCATTTCGTACATAATTGCATGATCGATAATGGTGCCAATAGCTTAGTTATATGTAAGAAAATTGAAGATGTGTAAGGAATACAGTATGCACTAGTATCCTGAGGAGTTGTTCAGTTGGATGGTACAACAGTTCAGACTGTTAGAGTCATCAAAGGACTCCATGTTACTATCCATGCATGTCCTAGTTTATCTTTCACACAAGACATATCTGTCATCGATCTTCCTCCTCTCTTCATCATTTCCCTATCATGATATTTCACTACCAAGATGGGTGGTTACTTGTCATCTAAAAGGAATCTTAGCATGCACAATTACGTGTAAGTCATAGTGAAACTAGGAAGCTCGGGAGTTCAAGCTTAGGAATGCAGGAGAGGTTGATGCCTTGAGGGCTACCATGAAAGACCCTAAGGTAGCTTGGCTGTGTAAAGATGAGCTCGTAGCTCATTTTTTTTACAAGTGGTAGTAGGAGAGAGCCTTAACAATGTATCAATGGGTATATTTGACAAATGTGGAGACAGTCTGTTAGAGTGATCTCTATGAATCTCAAGTCAATGAGAAGTGAGTCAATCCCTCAATGATCTTGGTAGAAACTTAGCTAGGTCATGGCGAGAGGAAGGAATAAACAATAAGCCTTAGTTGAGTTCAGGGTGAGTTATGAGGATAGTGGAAATACATGGCCTACATGGCTTAGTCGAGTATAGGATAATTATGTGTGGAAAATTTGAGTTGTCCGTAGTGATGTTTTGTGGAAAATGCAGAGAAAAACAACCCATATGGCCCAGGGACATTTGGTCCATGGAGAGCTAAAATATCCATAGTTATAGTGACATGTGAGTAAGGCGGGTGTAAGAGGCCTAAGTGTCCCAGTGCTAGTTGAGACATGTGGGCTCGTGGGAGCCAATTTCTTCGACGATCGAATGCAATACAGAAAAGGAAAGGGTAAATGGCACACAAATCCTGGTCAACAAAAGATGGAAAAGTTATGTGGGTGTGTTGGGACAGAGAGGCTTTAATGTGGGTGAATCATTTTGAATTGGCCCCAATGGCTAGGTACATGAAAAATTAAGTATGCCGCATCAAAATTAACCCACATGCAATAGAGGTAAACACTAAGTCAAACATGCATGCCAAGTTGGAATGTTATGTGGTGTGGTGGGT
Organism: Taxus chinensis; assembly: GCA_019776745.2. NCBI lineage: Eukaryota > Viridiplantae > Streptophyta > Pinopsida > Cupressales > Taxaceae > Taxus > Taxus chinensis. Next base: position 542,449,359 of record CM034152.1, on the reverse strand, counting down.
AGGAGAGTTATTGGGTGGCAACAAATGTCCATTGTAATGTGAAAGATGCATCCATCTTGACTGAGTTGGTTGACTTGGCTATGTTAAATAACAAAACATCAAATTCCACCCCCTCATTAAATGAAATGAAACACATGGTGGGCCCCAAGCCAAAATTAAAATACCAATACCATTTTAAGATATGAAAGACACTTTAAAAAATGGGAAAAATATTTAAAATTATGAATTCCAACTTGCAAATTAATTCTCAGTCCCGTGATAATGAAGAAAATCCTATGCAACTCCAATTACTTTCCTACACTCAGAAGCTCATATTCTGAGCAATCCTCAACAAATTTTCACAAAATTGGTCTCGTTGGAATTGTGGCTCTGAGTACAACACATAGAAATCAAGAAATGTAGAATTTGTTGAATATTTTATGGTGATTTGTAAGGAAAATGAGACCATTTCTATTTGGTTGTTGGATAGTGGTCGGAGAGGCATTTAATGAGCATGGGAAATCATACTTTCACTGCTGCAAGTTATGGGATACCTTGAGATTGCTTTTACAGGTCCAAAATCACCAACCACGTTCATTTATCATGACTTGAAATTGGTTGGAAAGTGAATTTATAGAATTTCATCCTCTCTCTTTCTCTTCCCAAAATCCTATAAATTGAAGTGTTGGGCTCATTGTAAATAAGGATGATCTACGTAGAAAAAATCTACCCATTTTGGTTTTGTGAAGCCAATGTGCTGCATGTCTTTGTAGTGAACTCCTTATATGGTGATCTAGGCATTTCATTTGTAAAGATTTGAATTTTGCATACCCATGAAGCAATATATGCAAGTTTGTGGATGTATCTTCCCGTGTACTTATTTGTATTCTTCTTTCCTCTTCAATATGCTTTTGCAAGATTCTATTATTATTGTGTGTGCAAGGAAATGTTATTGTGAGTGTTGTTATTAGACTGTGGAGAAATGTTATAACCCTCTCTAATCTACATTTTTCTTCCATTTTCACACATTGGGGATTATTATCAAACCCTTATTTTGGTGCATCACCTCTGTAGTTTAGTTTTCCTTTATTTTCATGTTTTTTCTCTTTCCCTGGTCCCTTGCAAGTGATAGATTAGAAGTAGTTAGTCATTTTATTTCAATAGATTTAGTTTGCAATAGGAGTTGGAAGAAGAACCAGATTTCTCTGGAGGTCTATCTCAAGTAGCAAGTCTGACACTTGGAGATAGTACCCATGTTACCCAGTTACACCGTGAGATCAAGCACAGACACTTGTGCAAATCGGAGGGTGATTTCATTTTGTGATAACAAAACCATCTAAAGTTGAGAGCAACTCAGGTCATGTAACCAACTACAATATGCTATCCGTATTTTGTAATGGATAATTTTATTTGATTGAGGCCTTATTCAGATTTCTGAAATCCACACAAAACCTTATATCTCCATTTTTCTTTCTTACTGACACAAGATTGGCCACCCATGAAGAGTATCTTGTGGCTTGTATTATTCCTCCATCCCTCAAATTTTTCAATTATTCTTGCTTTTTAAGTTGGAGAAGAGGATTAATAGGCATCTTCTTTTTCTTAAATGGCTTAGTGTTAGGTTTCAATGGTATTTCATGTTGGAACAAATCCTCTCTATAAGCCTTCAATTCTGAATAAGACCAAGCTAAGCAATATTGATACTTTATCAACATTTCACATAGGATTACCTCTTTTTTTTTCTTAGATTGCTTCCTAACCACACATTCCTTGGCTTCTCCTTAGTTCCCAAATTGTACTCCTCAACATCCCTTGAAGTTGAGATATGCCTATGGACCACCCTATCTGCATTATCAAAATTAGATTCCAAAGCAACCAACCCTGTGGGAATTATTCTGGTTTTCAAATAAATTATATCTTTTCCATCACATAGTGAAACCATTAGCTCCCAATCCATGTAATGATTTGTAAATTCTCCTTCATTTTGCAATAACCTCTACACTTGGGCAATATCATGAAACACTTGCCAATGTTTTACATTATCAGGCATTGAGGGTATTGACAACAGTTCTACATAATAATTACAATAAAGAGAAATAATGCAATTGTCAAACCAAGATGCAAACAATTCCAGTTTATCAACTACAACATTTTGAGCCCTATCATGGTATAAGATATTAGAAGACTCAAACATTTTAATGAAGTCCCAAACTGCATACTTATAGTGCTTCATTCTTTGTTTTTTTGCTACATATAATTTTATAACTTTCCTTACCACCAACTCATAATACCCTTTTAGAATTATATCCTCTAATCCATACCTCCATGCAATTCTCAAGCCTATAAGCAATGCTTCATATTGTGCAATAGTATTGGTACATTCAAATTTTAGCTTGAAGGAAAAATTGAATTTCTCCTTATTCGAGGATATCAACAACACACCAACCCCATTACCCATATTGGAACATGCCCCATAAAACATCATAGTCCAAGGGGATTCAACATGTTCTAAGCATGGATTCTTATTTATGTTACGGTCTTAAAAGTTTACATATCCAACAGAATTATCAACATCTACATACAAAAATAAAACTTCATAGGAGTCATTATTTGGGTCCTCAATAAAGTGTAGCATTTTCTTCTCTCCGTACAATTTCACCAAATTTCCTTCCACACGTATGGTGGCATAGGACATGTCCATTTATACACTTCCTCTAATATATGAAACCCATTTTCTAAACAACAACATACCCCATTTATCAGGGAAATCAATAATGACCACATTAATAGTCAAGTATATACCAGGATAAGCTACCACTTACACTACCAAACCATTTACATATCCTATCATTGACACCTCTCTTGAATCCATAGCCTTGTATTTTACAAAATATGTTGTCACTTTGATGTCCATTTCATTCATAACTTCAAGGGGCATCACATTACATGAATCTCCTGAATCAAACATACAGTTATGGACAAGTCTATCTTTGATGATCAAAGTAGTAAAAAATGGATCCACATCAAGTTGAGATTCCACCAGAGAAGTGCCTAAATATATCTTAGGTGATTACCATAGTATTTCCATTTTTTGGGTCACTTCTAACTCTACAATAATAGGTGGGAGATCTACATTATTAACCTCCTTATGGGTGGCCACCAACTCCTTTCGGATACCTTACTATTCAAATATTATTCTTCTGTTCTCAGGAATTCTGAGCAACTCAACAATTGGCATGGTAACCTTAATCTGACTCAAAATTTAAGCCATATCACAAGGGGTATACTTAGTTATGACTGCATTGGGAGGTAGGGTGATTTCCTTTTCTGGTGGTATGAGGTTTTTAACAACTTGAACAAAGGTAGGGGAGTCAGATTTGTTAGGAATAATTGGGCCTTTGTTTGGTAAATATTTCTTGGGAACAACCTTGGCGATATTTGTGAGGAGAGGATTTTTTGGTTTGGGTTGTGGCCCTGGTTTTTTGACCATCCTATTTCTCAGACTATATTATTTTTCTTGGGCCATTACTGCATTCATTAGGAGATTCCTATCCTCCTCAAAAAGAATACCACCATCATATTTTTTATCATTAACGCCCTTAAATATTCAAAGTCATGGTTAGGTAACTCAAAGGCATGGACCATATCAACATAAAGACTACTAGTAGAAGGGATAGAAGATACCCGGTTTATGCATTCCTAAAAACATTCCACAATCTTAACACTCAAACATTCAGTACAAGCAGCTCCTTGTTGCGTATTATCAAAGCATTCCATTATGAACACATCACCAAAGGTGCCATCATCACTAACTTCTTCACTTTCTTCATTGATATCACATGGTGAATGCTGGTAGAAAGAACTTATCACACCACTCAATAAAATTATCCTCCTTTACCATAGATACTCTAGCATGCAATGGATCGGGAACCAATTTTTTTTGCCTTGGTGGTTATTGCTTGTTTCCTAACCCCATGGGTCCCTTTCCTCTATCATCCACTCTATGATCATGTCTAGGATGATTTCCAAATATATTATGCCCTTGAGGTGGGTGTTGGTCTTGAGAACTTTGACCTATTCCTTTCTCTACTATAACAAGTTTATATGAGATGTCTTTGACTGCTCCTATTAAATTTTTAACCACCTCCTCTAAATCTAATCCCTTGCTTACCTGAGCCTTTTCAGGATTGAATAACTTGACACCTTCCCTCTTAGGAGGATTCCAAACTACTTTTATATTATTTATATTTGAATAGCCATAACAAAATCTTGTCTCAAGGTCCTGGGATTTTTATCCCTTAAGTAGTAGGTTACTTTCATTTCAAAGGAATCAAAATATTTAATTATACACGACTCACCACTTGGCCTCAATATTACAGGAAATTTGGTCAAAGTCTTATCAAATATGGTGTTAAAATCTTGGAAATGTTCATTAGGATTATTCTTTATGTTATCAAATTCTATAAGGAGGAACCTTGGATCAGTTTAATCACCATATTGTGATTTAAATGAATTTTTTTATCTCTTTCCATGAATCAGTAAATTTATCTGGTAGTGACTTGTACCAATCTCACGCATCTTCTTCTAGAGTATGGATAAAGTAATTTACATATACATCTTCATACTCAATCTCAAAATCTTCCATGGTATTAGAAAATATCTTAAGGTGTTGATCACCACTAATGGCATTATTACACTATAAATTAGGAAATATATTTCTTACCTCATGTGGTACGGCATTAGGATAACCCACCATACCTCGGAAATCTATATGATTGTACAAATTCACAAAAAATGGAGGTCTAGGCGAAGGTTGAGCCATATTATTTTGAGGAGGTGTTCTAACTGGAGAATTAAAATGACGAGGGACAGGAGGTCTTTGAGGAAATGGAGTGTCATCTTCAAAGTAATCATCCTTTACTGATCCTGTCTCACGAAATACTACTTTATTTCTAATCAATAAAGGAGGAAAATGAGGAATACCTAGATCACTTGAAACTGAAGGACCCTCCCAAGTTAGAGTATACAAATTTGTGTAGGGAATCCTTAATCTAGAACCATTTGAAATACTAGAGTAATATTCTACCAAAGTTTGATCACTTTCAGTAATAGGCACAAACTTTTCATCCAATCTTTGATCACCCAGGACTTTCCAAAATTGTTTCTTTGTTTGATTTTTCCTTCCCAACTCTAGGAACAACCTTCTAGTAGGATCTATTATTGTCTCTAAATCCCTGGACCCCTTGAATGACTTGAAATAAACCACAACATTCAGTGTGATTGGGACACATGGGATCACCTCTCAAGTTGTGGGACTTGGGATTGAGGTGAACCTCTGGAGAATGTCATCTTCCTACTCCTATACTAGACACAACACTACTTCTGATGAAAGAAAGATGGCTAACTAGTCCTATGCTAACATTTCATGGGATTTAGGGAAATAGAATACAAGGAAATAAAATCTATTCTAGAAGTGGTGATGCACCAAGAAAAGGGGTGTTTAACTTTTGGAACGGTTAATGTGGGTAAAATGATTGCATCATTAGCCACCTTCATTTATTACAACTTGGAAAGGATATAAAATATCACAGACTAGAAGCACACGTTCCTCTGCTAAACCTTAAACATACACAATATAAAGATCATCTTTGATTTGATACACAGATAATATATTAAGATGATAATCACAAGCACATGTCAATTATCCACGTGAGTGACAATAGTAATGTAACTCTTGATCAATAGAAGGAAAATAGTTTCTCACAATTGATGGGAAGTAATCACACTATTATTTTCACAATATGAAATACATAATCTGAAATAAAGTTATATTAATCAAATAATGCTAAGGAATAACATTCACAAAGCATGTAATGATTAATAATTTAACAAAATAAAACGGATCTTCAAGTGTAAGGAAACTCTTAATATAATTAAAAGGTTTTAACAAAACTCTGAAAGCACTCTTCTAAGCTTGAAGGGAAACTTCACCAGAAATCTCTAAAAAAATATATATTACAAATAATGGAAGCACTCCAATATTTATAAGTTCCATAAAAAAGGGAATAGGCTCCCATAAAAATAGCAAATTTGTTACAGAAGGTTGTCCAAGTCAACCTGCAACTTTCACTGATTCCAGAGCTTGAACCTGTCCTTGAATGGCCTCTCAGCTTTGGCCTGGTTCATCTTCATCTTCTTTCTCTACAAGTTTTTGTTTTCCTTCCTCCCACAAATCCGTTCAGTTTCTGTACTTGAAGAAATGCTTGAAAATATCCTAAGTTTATTCATCTCCAAGTCCACAAACATAGTGGTTCACTACGTTCGTTGTTTTGATCTCTTTCGTAATCCTAGCCAGTAACCTTTGAAGCTTACTTACGAATTTATTTAGTCTCCCTATGAAGTTTTGACATAGAACCGGTCGATCAATGGGTCACTATTGAAAGTCTTCGTAACATCATCGTCCTGCGTCACTAAATCTTTAAAATTTTCTTTAATCTGGTCCTCAGGAAGAGCATCGATATTCTCATTGAAAAACTTGTAGTGGGAATTTTAAAACTCTTCAGAGATATCATTGAGGGAATCTGTAATATCTACCCACTTATCCTCCTAATTCTTAATCAGATCTTGTAGCACCTGATAATGGAATTCCATATCCTTTTGATATTCAAACAATTTAGAGGCATCATCAATTACCTCTTCCTACAGAAGTAAGTCAGAATCTTCCTCTCTTATGTCACTCCATGTCGCAAAGGTTAAATTAAAGTTATTATTATCTTCAGAGAGAGATTTTTCCATCTTAGCGATGGTGGTTTTCATAATCTGTAAATCAGCATAAATCTCCATAGCTTCCTTAATCAAAGGGTTGGCCTCCTGCAAGATCCTTTCCATCCATCCATTCACTATTCTCCCTTTATGGTCTAGCTTCTTAAGCTCATGATAAGAGATATCATTGATTGTAGATGAAATTTTCATGGCCATAGTAGTTGAGATGTCAGTGGATGGAGTGGGCTGAGTTACTCTATGCAGTAGTGCAGTGAGCTACTTGACCTTGGCCTTAAGCTCGTCCTTGGTGGCCTTGTCTTTGTCACACTTCTCTAAAAGGTCCCCAAGAGCAGTGTGTATATCCTACTTGGATACTTCATGAGTAGCCTTACCTAATGAGAACTTTGAGATCGGGTAGTCTACTGCTGTGATAGTTTCGTTAGTTTTCCCCTCAATAAGGGTAACCACTTCTATCACACGCTCTCCTGATGGATTAACCATTAGAGTTGATACAGTTCTTGGTCTCTTACTCTATCTATCAGGCATGGACTCTAATATATTGAGATCTATCAAATCTCCTAGAGGAAACTTTTTCTTTTTCTTAGGAGTCTATCTAAACAACCATTCTGGTATGGCTAGAGCTGAGGAAAATGAAGCAGTAGATTTGATACCTGAACTAAATGTTAAGGCAAGATCACTAGAAATGCTAGCTGATATCTGAGTGAAGGTGGAAATGATGGAAGGTGTCGGTGTGAGTACAGCCATATGAATTGACATGGAAATGCTAGGGGTTGAGATCGAAGAAAATATGAGTGTCAAAGGAAGTGAGGAGGAAGTGGGTGACCCAATATTTTCCCTAGCTGATAATACTGGAAGGAACTGATATTGGGAGTGATAATGGAGGAAGGGGAAGATGGGATGGATCCTAAATAACACTAGGGGAATCACTTACTTCCACAACTTCAGTGACTGGTACTATATATGTTGTAATCCTAGGAGCAGCAGAACTAGAAAGATATGAGCCACCAAACACAAATGAGATATTCTTTGGAATGGTAGGAACCCTCTAAGTTGACCTATTTCCTTTTATAGGTGAGGGTTGGCTTACTGCTGATGTAGACCCTGTATTTTTAGGCTGATTTTAACATTTGGGTGAGATTCCCAAGGTGGCCAACTAACTAAAAGTTCTCCTTAGAATGGGTCCCTCCCTTTCTTTGGTATTTCTGCACTCTTCCACAAACCAATCAACCCATGGCAGTGGTTGATTGACAACATTATCATTCCTGTATGATGGATCTATGACCTCATCATTGTCTTGCAAATCCTTGGCACATCAGCCAATCCAAACTGTCACACTTCATCAAGAGTTAACCTTTCGTAATCCCTTTATCGGACAATGTACTCGTCTCGACAATGGATCCATATGTCTTCTAATTGGGGCATATGAGCACTAGACTTTCCTATCTCTTCGAACTTACCCCAATAGTTGAAGTTATTTTGCAAATGGAAAGTTTACATGGTTACCTCAGCCATTTTAGCATCCATGTTTCTTACCTTCTGGATAGTTGGGAAAGAATACTTGCCAATTGTAACAAGGAAATGCATTCCCACCTTATGATGTTTATTTTGGATTTTGTGGTAATCCAACAACTACCGAACCAATTCCAAAAGAACCCACTTGTTAGTGGGGTACCTTGGCAACTTGCTAGGGGCACCTATGATACCCTAAATCTGAAGGTAGGTGAATGTGGGAAACTAAAGGTAGATTTCTCCCTATTCTCACACCTCTTGGAAAGCCTCATTAGAAATCCACTAATTATATAGCTCCTTGTCGAAGCGATAGAGGACAATAGTGAAGAAAGCATCACTGATTCTTCAGAAGTGCTTGCTCCCCTCATCTAGATTAATATGGGGATAAAAATCATATATCTAGGATGTGATATGAACACCCCTGGTGTTCAACGTTGTAAAATCCCCTATAGTAGTGGCTGCATATACTAGAAAAGATGTCATGTAGAAAGATTTAGTTTATGCCACCTTACCCAACTGATAACGAATGTTACTACTGATATGTTCACCCCATCGGATAAAATCATCATTCTTCTTGATAGTCGCTATGTATAAGAACATCCATTCTTGGAATTCATTTATAGAAGGAAGACCTGAAACTCTACTTAAAAGTATAATGAGATCGTTGACTTCCTGAATGAAATATGATCGATGTATAGTCTTGGGAAACTTGGAAAAATTCTTAGTCAGGTAGGACTTCATCATGACCTTCAAGAATACTTCCTCTTTTTTATCCCAGTGCTCAACTACTATTTTAGGTGAGATAGTGGTGTAATCTTAAATGTCTAGAAGTTTAAACAAGTCTTCAAAGAATTCTGGGTCCAGACGGATTACTACCTTATCGTCGTTATCTCTTATCGACATAGAGTCCTCATCGTAGTGGGCTACTGTAGCTAGGAAAAATTTTGAGCATTGCACGAATGCGGGAAAACTAGTGGCAAGGGCAAGACCACTGTCAAAGTTGGCCTGCATCCATGGATTTTTATTTGGGGCCTTTAATCTTTCCCAGAACTTAGGATGATCAATATGTCTGAGATTGGTGTCCCTGATGTTTCCTAAATCAAAGATTAAGAAGTATTGGGGAACAACTCTAAGAAATGTGTACTTCATATTTTCTTTCCCCTTTGAAGTGGAGGTAGACATCAAAACTTGTGTTTGTTGCAGAAATCATGAAAAACCCGAAAGAAAGGAAACTCCAAAATCCTGAACTGAAAAAGTCTGAAAGGAATCACTGAAAGAAATATCTGAAAAGGTATTCCAAAGTTAGAGGTCCCAAAAATCTAAAATTCCCGATTCTCTGAAAACCTAAAATCTAAATTCTCTGAAATCCCGAAACTAAAATCTCTAATAACCCAAAATTGAAATCTCTAAAATAGTGTCCCAAATTCAAGAAGTCTGAAAGAAATATCTGAAGTGAAAACTCTGAAATAAATCTCCGAAGTAGTATTTCTCCGAAATTCTGAAATTGGAAAACTCTGAAGATTTTCACCGAAAAGTTTCTCTGAAATAGTTTCCCGCCTTGTGATCTTTTGAAGGAATTCTCCAAAATGAATTTTCCAAAAAGAATCTCTAAAAGGTCTCTAGAGGAACTACAAAAAATAAGTGTTAAGAAGCCAAGATGGATTTTGAGAAATAAGAGGAAGTATGAGGGACCTAGAAATATCCCCATACTTGAAAACCTAGAGAAAAATTCCATAGCAAAACATGGTGAAAAAGAAAGACATTACAAGAAAACACATAGGGAAAACAAAAAGAAAACCAAATGGGAGAAGGAGGAGGAAAAATATCTAAACCAAAAGAAAATAAAACCAAAAACATACCTTGATAAGGACACCAAAAAGTATGAGAGTTAAATGTCAGAGTGGATGTGTCAGGTAAAAATAAAAAGTAAAAATCCGCTTTTATATAGAAATCCTTATATTAATGGTAAAATTTTTATCTATATGGAGGTAGGTGAGAATTAATCATGCATATAACCTCCAAAGTTCCAAAACTCAAAAGCCCGAAATTCCAAAAATTCAGGATTTCAGACTTCAGAAAAATGGGAAGCAAAAAGATGAATTGGCAACTAAAAGTATGAAACCTGAAAACCTGAAAGTCCAAAAATTCAGACTTTTAGAGTTTCAGACTTTGGAAAAACATCAAGTGAAAATCCTAAAATGACTCGAAGAACTCTAAAAACCTGAAACCTAAAATTCCAAATTTTAGGAATTTTGGAAATTCGGTCTTCGAAAGTCTGAGTTGGATTTAAACAAAACGAGCCATGAATTTTTGAAAACCTAAAAGTTTGAAAATTCAGAATTTTTGGAGTTTCAGACTTCAGAAAATCTCAAATGCAATTATGAAATTTAGCTTAAAAAACTCCGAAAGGGAAAAACCCTGAAGTCCAAAAATTGAAATTCTTTGAATTATTGGCTTTAGCAAAATTCACTATGCGAGGATTTCCTTAAAATATAAGTTTTACATACAACATTCCTCTGGGTAGGTAAAAAGGTTAACATTTTTTGCAATCCCTAGGGAAAGCTTTCCTGCGAAGCTTCTAGAACAGTAGCCTTAAGAAAAACATTGGGCAAAGGAGTCTAAAAAACCAAGACTAAAACAAAAAAAACACACAAGCAAAAAAATAAAAAAGAAAAGAAAAATATGTTCAGAGCACTTGGAGGAAAACAAAAAAATTGTACAGGGTGGAACTTTCTCAAAAACAAGCTTTGAGGTGTATCCCATTCACATGAATGGGCAATTATTCTCCATTGAGTCTGGATAGGAAAAATGAATTTGCCTCTTTGCAGCTTGTAATAACATAGGGCTTGCTCTAGAGAGCATCGAACTTGGCATGCTTTCCTGGTTTGGCATGATCTTCATCCTATTTTAGAACCAAATCCCCTTCCCTGGACAACCTATCAGAGGCTTTCTTGTCAAAGGATTTCTTAACCTAATCCTGATGCTTTGTCAACATATTCATGGAAGTGTTTTGAATCTCTTCTAGCTCCATGAGTTCTAAAAACCTCACTGTTAAGGCATCATCCTCCATAACTTCTTGCCAATAAGCCAAATACAGGGAAGACATTTCTAAGGAAAGTGGCAAATTTTCTTCCCTTCCATATACGAGCATGAAAGGTGAAACCCCAATAGCCTTTTTTAGGTGTTATTCGATCTTCCCATAGAGAAACCTTAAGTTACGTATGCCAGGTCCATTTGTTGGCCTCCATTGTGCAATTGATGATCCTTATTAGGTTCTTATTATTGGATTCGGGCAACCCATTTCCATGTGGATAGTAATTAGATGAAGTCTTGAGATAGACCCCATTCTTGATGGCCCATTCACTTATTTTCATCCCAAGAAACACCATTGCATTGTAAGAGATAACAATAAATGGAACACTAAACCTTGTCATGATACTCTGCAAGAATTCAAGGACCACTTTTTCATTACTTTCCTTCAAGGCCACCACTTCTTTCCAGTGGGTGAAATAATCTATTGTAGTAAGGACCCATTTATGTCCTTCACTGGATGGAGGATTGATCATACCAATAAACCCAACCCCCATTGAACAAAGGGTTGATCCACTTTAATGGGATACAATAGGAGAGCTGCCAACTTTTGTTTTCCTGCAAAAAGAGCATATTCCTTACCCAAAAATGGGCATCTTTGAACAAGTATGACTAGTAGTAACTAGCCCGCATGATCTTGGTAGTAGTTGTTTGTGATGAGTAATGTCCTCCTGATAGTCCATTGTGAAACTCCTCCAATATCTTGTTCACTTGTTATGGTTTGCTAACAACGTAAAAGAATGCTATTCAAATCCTTTCATTAAAAAATGCCATCTACCACAACATATGGAATAGACTGGAGACGAAAAGTAAATCATTGAATCTTATCCATATTTGGGGGATATACTCTCAAGAGAAGGAAATTTTCCATTTTAGTAAGCCAATCAATCTGACCATTTCCTTCATCAATATTGAAGAGTGCAACATCCTTATCATTCTTAATCTCCATGTCCGCAGACAACTATTGGCCTAATCCCTTGCCTTTGACAAGTTTAGTGACTTTAATGTGTACATCATACTTCATTACTTTTGTGATCCACTAAACACATTTCTCATTCATCTCCTTATTCAAAAACAAATCTTTAACGCCAGGTTGAGATACCATCAAGTGTATCTTATTGTTGGACATCATATGCCTGAACTTTTTCAGAGCTAGAATAACTACAAAGACTTGTTTTTTAAAAAAAGAATACTTGAGCTCATATTCCTTGAGAGACTGACTGAAGAAGGCAATAGGTTACTCCATCAAATCGTTGTTTAGCTAAGTGAGGATACTTGGAATACTCTCATGACCCGTAAAAGAATAGAGAATAAAATCCTTGTCAAACCAGGGGTTTACCAACATAGGGGCCTAGGAAATAGCAATTTTGATAGCCTCAAAGCTTTCTCTCCCTTCCTTTATCCACGAGAAAGAAATGTTATTTTTAAGCATGGCTGTCAGCGGACTGGATAACGCTGCAAATTGGGGAATGAATCTTCGAACAAATTTTATAGTTCCTAGAAAGCTTTGGAGACCCTTCTTGTGACTTGGGAGGGATAGAGATAAAAATCGACTGAATCCTGGCCATGTTGATTGAGATTCCTTCAGCTGAGAAAATATACCCTAATAACTTGCCTTCTCGAATTGAGAAAATGCATATTTTAGGGTTTATTGAGATCCCAAACTCTCTACACCTCTGAAAAACTTTCCTTAGATGCGCAATATGATCTTCAGCATGTTTGGAATAGATAGTTATATCATTGAGGTAAACCAAGATCATATAATTGATGAGTCCTTTAAATTCCATGTCCATAGCTCTTTGAAAAGTAGCCCTTGTATTAAACAATCCGAATGGCATTTTGTTGTATGCATACGTGCCCCACTTAGTAGTGAAATCCATTTTGAATTGATCAGATTCTTGGACCAGAATCTGATTGTATCATAAATAGCCATCTAGTAGAGAAAACCTTTGAGCTCCTGCCACTATTTGGAGGATTTGTTCCATTAACAGAAGACGGTAGTGATCCTTTAATGAGGCACGGTTCAGATCCCTAAAATATACGTAAAGCTGGATCTCCCTGTTCTTTTTTCTTATGGGGACTAGATTAGCTACCCATGATGAATGCTTAATGGCAAAAATTAAGCAAGCTTTAATAATCTTGGTTATCTCTTTCGTCATTAGCGGCTCAACCTTGGGATTGATCAGCCTTTGTTTTTGACGAACTGTCTTAGAGTTTGGATCCAGTTCTATCATGTGTTGAGCTAGGCCTAGGTCAAAACCACACAAGTCTTTATAGCTCCATGTAAAAATATCATGATATTCCTGATACAACTCAATGAAATATTCCTTTTCCTAAGAAATGCATACCTTACCAATATTTAAACATTTCTCATTGGCCACCTCAACTTCCTCAAAATATTCTTCTTTTACCACCATATTTGTGCTTTGTAATTTGGCCTGGTCATCTGAATTAAAGATAGATTCAAGCGTGACCAAGCATTTTCATAATTTGTTTCCTCTCAACTGAATGATCTGGTCACCATAGGATTCATGAAATTTACCTTGATGTTTGGTAGTGAACTCTGCTTCTTGTTGTAGAAAAAAAACAATCTACTCATCACTATCAAAAACCTACCAACTGCTTACATTATTTGGTACTATGGGACATACAACCATTTTGACTGTTTTCTACCCTTCCTTCATGACATCCATAGGTATATCATATTGAGATCCGATGGTGGCAAGCCTATCAACATCTTTATTTTGATTTCTAGGAACCACATGAATTTTGAAAGCTTCGAAGTCCTCTATTAGGTCCCAAAATCGATTCTTATATGATCTTAAGAGATCATTATTTGATGCACTACGGGCTGTTACTTGATGAACCACCAATTTTCTATCACCAAAAGTGATCAGAGATTTGATTCCTCTTTGTTGGGCTAGCTGTAACCTTGTACAAGAGCCTCATACTCGGCAACATTATTCATACAAATGAACTGTAATCGAAAAGACAAGAAATATTTATCCCCTCCTTGAGAAATTAACATGAATCCTATACCAGATCCATTATTACTCCTTGAACCATCAAAGAAGAGCTTCCATAGTCCTTTGGAATCACTGGGCATCTTAATCAACTGAGGTACAGTTGTACCTTCTTCATGTATATAATAAGTTCCCAAGCTAGTCTCATCTAAAAACAGTAGACCAGATTCTTCATTAGCCAATAAATCAGCATATGCTTCATATTGATGGTCTATACTTACCTCATCCAGCACTGTATCAAGCACATATTCTACAAGGCTAGTTGGTTCATGGTCCATAACCTCTTCCTCTAGGTCAAAAATGGCGTAGTTACCATCTGTGGGTTTGGACGTGTATGGTTCCATATGAGTAAGAGAAATTGGTTATGCTCTTATAGTTACTTTCATCCTATAATGAGTTCTTAGGATCATATGTGACCAGTCTACCAATAAATAGCCACCCATCTTGGCAGTGAAATCTCATGACAAGAAAATTACAAAAAGTGGAGGGAGATCAATAACTGATATGTCTTGTGTGAACGACAAGCTAGGACATGCATGAATAGTAAGATGAAGATCCTTAATAATTCCAACCATCTTGACCATAGTACCATCCAACTGGACAACTCCTTTTGAAATTGGGGTATATGAAATACCCAACACATCTGCAATCTATTTAGGAATGACAAAACTATTGGCTCCGGAATCGATCATACAATTATGAACGAAATGATTTCCAATGATTAGAGAGATATAAAATGGTGGTGTTTTATTAGACCTATGAATCCTTTTTGCTTCTAGCTGACACAAACTAGTTGCTATGGATGATTCATGGCTCGAGGTTTTATCAGCAATTCCGAAGCTGTTCATATCTTCTTGCAGTAAATTCCACTGTGACGGAATTGAAAGCACATCCCACATGGTAACACTCAAATTAGTCTTTTTCATCTGCTCCACAATACTGAATGGTATTGCCCCTACTTTGTTGATAACCTTTTGAGCACTAGAATCCTCCTTTGGAATTTTTTTATCGGGCACTATAATACCTATAGGTCCATTTCCCTTTGAAGGCCGATTGGTAGACATTTTTGGTAATTTCTTCTCTATGTCTTTATCCGCCAATGATTGTGCTTGAGGAAGTGAAGGAGGTGCCTGCTCAATTTTGGAGGTTTGCTTCTCAGTTGTGGAATTTTGAGGATCTATTTCCCTCTTCTTAGAATGTGTATTTGTAGCTACTGTGGATGTGTCAGTATTTAGTCTACAAAAATCATCAGCTTGCCAATTCAGTAACATGGTTTCCTCAGTGATCTGGTCTTGACCATCTTGGGTTGATGGTTCAGCCAATGAGTCAGATGGGGTTGAAATTCCTTTGACCATGAGAGCTTGACTCAAAACTCCATTTGGGAAGAGGTTCTAATTATAGGGTAGAGCACAAGTGTAGCACCATTCATAGTATTGGATGAGGTTGTTCTAGAATGGGACTGTGGCTCTAGATGAGCTGGAAACTGAGGAATTCCAGAAGTTCAAAGGCTTCACATTTGTAGCTTGGGTTATGGCTTGGCTCTGTGGTTGACCATTTCCTTGAAATGGAGGATGGTTCGTCTGATATTGGGGTTGAAAGGGGTGAGCATATTGGGACTGCTACCTCTTCATGGCTACAAGTTCATTCCCGAAGGTTTGTAATAGTGACTTTACTTCAGCCAAATCATTGGACACATGCATGGCTACTGGAATAGAAGCTATCGGAATTGGAGCAATGACTGGTTGTTCTCCTATGAATTTTACAAAAACATGAATGGGAGGTCTAGGAGAAATTTTACCTACTTGAATTAGGCAATTTTCAGCTCATACAACCACTTCATAAGTGTTAGGGATCACAGTCCCCCCATGGATTGAATCATGACAGTGACATCACTATTCAATGCTCATAAGTAATATAGAAATACACTTTCTGGGGATGGCCTTACAAGTGTTGGGATCCATTTCCAAGTCCTGTCAAAGCGAAGGTTGAAGTCACTCATAGACTCTTGGAGAGATCGCTTGATGGTATGAAATTTATCCACAAGTGAATTATTATCACTTTTATCCTCAAACCATTTACACAACTTTGTGCCTAAATAATTCCAATTGGTAACAGATCCAACAGCTAGACTCCAGATCCTTTGAAGTGCCCTACCCTTTAATGAAGTAGTAAGGAGTCGAACTGACACGTTATCTTCTGTAATAATGTGTACATCACAGATGCTAGCCACATCCATTATGTGCTCCCGTGGTGAAACATTAGTCTCCCCAGTGGAAAATGGTAAACTTTTCAAGGTGGCTATTGGTATGGTGTCTCTTTGTGCTAACAACAAAGAACTACTGGTATTGAATGGAGGACAACTATTGGCTGCCATGACGTTCACAAACTTGTTTTATCTTGGTAGGGGCAATGTCCTTCAGGAGGATTTGAATGTCTTCTACAAGGTAGAGCTGTAGCTGATGGTACTGATAGGTTTCTTCCCCTTCTTCTTAGGGGAGACAAATAAAGTTCTGTATGACAATAATTATCCTACCTTGAAGAAGCTCTTATGTTAATCCTTAACATGAGTTGATGTACTAAACTTTGAAATCCAGAGAGATGGAGTCTCTAGGTACCTTGTGTTAATGAAATGAGAAGAGAGGTACCAACTCTGTCCCACCGGGCATACCAAATTTTTTTGTCTCCAAATCACTGCACCCCCCAAATGGCCTGAAATGAACCATGACATTCAGTGTGATTGGGACACATGGGATCACCTCTTAAGCTGTGGGACTTGGGCTCAAGGTGAACCTCTAGAGAAGGCCAGCTTCCTAATCTTAGACTAAACACAACACTACTTCTGATGAGAGAAAGATGGCTAACTAGTCCTATGCTAACATTTCGTGGGATTTAGGGAAGAAGAATACAAGGAAATAAAATCTATTCTAGAAGTGGTGATGTACCAAGAAAAGGGGTGTTTAAATTCTGGAAGGGTTAATGTGGGTATGATGATTGCATCGTTATCCACCTTCACCTATTGCAACTTGGAAATGATATAAAATATCACACACTAGAAGCACACATTCCTATGCTAAACCTTAAACATATACAATATAAAGATCAGATTTGATTTGATACACAGATAATCTATTAAGATGATAATAACAAGCACATGTCAATTATCCACTTGAGTGATAATAACAATGTAACTCTTGATCAATAGAAGGAAAATGATTTCTCACAACTGATGGGAAGTAATCACACTATTCTTTTCACAATATGAAACAGATAATCTGAAATAAAGGTAAACTAATCAAATAATGCTTAAGGAATCACATTCTCAAGGCATGTAATGATTAATCATTTAACATAATGAAACATATCTTCAAGTGCAAGGAAAATCTTAATATGATTAAAAGGTTTCAACAAAACTCTAAAAGAACTCTTCCAAGCTTGAAGGGAAACTTCACCAGAAATCTCTAAAAAAATGTATATTACAAATAATGGAAGCACTCCACTATTTATAAGTTCCTAGGCTGAGCCATTATAGCTGGGCCTTCAACTAACATTTAACTAAAAATAGTAATGTCATTAATAAAAGGGACCAGGCTCCCATAAAAATAGAATTTTTTTTGTAGAAGGTTGACCAAGTCAACCCTACAACTTTGACCAATTTTAGAGCTTGAACCTATCCTTTCATGGCCGCTCAGCTTTGGCCTGGTTCATCTTCATCTTCTTTCTCTACAAGTTTTTGCTGTCCTTCCTCCCACAAATCCATTCGATGTCTGTACTCAAATAAATTCTTGACAATACCCTAAGTTTCTTCATCTCCAGGTCCACACACATAGTGATTCACTACGTCCATTGTTTCGATCTCTTTCATGATCCTGACAGGCAACCTTCAAAGCTTACTTATGATTTTCTTTAGTCTCCCTATGAATTTCTGACATAGAACTAGTCTATCAATGGAGTCACTATTGAAAGTCTTCGTAACATCATCATCCCACTTCACTAAATATTTGAAATTTTCTTTAATCTAGTCCTCAGTGAGAGCATCGATATTCTTATTGAAAAAGTTGCAATGGCCATTGTCAAACTCTTCAGAGATATCATTGAAGGAATTTTTAATATCTACCTACTTATCCTCCAATTTCTTAATCAGATCTTGCAACACCTGACACTGGAATTCCATAGCCTTTTGATATTCAAACAATTTAGAGGCATCATTCCTGTATGATGGATCTAGGACCTCTTCATTGTCTTGCAAATCCTTTAGGACATCAGCCAATCCAAACTGTCACACTTCATCAAGAGTTAACCTTTTGTAATCCCTTTTCCACATAATGTACTTGTCTCGACAATGGATCCATATGTCTTCTAAATGAGAACTATGAGCACTGGAATTTTCTATCTCTCCGAACTTACCCCAATAGTTGAAGTTATTTTATGGATGGAAAGTCTGCAAGGTTACCTCAGCCATTTCAGCATCCACGTTTCTTACCTTGTGGATAGTTGGGCAAGAATACCTACCAATTGTAACAATGAAATGCATTCCTACCTTGTGATGTTTATTTTGGATTTTGTGGTAATCTGAAAACAACCAAACCAATTCCAGAAGAACCCACTTGTTAGTGGGGCACCTTGGAAACTTGTTGGGCGCGCCTATGAAACCCAAAATCCAAAGGTAGGTGAATATGGGAAACTGAAGGTAGATTTCTCCCCACTCTTGCACCTATTGGAAAGCCTCATTGGAAATCCACTGATTATATAGCTCCTTGTCGAAGTGATAGAGAACAATAGCAAAGAAAGTGTCATTGATTATTTAGAAGTGCTTGCTCCCCTTGTCCAGAGTAAGCTAGGGATAAAAATCATATATTTGGGATGTGCTACGAACACCCTTGGTGTTCAACGCTACAAAATCCCCCATAGTAGCATCCGCATTTACTAGAAAAGATGTCATGTAGAAATATTTCTGCCACCTTGCCCAACTGATAACGAATGTTGCTACTGATATATTCACCCCATCAGATAAAATCATCATTCTTCTTGATAGTCACTATGTATAAGAACATCCATTCTTGGAATTCCTTTATAGAAGGAAGACCTAAAACTCTACTTAAAAGTATAATGAGATCATTGACTTCTTGAATGAAATCTGATCGATGTATAGTCTTGGGAAACTTGGAAAAATTCTTAGTCAGGTAGGACTTCATCATGACCTTCGAGCATACTTCCTATTTTTAATCCCAGTGCTCGAATGCTATTTCAGGTGAGATAGTGGCATAATCTTGAACATTTGGAAGTTTAAAAAAGTCTTCAAAGAAGTCTGGGTCCAGACGGATTACTACCTTATCGTCGCTATCTCTTATCAACATAGAGTCTTCGTCGTAGTGGGTTGCTGTACCTAGGAAAAATTCTTGGCATCACACGGATGCGGGAAAACTAGTGGCAAGGGAAAGACCACTATCGAAGATGGCCTGCATCCATGGATTTTTATTTGGGGCCTTTAATCTTTCCCAGAACTTGGGAAGATCAATCTATCTGAGATCGGTGTCTGCAATATTTCCTAAATCAGAGGTTAAGTAGGATTGGGGAGTAACTCCAAGAAAATACATACTTCCACTTTTCTTTCCCCTTTGAAGTGGAGGCAGACATCAAAACCTGTGTTTGTTGCAGAAATTCTGAAAAACCCGAAACTAAGGAAAATCCGTAATCCTAAACTAAAAAATTTCGAAAGGAATCACTAAAAGAAATATCTGAAAAGGTTTTCCGAAGTCAAAGGTCCCGAAAATCTGAAATTCCCAATACTCCGAAAACCTAAAATCTGAATTCTCTGAAAACCTGAAACTGAAATCTCTAAAAACACAAAACTTAAATCTCTGAAATAGTTTCCCAAAGTCAAGAAATTTGAAAGAAATATTCAAAGTGGAAACTCTGAAAAAATCCTCCGAAGTAGTATTTCTCCAAAATTTTGAAATTGGAAAACTTTGAAGATTTTCACCGAAAAGTTTCTCTGAAATAGCTTCCCGCCTTGTGATCTTTTGAAGGAATTCTATGAAATGAATTTTTTGAAAAGAATCTCTGAAAGGTTTGTGGAGGAATTGCAAAAAAAAGTGTTAAGAAGCTAACATGAATTTTGAGAAACATGAGGAAGTATGAGGGACCTAGAAAGATCCCCATACTTGAAAACCTAGAGAAAATTTCCATAGCAAAACATGGTAATAAAGAAAGACATTACAAGAAAACATAGAGGGAAAACAAAAAGAAAACCAAATGGGAGGAGGAGGAAAAATACCTAAACCAAAAGAAAATAAAACCAAAAACATATCCTGAAAAGGACGCCAAAAAGTATGAGAGTGAAATGTTAGAGAAAATGTGTCAGGTAAAAATAAAAATTAAAAATCCACATTTATATAGAAATCCCGATATTAATGGTAAAAATCTGATCTGTATGGAGGTAGGTGAGAATTAATCACGAATAGAACCTCTGAAATTCCAAACCCCGAAAGCTCGAAATTCCAAAAATTTGGGATTTCAGACTTTGGAAAAATGGGAAGTAAAAAGATGAATTAGCAACTAAAAGTCCAAAATCTAAAAACCTGAAAGTCCAAAAATTTGGACTTTCAGAGTTTCGAGCTTCAGAAAAAAATCAAGTGAAAATCCTAAAATGACTCAGAGAACTCCAGAAACCTGAAACTTGAAAGTCCAATTTTTCAGAATTTCAGAAATTTAGACTTTAGAAGTTTGAGTTGGATTTAAACAAAATGAGCCAAAAAGTTCCAAATTTATGAAAACCTGAAAGTCCAAAAATTCTGAATTTCAGAGTTTCGGACTTTGAAAAATCTCAAATGTAATTCCGAAATTTAGCTTAAAAAACTCCAAAAGGGAAAAACCCCGAAGTCCGAAAATTGAAAATTTTCAGATTCTTGGCTTTAGAAAAAAGCATAGTGAAAGGATTTCCTTAAAACATAAGTTTGACATACAACCTTCCTCTGGGTAGGTTAAATGGTTAACATCTATCTTGAAGAAGGACCTTCTTCCTTCTAGCTTTGTAGATCTTCATGATAGATTACAGTAATTGAATTTCAAGGTATTGGTATTTACCATATTTTTTGAGAAAGATGGAGTCGCCACTAAGGTCTTGCACCTTAGATGTGGAAATCAATTCAAACAACTTGCCAACTGAAGCTTAAAAATAAATATCATCAAATTTTGGTAAATCTTGTTATCCTTTATCAATATTTTCCCTTAGCTAAGTCAAATTTAATTGAAATCTTGCTTAAACTAGGAAAATATTGGGAAAATTATTTTTGATTAAGCTCATTTTTTACAAATTTTGACAAAGGATCAAGTATAGATCATGTTTTTGCATCTAAAAATATTTCATATGTTACCAGAGGTTGAGATATATTTTTATTTTGGAAAATAATTACCTAGCAACGGATCTAGGAGAGTGTTAGTACCCAAATCTACACCACCTTGAGAGACAAGTAACATTTACAAACTGAAGTGGATGCTTAGAGGGAGTCATAAAAAAATATTTAGTCTTTTTTAGCTGGGGACATATCTAAAAAATCCTTGAGACTTGATTTAGAAGAGATTGGTCTGCACTCACAAAGGGGATGACTTTCCCTAATACTTGAGGTTCTACCTTTAACCAGGGTGAGAGGACCCATTTTTTGGCCTATAATAACGAGAAAGGTGGATGAAATTATAGTCTATGAGCTTTCTCTTAGAAATATAGGGAATAGTCTTGAATAAACAAGGTCAATGCAAGAATCATTTAAATCTCACGAGTTATCACACTAACTAATGTAGGTGTCTTTCCAAAATAGGACACAGGTCACTCTAGACAGTGTAAGTCTTAGCTTGCTTCTACATATTTATGAAAGGGAGGATAGAATGGTAAAATCCCTTAGAAAATGGTTATAAGCAGGGAAACATGGATAATTTAGAAGGCTTTAATGGTTTTATATTGTAAGTTTGTGTATGTATGGGATATTAAAGTAGGATAAAGTTGATTATAAAAATATATGAAGAAGACAATACAAATGTTTGGAAACTATCCCAAGGCAGGAGGAACATATCACACAACCAATAAAATCCCTTTAACCAGAAGGTATGCACTCATGGAAGCCCAAGAATGCAAAATTTCACACAATCTTTGAGGATTTAAACAAAAAATCTCATGCTAAACTCTAAATAAAACATTAATAGATCGATTTCAACTACACTCAAGATACACTCAAAATCTTACTAAAATCTTCTCAACCAAATAGAGGCAATATGAATTTTAAACTATTTATCACATCACAGAAAGAAAGCTCTATCTACAGAGCAATTATAGTTGCCAAAATGGCTCTAATTAGGACAATATTTAGTGTGATTCAAAAGTACCATTAACATAAAATTGTAACAGGGAAATAAAATGGTTGACTCACAGTATTCTACCTTAAGAATAAGACATGTTCCTAAAGAGACAACACACACTTAATTTCAAGAAATTCAAATTTCTCAAAAAGGGACCATAAAACCTATGGTATCAAAGATTTCCAATGACTATACACTCATAATCATCTTGGTATGAGAAGGTTTGGACAATGTAAAATAACTCAATGGTCTCCCAATTTGATTTAGGTTTCTTAGGAAAATTATAGTCAGTTTTTCTCCTTTTTCTCTAAAAATTTAGGAAAATTTAACCCCCCCTGATATGAGAACATTCCTCTCGTATATATACAACTCTCTCTCTCTCACTTGCCTTTGCTTTCCCCCCCCAAAAATGTGAATTTTCAAGATAATATTCTTCCTTTTAGTACACAATTTGATCTAATATTATTCCCTTTGAAAATACTTTTGTTTCATGGTTACATGTGGAGGGATTATAAATGATTTGTATTTTTTCATTCTCCATGTCATGTCACCTTTTTAACATCATTTGTTTTATTTTTTTATTTTTTAGGTAAGTCATGGACCTTTCTAATGATTTTTTAGTTCCCCCTAATGGTTTTATTTGGTGTTTAATCATTTACGCCTTTCAATAATCTACCTCAAGACACACACACTCGTTAACATATCTTTATGAGTTGAGTTTTTCCACATGGATAAAGTCACATCAAGCCTATCACTCCTATTTTTGAATTATTTCTATCTATTTCAAGTTTATTTCCTTCATGCAGGTATCACATAAAATCTCAGGAGTCACCTCACCATGATTTTTCATAGTTCAACTTGTGAGCATCGTATTTCCTATAAATTCACTTTATTTCCACTACAAACTCACATCTTTTCTCCTAAGTGCAAGAGGCTTGGTGATATTTTTTCTACAATGTTTTGGGAACATTCTTAGCATCTAGATTGAAAGACATATCTTTTGAAGACTTGCACTCAATTTTTTATTTATCAAGCCTAGATAAAGCATTCGTGAGAATGCTATTTGGGATTTTTGATCCTGAAGACTACAATGGGCCATTGATAGCTTAGGCTATTCGAGTTTTGTTGGTATGAATATTGATCAGGATCAGTCCTACATTCTCTTCCTTCCAAATGATGTAGTTTTACCTCTTCAGGTTAGAGCACTAGAAAAATCTTGAGGTGTTGAAACAATTTTTGGTTCAAGAGGAGGCCTGTTGTAACATGTGCATCTGACAACATATGCCCTTTCATCTATGATGAGGGATTCACTGTGAAGGATATTCCATCATATTATTATGTGCTTGATGAATGGATTTTAATAGATACCATGCCTACTCTCTTTTGCAAGATGAATAAATTGGAGCAACGTGTTTCAATTCTGGAAAAGAAATCAATAGGAACTGTCTTCATAACCTCCTGGGACATCACAATATTTCATGGAGAAATGTAAGGGTGAGTCTAGTTCCAAATTTTGCGCTTCATCTACTCTAGCAACAATTTTAGTTGTGCTTCCAACTTTTGCATGGACCTCCAAACCATCTTCCACCTTTAAAGCATCAGGGAAGAAGGATTTTCCTAAAGGTGGTATAGACCTTACTGAGTGGGTTTCCTAATATGAGAGGAGATTAGAATTGATAGGTTTTTTGGATGGTCCTATAGAAATTATTGATGAGATTATGTATTTGGGAATGTCTTATAATTTAGAAGGGGACATTTTTTTTTTCTTCTGAAAATGGCGATTGGAGTGGAATTGTTCCTAAAAAGAATAGGCTTTTGAAGAAACTTCCTCTTTACAGAGAGGATTTTATATCAGTAGAAGATTAAGTACTTTCTCTTAGTTTCTATCAGATGTAATATCAAGAATGTATGTGAAATTTTTCTAGGGTTGGGGCTCCTAATAGAACTCTATTTTTCTTTCCTTTTTTCAAAATGCAAAATATATAAAATGTTACAACGAATTTCATGTTTAAATAGACATAGGATCCTATTAAAACAAAATGAAATTTTAATTTTATTGTTTATAAATACATACATGATTGTTAAGATTAACCCCAAATTAATAATTCAACAATATGTAGCTATTACAAGTGAAATTAATAATTGAAAAATAAGATCCTTATTAGAAAAAAAAATCCTATGCTTTCTCACAATCCAACAAGATCATCATCTTTCTTAAATTCATCATCTTCTTCCTGTTTTGGCTTACTGTCCATGTAAACATCATGTATATTTAGAAACCATGGGATCACCTCTTCTTCATCAGGTCCTACATGACTGTTTGAATATCAAATTATTCCTATTTCATTACCCCCACACATTGGTCCATTCTATGTTTATATTCTTTCAATTTCTTGGCTAGTTTAACAATCTTGTTCTCCATAATGATGAGACTTTTGATAACCTGATAAGAATAGTGTTCCTCCTTGATGTATTGGTCAAAATATCATCTTTGGACATCAACCTCCTAGTCTCCACAAGTGGCCTTAGTGCCTTTATCAAATACCAATCTCTTCTATTCTTTCATCTATAATGTCAATAGTTTTTCCTATCTAGTCTTTCTCAATCTACCACTTTTTCTTTAACCTAGTTTATAACTTCCACCCTTATTTTAGCTAAGTCCTCCATTAAATATTATAATTATCCCTTTCCTTATATAAGTAACATTATTCCTTCCTTTTCATGTGTTTCTTCATCAAACTGGTTTATGGTGTCAAGCTTGGGGAGGATCCCCTCCCAATAGTATAATTCATTTTCACATTGTTCTTTTAATGATCATTCATATCATTGAGCATATTGGTCAGCTTCTGCATACCTTTTTGTTGCTTTCTCAAGTGTTTATCTCTCCCTTTCTGAGATGTATCCTCCACCCATTTATCAAAATGCTTCAGCTTTCTCACTTGCCCTTTCTACTTTGTCTAAACACTTCAGGAGTAACAATGTTGGCCAAGTCATTACATTCCTCCAAAGGCCATACCAAATTTTGCAAGCATGAAGATAATGTTTTTATCATTTTCTTTCAATTGATTTTTTGATATTTTATCTTCATCAAAATTTTGCAGAAAAACTTTGAATGCCATGTATAACCTTCTGATTTAGTATTTTTCTAGAAGGTTTCTCCAATGGGATGTGCCTGATATCATAATTACTTGTTGTAATGTCATCCCTTGAATTTCCTTGGTGGGGGGCTGCAATCTCCAAGGTTCTAAATCCAAATTGGCCCACATGGGGTCTTAGTGATGATTATTTCCCTTTTGTGGCATTTTTGGGCATTTGGGAAAGCTATAGATGTGATGTTGTATGACCTTTTCTGGGATAACTTATTCTTCTACCTCTGAAATTAGTCATCCTAACCATCCAGTTGTGAGATTATTTTCCAACTTTTTCTTCTTGTAATACATGCTAGGATGCCACAGAAACACTACTAATTGTTTATATTTTTATTAAGGATATTGTACCAATGGTATTTCTTGTTGTACCTTATCCACCCCCAATGTTGGATCTTTAGACTCATCCTGCACTGTTATTTTTTCCATATGCTCCTCTTTTTGACCTTGAATTTGGGATTGGCTAGTTGTTTCTTAGGATCATACTATCAATTATGTGCCTTTACCTTGTCCTTATTCTCATCTGGAGTAGTATTAAATTTCGTAGTCTCTTTTGGTGTTTCTTTAGTTGGAATTGCCGCATTAGGGGACAATTCTTCCTTTTTTGCATTATCTGCCTCCTTCAGAGGTTGATGTTCAATAGAGACACCTTCCTGAGATGGTACACTAACAACCCTTTGCTTCCATCAATTCTTATTCATGTTTTTTTCTGGGCTGAAATCGAGTAACTAGTTTATTATCTTTATAATCGCATTATGCATGTTTTACTATTATAGACTAATCTACACTATTTTAGTGGCCTCTTTTGTGGTATCCACCATGCACTTCCTTAGCAGTGTCTGTAGCATGAAGAAGCTCATTTACCTTAATAATTAATGCTTTCTTTTGATGGTTGACTCCACTTAAAATTCCTTAAATCCTTGATTCATTTGTTCCTAAAATTCGTTGAGCTTTTAACAGGGACCTATTGTACTGAGGATTTTTTTCAATAGTTATTAACTAGGAAACTTCCTTCATTTTTTCATCCAATTAAGGAACACTTGTACCTTCTACTTTATATTTCTCAACTGACACATAAAAAGGTTTAGGGATGGGAACCTACCCCAATACATTTATGCTCATCACTTCAACTGGATTTCTTATCTTTTCATGTGGATGACTAGAATAAGACAAATCCATACCTGATAAATTGTTTTACTTATGATTATCTTTGGCCCCTTTTCTTGTCACCAAACTACTCAGCCTCTAGTTAGACACGAGATGTACCATGAATCACATTTTCTTGAATTAAATATGCCACTATTCCTCCTATAAACAAGACTGAAGCTAAATAATTTGGTTATGTAAATGGATCCACATGAATTGTTATTTGATCTTGTGATGATATTACTTGATGATCTAAGGAAGCAATTATTCTCTTTTTTTGCCTCAAGTAGAGTAGGAAGATAAATCACCTCAGGATCTCTTCTTTTGTACTTTCTTACATGGTGGCTACCTCCCTCTACTGATCCACCCACATTTCTCTCCAAAATAAATATTACTTTAACTCTCTTTGTAATTCTCTCAAAACAATTTGATTTCAAGGCCTCCCCTTCCTTTTTAGTTTTTACTAAAGGTGTTAGGTCCACATACTAAGAAATATCCCTTTATCTTCTTGGTTAAACTATATTTCCCTCTCAATATGTATTGTAGGGGTTCCTGGTTTAATCATACTAATTCCCATAGCTTGTATTGGTACTGCATGAGTGATAGTGGCACTCTGCATGGAATTCAAAAGTATTTCCTCTTGAATCTTTTTCTTCAAAGAAGACACAGAATTCCCAGTTTCACTAGCAATAGTAGTCCACTCATCAATGATGCATGTAGTGTGTCTCTTCATGGAAAAATGAGGAGCCTTTCCTCCCAATGGATATATCCTATTTTATCCTTCTCTTAAAAGGGGAATATATTCCTTTAAAATTTCCAAATCCCTAAACTCATTCAATACTTTTGTGTTTTTTTATGGAAAAATCCATACCTTTTTCCTTGCAAACAAGTCAAGGTCCATCTCATTACATTGGAAATTGTTTCATAAGGAATGCATGAATCTTTCACATTCCATTCTATATGAGCAATTGGTTGTACTTCAATATTGTGGTCAATATAGTATTGACTCACTGTTTGCTGATCATCTAAAATTCCTTGAGGTACCACAACAATTTTAAAGTCAATAATTTGTCTATGAGTCATTCTTGAGAATTCTATAAGTCTAAACTCTTCCTCATCTCTATAATTCATCCAGTAATATTCAAAGTGAGGTTTATGTTAAAATGAAATTTCCAAGGCAGTGCTAACAACCCATTTGATGTCATAATTGGACCTTGATTCAAAAAATTTCATGCCAAATATTTCCATCTCCTCCTCCATTAATCTAGCCTTTTTAATGGAGGGGCATGAGTGTCTCCCAATCCTGATGGGGAATTAATATTTGTTTTATGCCTCCCTATAATTAGTTTTTGTACTAGTGTTAATTTCCTTGAAAGCTCACACAGGGTCATCCTATCATCAATATATCTAGGTAGTTTGCATGGCTTCCCATGAAATCCACTGGCTCTAATATAAGTGAACAATCTATGTTGGATATAGAAACAACCATATTCCAATATTGTATTCTCAACATATTTAGATATTCTATACTGCTCCTACTCAAGTTTGAATAAACATATCACAGATGTAAAAAATGCATCATTTACTAATCTCAAATTTCTTTTCCAATTACTCAAGTGTAATTGGGGATAAAAATCATGAAATTTTCATTGTTTAAAACATGTCCTATGGTGGGAGGATAGGGAAACACTTGTGACCTATAATATTGTATATTAGGTATGACATCATATAGAATTCAAGATCATCAGTGACACCCACATTGGTATTCTTTGTGGCCAATGTAAAAATTTGTGTGTGAATTGATTCACCTATGAGTGTTACCCAAAAAATAATTCCCTTATTTTTCAAAAATAACCCATATGTATGGGCACATCCACTCTTTGAATTCATTAGTCGTGTCTAGGCCATCTATTCTTCTTAGTAACACAATTATGTCTTCTACTTCCTCCACAAAATATGATCTAACTAATATTTGAGGGAGTCCAGTTGTAACCTTTTTTTCTCAACAACCATTCATTATTTATGGCCCTGGCATAGTCCTTGATTTTTGGTCTCAAAATCCCTAAGAGTTGATTCAATGCTTACGGTTACTGGTGTTGTGAGTTTTGTTAACCTTAGCATTTCTTTAAAGGATTTTAGGTGTTAGAGTCATGTTGGCAATAATATTTGTCAGGGGAAAATTGGTGATTATCTTACCAAAGCAATAGAAGTCTAAGTCCCTCTACTTAACTGGTATAGCTGTCGTACGTGCATGCACGAGTAAAAAGTGAGTTTTATCCTGGTGGCCTTTCAGTCGGGGATTCAACAAGGGTACTCCACTAACCTCACAAAAAAATCTTGCATATATTTGCAATAGAGGAATTTACTAGTAAAGCAAGAAAGGGAGTGAGAAATTTAGAAAAGAGAAATTGGTGTTGCAAGTAAAAAATTAGAGACTTGCATACACCAGATAAAAATTTCATTACATGCACTTGAATTTAGAAGAAATCAAATGTACGTAATAATAACAAGACCAAATTGTGTTTAATGAGCACAAATTATCACTAAAATCCTTAGTCAAAAAAGGCTAAAATTCCTTCTTCCTTTATTGAAGCTCAAGTAGAAATTGTACATAACATAGAAATAGAAGACATTTTTGAGTAGGGAAAATGGAAGAAATTTGCTATCTCTTTATTCTCTTCATAAGGATATCTCTCTCATGAATTAAAAAAACAGGTCCAATACCTAAGAACTCTAAGAAGTTATCTAAGAAGTCACTCAAATGAGGATCTTGTTACAATTTATAAAAGAGAAGGCAAGTATTCATCTCCCCAGTGACTTTTCAAATACTTTAATTTAACTTTAATCTATTCATATTCCACTTAAATATTTAAATACCTTTTATAAAATCAAGGGGACTTAAATTTTACATTATGTTTCTAAAGTCACTTAAAGTTATATTAAAAAGTGTAAACCTCAATGAAAAAATATAACATTGATGAGAGAGAGTGTTGGATGAGAAGAGAAGAGGGAGAGAGAGAGAGAAGAGGAAGAAGAAGAAGAGAGAAAGAAGAAGAATTATACATAATAATGAGCTGCTACAGTGGATTTGATCTCACTCCCTAACTGGTTTCCTCTTCACACTCCTAAAAAGGCCTTTGTTCCTCCAAGATCTTTACTGAAACGAGTTTCTACAGGTTCCACTTTGTCGGCATGAGGAATGCAAATGCAGCCCAAGGTATCTGTACATCCATCAACCACATTTTTGATGTCTTTACACTTCCTCAACCATGATGAATTTTTCTCTGTGATAAGTGCAATAGAGGTTTGAATATCTGAGAGGAAATCGAGGGTATCCTTAGTGAAGGACAATGGGTTTCCTACATATTTCTTGACTTACTATTAAAATGGACTAATCAACTCATCAGTAGTTGTATCCTCACCCATGCCAGGTACTTTGAGTTTATGAGATTTCTGATTTACACTATCCTACAATTTGTATGATTTTTCCTCTTTTTCCTCCACCTCTATGATTTCCTGATTGATTACCTCAAAATTGATTTCCAAGGCCCTTGCCCATACATGTGACAAGTCCTCTGAGGGAGTTTCAAAGATCTAAATGTAGATCAACTCCTAGCAATGATTACTGCTCATTTAAGCTATTATTGGGCCCAAAGGTTCCCAATAGTCCCATTTATATCTCTAAGTCCTCATTGAGTTTCTGTGTCCTATTTTATAATCAAAAACATGTAAGAAAAGATTTTTACCTCTTCTTGCATAACTGAATTCCCTTTTTCAAAAATTGAGTTAATCCATTCATTCTTCACTCACCCCTACATTGTGAACTCGTGTGTCCTCCTGATGGATTCTTGATTGAAGCTATTAATGGGCACCACTTACTCAGTGGGAATTTTCATGGCATTAGGATCAACTAGATGTTACACATAGAATGACAGATTTCACACCTGCTCTTTTAGTTCATCAATATTCTTCTTATACTCCTTATTCCCTGCCATCATGTGAGCAGAAGATTGCTGATACATGTACAAATATCCTTCATGAGTTTTTGGTCCTAGTTGGATTGTGCTCATCTCATATTTAGATGGTGTCATCTCATCCACTGGCTTGATTACCTTTTTCTGAGCTACTTTGATGTATTGGTTACCCATTTCCCCACTGTAGAACCATAAGGCTATATATGTGAGATCTTTCTTGATATTTTTTATTTGGCCAATGAGACAATCACTGATTAGATTAGGGGATGCCACTTTCTGCATAGTGTGGGTGTCAGGGACAATTATTTCTTGCAACCAAGGAAATATTTCATTGAGACTCGGGCTCAAGGATAAGAGCACCAAAAGTTCCCTATTCTTGAAGGAGGAAGCAAATCCTGAATGAGAGAAGGCATGGTTCGTCAAACGAGAGATGAAACCTCTTGTGGTGGACTCAAAAACTAGATTTTAGAACCATGTGTTCTTCATCCACTTGTTTTTTTACCACTGTATTTTTATTCTTGTATTTCTACAATCAAATGTTCCTCTTATAGTGATCCACATGATACTTCTTCTATGCTAAGTTTATTTGGCATTCTTCTCATGGGACGAGAAACTTCAAATTTTGTGGCCTTTATTTTTTAACTTGCTCCATAGTGTTTAGAACTATGAAGTCATATCTATGAAATTTTGAAGATGACAGATGGGATGCTTGCTTCTGGACTTGGGGGAATTACTTGTGATTGGATGACCATGGTTCACTTCTTTTGAAACCAATTTATTTTTCTCCTCACCACCTTCTGAGTTCGCTCTAATATATCCCCTGATTCACAAACATACTAGTTGATTGGAGCTAAAGGGGACACCTTGTACTTGTCACATACTTAGGATCATACATCTCTATCCCATCATCGTGAAAAATATCTTTATACCAAGAGAAATTTTATTTCCTCATCTCACTTATTGTCATCCTCATATGGTCCTTTTGACACACATTCAAATTCATCAATTGTAATTAGCCCATAGTAGTCCATGACTTCCAGCTCATGTTGTAATTATGGGACATAGAAAGAGTCAGGATCTTCTCGGATGTCAAAATTAGGCCTGACGATGTAGGAATGACAAATTCAAATGAGTAAAAATCAGCCTCCAGATGAGATGCATCATTTGATCTCTTGCATATGAATATCCCAAAAGAGATAGGAAATGGAATCAACTTCTTCCTCCTTCTTCTAAGCTTGTTATTCACTTGAATGATATGTTTACAGAGCTTAAACAATACAATTTGGTCACTAAGGTACTTAGGAAGCTTTAGCGGAAGCTTGTTCGAAGCCGGAGACTCACAGGTAGGAGAAAGTTAAGAATTGTATTAAATTAGAGCCATATTTATTGGTCATGGACACTGCTTGTGATGACATCCTCACCTCCAAATATCCTTCTAGGATTTGAACCACACATTGTGAACATTTCGTTCATGTGAGTGAAATTCCTGTGGCTTTCCTACATCTCCAACTATGGAAGTTTCTCAAACGCAGGCACTTTGGCAGTAATTTTTTATGTGAGAGCCAATCCTTTGAATGATCTTGAGCGAGCAAGGAGATAAACTAAGTAAGAAGTCATGTGGAACTTCCTCATCATGGGTACCTAGAGAAATTAAAGATGGATATTGTTGTTGATGATTTTCCCTAAGTCAATCCTCTTCTTTCCTTCTATCATCATCAAAATGAAAAGGCCCATTTAGTATTGAAAATCTCTTGTGTTTGCTTCACCCATAAATATATTGAGGAGAGTGATGACGTCTAAGTATCCTTCTTGAAACTCACACCTTAGAAGGTTCTTGGGAATCCTTGATGAATTTCTCCATGTTTTCAACCACAAACCAAGTGCAACCCCTTGCATGTATGCTTCCAATGTTTCCCAATCATGCAAGATGTTGTCTTTTGAGATGACGATCATGTTGGGTGATGTTTGTATCTACAGAGAAAGTGAGATGGTTCTAGGGATAATGACCACCATTGTTATACCGTTTTCATCTCATATGGTTCGTGTTTTGGGCTCATAGTGGTGAGAGTAGGCTAGGACCAACTCAAGACTTTGAACAAACACTGGGTGTCCTATGGTAGTGAACAAGCCACTGGTGAATATCTGATCTTCAATCTTCTTTCGATCTCTAGTTGTCATCCAAGTTGTAAGGTCATTCAGGTTGATGTACAAGCTATCATTGTCTTCTATCTTGTACTTACAGCTGAAGGGTTGTGGCAGCTTCTATCCCGTCCACTTCTGCTTCATGTTTTCCTTAGAAATAGAAACTTACCATTTTTAGTAAGTATGAAAAAATAACTCCCTTGAACCTCAACTAAATGTTGTGAATCTTATTTCCCACTCTCCTTGTGTTCCTCACTCCTTCTGGATCAAATTTATATTTTAAGTAGGTGCTTGTGGGAACACTTACTATTTTTAGTAACTTCCAAAATTTATGTTCCAAAGAATTCTCAGCTGCAGTGCATCTTCAATGTCTTTGTCTCCTTCGCAAGTTCTTTTGTTGATTTCTTTCCCAAAATAGTAATCCCCTATATGGAAGGCCTACTATTTTTAGAAAATGGGATTCTAGAGGTCGCATTGACATGGAATGAAGTTTTTTGATATGGGTTTTTTCCCAATATCACCCCTCTGAAATTTTAAACGTACCCGCTCAATAGTTTATGAGATTTTAAACTTTCAACTTTTTGACTTGATAATGCTTGTGGACATGGCAGCCATTCATGGACCTTGAAAATTGTAGGTGTGTTTTTATCCTCCATTTATGAAAAAATTTATATTCTTGATATTTTTTTTCTTCTTGTGCTTCAGGTGAAATCTTGTTTCATTCCGACAACCGGTTTGACGGGAAATCTAACTTTTTCTTCATCGGGTCGGAAAGAACATTTATTTGTTGTGATTTTTTTGTGCAGCACAAGGAGGGATTGAAGGTTTTATTTTGATGGTTTTTGAGAGATGAAGTAACAGAAACAAATGGTGTGTTGTTTCATGCACTGGTGTGTAATATTTCTATGAATCTTTGTGTAATAGAAATGGAGATTTTCACTATTTCTTCTTCTCTGTTCTTCGTTTCTTCTTCTTAGCTTGATGAAAAATCTCTTTTTGAGACCTGCATATCACCATGGGAAATAGTATTTTAATGCTTTGGTATAGATCTGGTTTGAGCTTTGGAAATGGTAGAGTGATGGTAGGAGGTTGTAGAGGGAGTGTGCAAATATGGTTGTGCATGGGAAAGTTAGAAGTTAGAAGCGGGAAGTAGGTGGGTATTTAAAATTTTAAAATAAAGATGAGAAGGGAGATGGGCACATTTTTCAATGTTTGATGTCCTTGACCTATGAGGAACATGAGGGACTTCAAATTCCATAGTGATCAATGTTATGACACGTGGCGGAGATCAGACGACAAGGAATGAAGACTAAAAAATAAGATTTAAAGCATTGAGGGGCTGGAAGCTAGTCATATGGGTGACACGAAGTCTTCCTTAGGGATGGGCACATTTTTCATGTTTTATGTCACTAACCTATGAGGGACATGAGGGAAATAAAATTCCATGATGCTCTTGGTGATGACTCGTGGCAGCGATTGGACAGTTGAGGCTTTGAACTCCTGTAAGCACCTGGGCACTGAATTGGTGATCCTGGAGGTTGCATGAGGATCTAGAGGTCATATGGGGGATAGGTGGGTTTTTCCATGGTTGATTTCCCTAAGCTTGAGGGAAGTGAGGGACATGAAATCCCACCAGACTCCTGGAGTTGACACGTGTCCTCCCAAAATTTGACTAATTCCTGAATGCACTCCAAGAGGACAACTTGAAACGACGATAACTTGAGCTCCCGATGGACTTTTTAAATGAAATTTTATATGATACTGATTAGAAATGACCATTTTAATATAATGGTGGGGGTATCAAATATGTATTTTCCATTTGATCCTTAGCAAAGAGGATTTTTGATTTGGTACTCCACCTATGCATTAGCAAAACTACTTGTAGACCCAATCCACCAAAGTGTTCTCAAAAAACTAATTTCACCATCTTGTAGGGCTTGGAATTCCATTTTCGATTATTTTTTTTCTCCTAACTCCATCTAGAGCTCTCAAAATCACCTTCCAAAGTTCAGTAGTTGTTTTGGCTTGTGCATTGCCTAGGCCTGTGAACCCTAATTTTGGTGAAACTACCCCAATGTTTCCAAGTCCTTCTAGAATCTTCTTGAATTTCTTCCACGGTGTCCTAAGGCCTTTGAATTGTCTCCACATTCATTTTGGATTTTTTTCTCTGCTCCATGACATTGCTCCAGTCCTAGGAAGGCTAGTGATAGCCCTTCCCATAACTTCCTGAAGCTTGCAACTTTAAATGAACTCCTAAAATCACCTAGGGGGGAATGAATGGACTTTCCTAAATCACCTAGGGGAATGAATTAACACAAATTAGGAGGTTACTGGAATGACTGGGTAGACTGTAGGTGCCTCAGAATGATAAAATGTGAAAAATTGGGTACAGGGGGTATAGTTGTCATGCTTAAAAATTGTTAATTTCCTTGTTGCGCATTTGCAAGACAACAGTTAGCTCTAGCTTGGGGACATGATATGGAGTAAGTACAGTGAATACATGACATGGGGAATCCATAATCTCAACTTTAGAACATATGATTCATTGACCAATGCCTTATCCATTGGGACCTGTGGAATCATGTACAATTTACAAGAGAGGAAGATAACGAAGAAGGAAACACACACACACAATGACAGAAAATAAACACACGACACATGACAAGAAGGGATACACATGTAATATAAAGGGAAACACACCTAGCAATCACCTATAGTATAAGGAGGGGGATAACCCACTTTCACTGATGATATAATTTCAGGTATTTCCCACTGTGAGGTAATTCCAATGGCATTCCATCCAAATATGAGAGTAGAAAAAATATTCTTGCCGCAATCTTCATGAACTTGGAATGGGTCAATCCATAATGAATCAAACTTTCCATGGCTACCTTTTGGTTCCCTTATCTTCTCTCATAACAGGAAAAATTCTCCAATTTTGAATTATGTCATTTTGGCTTTCTTGTCAAAAATCTTCTTTACTTTCAATTGTTGTTCCTTGATACGGTCCACCACTAGGAGTCTATTTTCTTCTAGCTTCTCAAGAAAGAGGATCCTCTTGTTAATGGAATCCTTGTATTGTTTGTCTTATATTCCTTGGATCAACTTGAGAGATGGCATCTCAACCATGATGGGAATTTATGCTTCGACTCCATATAACATTTGGAATGGTGACATAAATATTGCCTTCTTGGGGGTGATCATATCCACCCATAATACATCATACAACTTCTTGTTCCAATTCCTTTTGTTTTCATCCATAAACTTGCAGACAATGGTCATGATGTTATTGTTGCTTGATTCAGCATGTCCATTTCCTGTGGATAGTAGTCTGATGAATGAGAAAAGGAGATTGCACAGCTGTAGCAAAACTCAGTCAATCCCTTGAAGATAAATAGGTTGTATTATCCTCTATAATCTTCTGTGGCACTCTAAAATGTACTATGATATTCTCCTTGATGAAGTTACATACTGTTTTGGTGTTGTCTTTCTTGTCTAGAATGGCTTCCACCCATTTTTTTAAGTAGTCTGTCACTGTGAGCACATAGGTGTGATTCGTGCTTGAGTTAGGATTGAATTCACCGATGAAATCTAGTCCCCAATGTTGAATTTTTTCTTCAATAAAAATTGTCCTGAGTGGTAGGGTTGTAAGTTGGGGTCTCCCAACAAATTTTTGACATGCTTCATAGTTGGAAACCTAATATTGAGTGTTTACAAAGTGGGTGGGCCAATAATACCTTCCTCGAAGGATCTTGTGTGTAGTGACCATCACCGAGAAATGTACACCACATGCTTGGTCATGGTATACTTTAAGAAATTTTTCTTGTTGCTCTTTGTGTACACATTTGAGGAAGCATCCATCAAGACCTATCTTATAAAGTGTGTGGTTCTAGATTACAAAAAAAAATTCCTTCATCTTGATTTTTCTCCTTTTCTTATAATCAAGATGAAAATGAAATTCTCCATAAGTTAGGTAATAGGCAATATCATCATACCACTCATTAGTATTGGTTATAAAGAGAACCTGTGGATTATTTTCAAAACAAATTGGGCAAGCACAGTGGTCTTCACCGTGTTGATCCTTGAGTGCTTCATCTTTAGCGGTCAACCTACATAAGCCATTTCTTCATACCAAATTAGAGGGTCAGATATCCAAATCATACTCTTGAATTTTTGCAACCCAGTTTCTTCTTTAATCTCTAGGATCTTGTTGTGTCGATATGGGTTTGATTGCATTGTCAGGTACCATTACCATAGTATGAGACTTTAGTATGTAAAATCTGAAGTTTTTTACAGACTTGACTATGGCATAGGAATGTTTCTCCAACTAGCTATAGTTTAGTTAATGATTCTTCAATGGGAAGCTCATGAAAGCAATGGGTGCCTCCACACCTTCATCATTATTTTGGACTAGAACAACAGAGAGCGTGTGTTCCAATGCATAGCAATACATGACAAAAAATTTCTTGAAATCTGGAGACATGAGAGTAGGGTCTTTAGCAATGGATTTCTTGATTTATTCAAAAGTTAATTTTCCTTCATTATTCCAATTGAAGTTTAATTGAAGTTTTATCATGGTAGTGATGTGCTTTGTCAATTCTGTAAACTCTGGAATAAATTGGCAAAGGAAGTTTAGCTTGCCAAAGAAAGAGTGGACTCCTTTCTTGTTTGTGGGTAAAGATAGTGCTTGAATGGCCTGTACTCTCTCAATATCAATGTTCACTCTATGTTTGTTCACAATGTGCCCCAGAAACTTGCCTTCCATGACTCTAAAAATTCACTTTTTTGTGTTAAACAATATGCCATATTTTCTACACCTTACAAGTACTTGTTCCAAGTGATGGATATGATCTTCCCTCTTTTTCAAAAATACTGTGAGATCATCAAGATATATGATGATGCAATATTTTAAACCTTTTAATTCCAAATTCATCACCCTTTGAAATGTAGCTTCTATATTTATTAGGTCGAACAGCATTATGTTGTACGTAAAAGTTCCCTAAGGCATTGTGAAGGTTGTCTTAGTGCGATCCTCCTCTACTACTTTGATTTTATTTTACCTTGAGAATCCATCAAGAAATGAACTCATTTCAGATCTGGTGACTTCTTGCAAAATATGGTCTATGATAGGGAGAGGATAATTTTCTTTCAATGATGCTTTGTTTAAGTTACGAAAATCTACACATATTCTTGTTTCACCATTCTTCTTCCACACCGACACAATTTTGGCCACCCATGTTGAATGATGGATGGGAAAGATAATCCTTTCATTAAGAATCTTCATTACCTCCTCTTTGACGGTATCAAAAATCTTTTAGTTATATGGTATTTGTTTTTCCTGCATGGCTTGGCCTCCTACTTTAAGGGAATCGAGAGATGAATTTCCTTTAGTTGGAAGGATTTGAACTCGTCATAATAGTAGGCCAAAACATCTGAATATTTCTTGAGTAATGCAACAAACCTTCTCTTCTCCTTAGGTGAACAACACTTTTCAATATTAACCATCCTTGGCTCCTCCAGAGGTGTCGATGTGTATCCTTCTCAAAATCAGCTGGGCACCGAGAAGATTTTTTTGTTTTCTCTTGAATGAATCTGTCATGTTTTTCAAAGAGGTCCTCCAGAGAAACTAGGCCTTTAGAGAATCTTTTTTTCTTTCAATTTGATCGCTCCTTCTTCATTGATCCCTTCAATTCCTTATTTATCTTCTTTGAATTACCACTTCTTAGTGTGGGATTTTTCACTTCCTTCAAAGAAGAGATTGTTGAAATTGTCCCTTTGTTCTAAGAACACCAAAATCCAATTATCATCATTGAAGACCTGCTAGTTATTTTCATTATCTGGTACACTAGGCCTGAACACCATCTCAATGGTTACTTTATCTTTTCCAAAAGAAGGATGAGGTGTTACTAGGGAAGATGACACTGCAAGAGAAATAAGATTTTTCATTCTTCTCTCTTGGGATAGACTTCAGATGGAAAGTGCATCAAAATATTCAATGTAGTCCCATTCTCTTGTGTCTTATATTGCTAGAGTCTTTAATTTTTCACCTGATATTGCTGCCAA
Source organism: Taxus chinensis (assembly GCA_019776745.2). NCBI lineage: Eukaryota > Viridiplantae > Streptophyta > Pinopsida > Cupressales > Taxaceae > Taxus > Taxus chinensis. The sequence continues at coordinate 542,410,155 of CM034152.1, read as the reverse complement.
ACTTGCTTTACTATCACTTTTACATCACCCTAGCATCTCAGCTTATTGATTCCCATATATTTTTCCATGCCCATGCCTAAGAGGATCAGCTTCATACTCTATCATGTTATTTGTATTATAAAATTATAGCTTGGAGGAAAATGGGTACAATTCACCGGAGGGAGACTACTACACCACACCTGCTCTCGAACCTACACTAGAGTAACTATCATCAAACTACATCATCCAAAATCTGATCTTATTATTCTTCCATAAGCAGTGGTAGGTTCTCATCTTTTTCTAATGTGAGGAAGAAGGTTTCCTAGCCTGTTATCTTAAAACATAATGTTTTCCTTTGGATCATTAGACTTTCGTAATATGGACTTCATCTTTCTTACTGGTAGCAACTTCTTCATCTCACCTTTCACTGGAATAGTTGTAGATGACCAATCCATTTTTTATTTCTCCACCCAAAACTATGCAAAATATTTGGCTCACTAGCAAGCTAAAGGATGTTGGGATGTCTGCCACCAGGATGGTTAGAAGCACCTTCTTATCTAGAAAATCAGTTAATTTTACTCTATGCATCTTTGATTATTCCTACCAATGGCACTTGTTTTGATTCCATTGAATAGAATAGGTGTCATTTTTCCTGGGTCAAGGTGAGGCCTAGGGAATTTGTAAATTTTACGAGCACCATATTATCTAAGGCTACAAAATATATGATGCAATTATTTAGTTGGAAGTCCTTTAATGAGGAGTGACAGGTAGAAAGGTTCAACCTTGTTGGTTTTGGAGGAATTGAGGGCTAACATGTTTTGAGAAGGTGGTGTGGATGGTGTGGGGAGTAAGCCTTTAGAATTTGGACCTAAGGTTATAGGATTACCACCACGGACTACATCAATGAACCTATCAAATTGGGAAGGATGCATTTATAGGTATTATATTTATGTGAGCTAGAATTTAATTTTTCTTGTGTGTTCCACAAAGTCAAATGGGGTTATGGTGGGCAAGGAAAAGGTTTCAGGAATGATAGAAGATTTACATGGTGAATGTTTTTCTACTTTTGGGGTTGGATTTTTCCTTCACGGGTGCAGTAATTAGCTTGGAAGGAGATGGGGATGTAGGTTTTGATGGAACCTTAGATATTTTTTGTAGAAACAACATTTTAAGGAGAATTATTTTTAGCAATTTTTGAGTTGGGAGAAGGAATGAATGACTTACTTGGTATGGTAGCATGATCCTTGCTAACCAATGGATCCAATTTTTCTTTAGCCAACTCCATCGAAGGTGGTAGCGGTGATCCTCTACTAATGATTTTATTTTTTGGAACCTCTGTAAAAGGATATCTTCTTTCTTCTTCTTTACTTTCATTGCATATCCGTTGAGGATGGAGCACCTTTCTTGGACTCTACGCATGAGTGAAAAATGTGCATGAGAAGCTTGGAGCTTCTTCATCATCACCATCTTCATCATCAATGTACTCAATTAGGCCATTGTGCATATCACCATCAACTTCATTGACCTCAAGATAGTTGTTGTCATCACCTACATTTTCTTCTTCAGGTTCTTCAATTTCCACTTCCTCCTCTAGTTCTTCAGTTTCACAAGCAGGCATTTACTGGTGGTGCTTTGAGAGCGATTCGGTGAGAAGGTGGAGAAATACTTGGTTTATTCAGGAGGATTTTAATTCCTTGGAGTGTTCTCACATTGTGATCTAGGATAGATGTTTCTTCAAGGAAACCAAGTCATTTTCCATTTTTTTGAACATTGGATCCATGGTGACTGAGCCTGAATTTTGGCCTTTTTTCTTTCCATTTGAGCCTTTCTCTTTACTGGACAGGATTATATCATCATCAGTTTCTATCAATTAGTCCTGAGCTTCCCTCAATTTTCTTGGTTCTTCTAAGGAAGAAACCTAATTCTAATAGTAAGGCACTGACGAAGAATCTCTTCAGATTATTTTCAGGAGGCACCACATCTTCAGGGATTCTTCTTATCACTCTGTTATATCTTGTTATGAAGTTTCTCATTGATTCAGAGGTTTCTTTCTTCATTTGTACCAATTGGACCAAGAGATCTTGGGAGTCTTCCATGGTCTTGAACCTATGTTTGAATGCACTTCTTATATCTTCCCAATAGGTGATAGACCTCGGGGGTAGCATGTAGAACCATTCGGTAGCTTTTTCTTGAAGTGACTCCACAAAGAGCTGGACTGACACATCTTCATACTCAATGCCCAATACACCACAAGAAGTGATAAATGATACTACATGTTCTTTGAGGAGTTGAGAACCATCCCCTCTTAATTTTGGAAAAAAAATTCTTGAGCCTTTTGGTAGCTCGTGAAGTGGTTGAGCAAAGGGAGAGTTTCCCCTATGGTACATTAGGCCTATGGTCCTCTCTATCACAATCTTCCATTCTATTTCAGATTCTAGCTTCCAAAATATCTAAGTTTATGGCTTCTGCTACTACTCTTGCATCTTCTTCAACTTGAGCTCTTTTAATTTCTTCAACCTAAGCTCTTATTTTAGCTTCATCTCTTGCTCTTCTTTCTCTAGTTGCTTCCGCAGTCTCTACATCAGTGAAATCTTCAAGATTCTTGTTGATGTATGGGAACTCAATGTCTAATGGATTGATAATTCTTGGAATCCCAATGTGACCATCTATTTGATGAAAAGGAGACCTCTGAATTTAGAGCATCTCTTGTCTTCTTTGAATTTATTCAAAAGTAGGATTGGTTTCTCCTCCTTTTCTTTTTTGTCGAGTGTATCTTCTATCCTCTAGCTTGGAAATCTATGCTCTTTTTTGTGCTGCTAGAATTTTTCTTTGCCTTTCCAATTCAGAAGCACATTCCTCATCAAGGTCAAGAATTCTTGTGGTAATGAAGTAGTGATTGACACTTCGCACGCTATACCAGATAGATTTTCTCAACTATGAAGCAATATCCTCTTGAATGTGGAAGAGAAATTTAGGTCTTTAAATATGAGGATTTCCCAGAATAGCCATGGTTCATAGACACGAGGCTCAGATAGCTATTCAAATTCTAGAAATTTAATTTTTTTTGAATTTTTGAATTTTTTTATTTTTTTTAATTTTTCTTTTGAATTTTCTGACCTTCTGGTCGTATTCAGGTGCAGATGCTACTAAATCTACCCCATGATGGATGCAAAAAATTGTTGGCACGAAAATTTGTTAGGGGAAAAATTGGTGATTATCTTGCCAACGCTCTGGGAGTCTAATTCCCTCTCCTTAACCGATGCAACTAGCGTGCATGCATGTACAAGTAAAAAAAGAGTTTTATCCTAATGGCCTTTCAGCTGGGGATCCAACAGGGGCACTCCAATGACCCTATGGAAAAATATTACATATATATGCAAGAGAGGAATTTGATAGGAAAGATGGAAAGGGAGTGAGAAAGTTAGAAAAGAGAAACTAATGCTGCAAGTAGAAAATCAGAGACTTGCATACACTAGCTAGAAATTTCATTACATGCACTTGAATTTAGAAGAAATCAAATCTATCTAACAAAAATGTTGTCACCTCCTCAAGAGTTTTAAATTTTCCTCTCTATTCTTGAAATTTTTCTCTTTTGGTGACTATTAAATTCCCTTGTCAGAGGTTTCCCAAGAAAAAGCTAGTTTTAAACAGTTAGTCATTTTTTTTTGAAATTTTGAGTTTGGAAGATTTTTTCAGTGTTTTGCAGGTATTTCATCTTTTTATGCCCCTCATTTCCTAATTTCCTCCAGGCATTCATCTATTCCCCAATTGTTTTGATTTTCCCAATTGGTCTTGTCTTTTCCTTTGGTATCGGTCTTTTTGAATCTTGTGCGCATCCCAACTGTTTTGATGTCCCAACTGTGCAGCCTATGTTAAATATTTCTAAATTGTCCAATTTCAATGTGTTACGAGTGTTTCAGATTTTTGTACGTCTCATGTGTCCCATGAGTGCCACTTATCTGCATTTTCCCCGCAATCCCACCTTTTCCAATTTATATTCATTGAGGGTATTTCGGCTCTGTGCATCCCAAACGTGTCCTGATGTCCCTTGGGATAGTTGTGTAATAGTTTTCTACTTTTGCTGTACATCAATTGGCTTTTTCAGTTTTGTGCATCCCAAACATCCCGATGTCCCTTTGGAACAGTTGTTCTCTTTTTATCCACCTTACCCAATTTTTAATATTTCAAGGTTGACATAAAGTATTAATTACCTCATTAATTTCACCTCAACGAACCTACCTAGGTTTAAATTCGTATAAATACTTGGCTAGTTGATCATTTTCACTATCTCATTTTCTTTCACTATTGACCATTTGAAGTTCTCTCTCCTTCATATTCCATTTCTAGCCAGTGGTCTAGTACTCCTCCATTGTTTTCAAATCTACACATATCAAAGAGAAGTTTTGAATCTTCATGGTATTGATCAAGGAACCAAGGAAATTACTCTTATGGTGATCTTCTGCCCCTATCACAAAATGAAGATTAATTTCAAATGACACAAGCATCTCTCTACCTTAGAGACTGATATACCAGGCATCGGTGATAGTGAATCTCAGCCTCTAGACTTAGAATATTTTTGGGCACATCTTAACTGTCAAAACCCTACTCACATTTCCCAATTAATCAAGGATAGTAGAATTTTTGAAGCAGGAGGTTTTCCCATTTCGGTCCAGTATGTTGATATAGTTCTCGATTGTAGTTCTTGTTTTAACCCTGATATAAAAGAAATAATTGACCCTTAATGTCAAGTGCCAGTTCAAATAGATGAGGATTTTATCCACACTACTTTCAGAATCCCTGCAGTTGAAGGCTCAAATATTCTTACCATGGATCAGGCTCAAACTCTTTTTTATCAGGATAATGAGTGATATAAAAGCAAATTTTCCATGTCTTGGTTCAAGAACCCTAAAAAAGGAGCCTTAAAGCTACCCAAGACAATGTTCATGGTTTATTTTCAAGAAGAATTGTCAAATGTCATAACTCTCCTAGCCAAAATTATGGGAATGCCCTCCACCAATGAGTTTCACTATTGGATGTTCCCCTACATCAATATTATATGTGAGGGTAAGAAAAACATAAATTGGATAGGAATTATTTGTGATACCTTGACTTATAAATTGGAAATTTTTTAGAGAACTCATAATTTCTACATGACCTCCTATCTGATGTAATCCATTACAGCTTATAGAGATTGGTTGGGTTTCTACCCTATGGATGATAAGAAAGATGCCCCTATTTACATATACCATCCATAGTTAACCTTGAAGGTTAGTAATCATCATTTTAGGAGATTGAATGATGCATTCACTATGTACATTTTCAGTTTACTAGAAGAAGATACTGCTAGGAGATTCTCCGAGGAGGAAAAGAAACTAATCACCATCTATGGAAGCTTTTTCACTTAGTTCAGGAAATTTTCATATATACATTTGGCTGGATTTGAAGGACAACCCCTGAAACTTCCAATTTACTGCAGTGATAAAATGGATTTGGTAGAAATATGTGGACAATTAGATAAATTACATAGAACATGTAGGGATAATAATATTGCAGGAATTCAGTTCCCAATCACATTAGGCAAATACACTTATAAGACTTCCTTGGATGCTCAAAACCTTGATAGGACCATTGCTCCTCTTACACTTCACTATTATAAGCCAAGAACTTATTTTGAAAATAAGGAGTTCATTTTTACCAAATTCAGAATGGGTTATTAATACCTTATTGATATCAAAGATTACTAGGCAGATTGTTCTGAGGATCATGAATCCAGGAGAAGGTACTATGGGAGATTGTCTCTGCAGTATATCATTGATTTCACTATATTTGATGTCCCTGAATGATTTAAGGATGATGATGAGGATATAAAATCTCTTGAATACGAAAGATCCATCAAATACATTCCAATTAAAACTATTTATTGGTTTGTCAAAGAGATGGATGACTTGAAGGATCTTAACCATTCTGTCCTAGTGAGAAGTAGACTTTAGTGTGACAAGAAAATGAAAATGTTCAGGGAAAATAAATCCATGTCCACTTCTCAAGATACTCATACTCCATAGAAAGAAATATATGTGTTAGCTCCTGAGGTACTTGAACAATCTGTCCCTTCTCCTCCTAAATCATCAACTCTTGTATACACCAAAAAAGGGAAAGCCAAAAAGGATGATAATGTAGTTGATGTAATTCAATAAACTGAGCCCTCCTCCAAGAAATCTAAAGTAAAGGATATAATTGTGTACTTAGATGATGATGATGATGACATTTAAGAAAAAAAAAGAAGAAAAGCCTAAAGAGGATACACCTGAAGCAATCAGTATGATGGAAGATCGGTCAAAAGAAAGGGTTTTAGAATTTATAGAAATATCTGCCAAGGAATCTCCTGTCATCAATAAAATTGATACCTCTATGTTGGAAGTGTTCGTTGTGCAAACCCTAACTGCCATGAGTGCATATGCACTTAGACCTATTTCTCCTTCTTCTTCTAGTTCCTCATTTACCTGGGTATAACCATTGCTAGAAAGTAAGAAAAGAAAGGCTACTTCAGTTATTGTTGTTCCTAAGTTTGATACAGTGGTGGATCTTCTAGGCACTACCCATCCTCCTCCACCTAATAAGGCCAAATTCACCTCAAGATTAGTCTTATATTCCTAAGGCTAGTAATTCATGGAAATTGCAAAACCCATGTTTGATAAAGATGAAAATGACCTATCAAAGGGTGATCTGGAGCTGACAATAATTCCTCTTGGATAATCAACCCTAGAAAGTGAAGTGCATAATATGAGAGAGAATATATCTAAGGTAATTAAAAGGGTTGAAAAAAGCAAGAAAACACATGAGTAGTTAGAAAATCAGAACCAAATTTTATCAAGTTTCATCAAATATTTATTGACAAATGATAAGGTACTTGATTCTACTCCCCTAGCTTCCATCCCACCTCCTGCTAGCATGTCCAGTGATGAATTCTAGGCCATACAAGAAATCCATAAGTATGCCACTTATGGTAAGGCAATGAAATCTATGGTTTATGATTTAATAATCACATAACTGAATTTTATTGAAGAGACATTCAAGGCATATGAGAAAATTACCAAAATTCAACTGAAGTTCTCTAAAACACTCAGTGGATTGGATAAATAGTTGAAACTATGGAGTGAGTGCAATCAAGATCTCAGGTTGATGAGTGAAATAGATACATAAGTCATTTTGGCTAAAAATGTTTTTGATGATGCAAAATTGAACCTATCGAAGCAGTGGGTCTTCAGTATTGATTGGAAAATAAATGTTCTTGAGGAAGCCATTGGAGAGATATTCAATGTATTACAAAAAGGAGAATATTTTAAAGATTGTGTCACTTCTTCCTTCCTATATATTCATTGTCGAATATTCAAAGAAAATTCAAATGAAAAATTAAATATTCAAGAGAACAAGTCTTAATTCAAGACATTTGTTAAGGAGGATTTGTTCAAACATGACACTATATCAAAGGAGAAGGTGAAGGAGATTTGCACATTGTAGATTGCTATCACAGATGCCATTAAGGAGTTCTTGGAGAATACAGAGTTCCAGAAGGAGATGGAGAAGTGTTTGGGAAGTTGGACTCATGCCACTACTAATACAATGATTCCCAAGGGAATGGTCTTAACCGAAGCCTTGAAGTAATTCAAAAATCAAGTATTAAAGACAAAGGGGACTACAAGTGCTTCTACTAGTATCTCGTCTTCCTAGTTTATATTCTTCATTCTTATTGTAAAATATCTAATTAAGGTGGCTTTATCCCTTTAAGTCACGTGTTATGAAATAAAAGGATAAGTTAATGATGTAATATTTAATTATATATTATCTTTTGAGATTAAAAGAAAGGAAACTGAAAATAATTTTGTAACCATCTCTCAAGGTTATTTAAAGAAATTTTCTTATCATTGTAAGGGATCAAGATGTTTAGTATCTAGGTGTAAAAGGAACATTAAAATACTCAATACAGAATAAATTTCTCTCTCTCTCATGTTTTTCCTCTTTCTGTTCTTTATTTGATTCATATAAGGATATGTGCATTTGAAGCAAGAACTTTGTGTCTTTCAGTTGATAAGTGTATTTGGAACTTTTTGTCTAATACATGCATGTCATGTGTTTTATATGCATAGTCTAAATCTTGTTATTTTATTAGAGAATTAGTAGGTTATCATTCTACAATCTATATATCTGAAAGTGCTCTTCTATCCTTAGTTTCTAAATATCAGTCCTAAATTTCCTATTTTCTTCTATATTGAAAATCTTTGATAAATGCATCTAGAGATATCAAAATCCTCACAAAAATATTTAACAAATGTTTATACTATAAATAAGGTTTTTTGGATTTCAAAAAGGGAACCTCTCCCATAAAGAGGATGTATTATTATCCCCTAACTATTGCTTGTTTTCAATATATCAAATTCTACAACCAATAAGCAACAATACCAAAAAGCGTTTAATGAGCACAAAGTACCACTAAAATTTTTAGTCAAAAAAGGATAAAATTCCTTCTTCCTTTATTGAAGATCAAGAAAAAATTGTACATAACATAGAAATAGAAGACATTTTTGAGCAGGGAAAATGGAAGAAATTTTCTATCTCTTTTCTCTCTTCACAAGGATACCTCTCTCATGAATTCACAAAAAATAGCTCCAATATCTAAGAAGTATAAGAAGTTGTCTAAGAAGTCGCTAAAATGAGGAGCTTGTTATAATTTATGTAATGGAAGGAAACTCTTCATCTCCCCGGTGACTTTTTAAATACTTTAATTTGACTTTAGAATTTTGATATTCCACTTAAATATTTAATTCCCTTTTATAAAATCAAGGTGACTTAAAGTTTACATTATGTTTCTAAAGTCACTTAAAGTTATATTAAGAAGTACAAACCTATACAAAAAAATATAGCATTGATGAGAGAGAGCATTGGGTGAGAAGAGAAGAGCGAGAGGAAGGAGAGGAAGAACAAGAAGAATTATGTAGAAGAATGAGCCGCTACAGTGGATTTGATCTCACCTCTTGACTGGTTTCCACTTCGCACTCCTGAAAAGGCCTCTGTTCCTCCAAGATCTTTGCTGAAATGAGCTGCTATAGGTTCCACTTTTCCGTCATGAGGAATGCGAACATATCCTAAGGTATCCATCCATCCATCAACCACACTATTCATGTCTTTGTACTTCCCAAACCATGATCAATGTTTCTCTTTGATAAGTGCAATACATCTCCAAATATCTGATAGGAAATCCAGGGTATCCTTAGTGAAGGATGATGGGTTGCCTACCTCTTTCTCGACGTATTATTCAAATGGACCAATCAACTCATCAACAGTTGTATCCTCACCCATTGCAGGTAATCCACATTTCTGAGCTTTCTAATTTACACTATCCTACAATTTAGATGCTTGTTCCTCTTTCTCCTTCAACTCTGTGATGGCCTGATTGATTTCCTCAAACTTGATTACCAAGGCCCTCACCTATACACATGAAAAGTCCTTTGAGGGATTTTTCAATATCTCCTGTCGATCAACTCTTGATGATGAGCGTTGCTCATTTCAACTATTATTGGGCCCAAAGGTTCCCAATAGTCCCTTTATTTCTCCAACTCCTCCTTGAATTTCCATGACCTATTTGTTGTTGCACACATGTAAGTGAATATTTTGACCACTTCTTAGAGCACTAACTTCCCTTTTTCAAAAATTGAGTTAATCCATTCATTATTCTCTCGCCCCTGCCTTGTGAACTCATGTGTCCTCGTAATGGATTCTGGATTAAAGATACTGATGGGTGCCACTTCCTCAGTGGGAATTTTCATGTCATTAGGATCAAATACATTTTGCACATAGAATGATAGAGTTCATACCTACTCTTTTAGTTCATCATTTGTCTTTTTATACTCCTTATACCTTGCCACCATGCGATAAGAAGATTGCTGATACATGTGCAAATATCCGTCATGAGTTGTCAGTACTAGTTGGATTATGCTCATCTCATAGTCAAATGGTGTCATCTCATCCACTCACTTGATTACCTTGGTCTGAGCTACTTTAATGACTGCTTCCCCACTGTAAACTATGAGGCTATATGTGTGACATTTATTGATCTTTTTTATTTGGCCAATGAGACAATCATTGATAAATCTAGGGCTTCCACTTGCTACACAGTACGGGTGTTAGGGATAATTCTTATCTACACCCAAGAAAACATCTCATTGGATATAGGCTCAATGATAGGTGCATAAATAGTTCCCTATTCTAGAGGGAAAGGAAAATATTGAATGAGAGAAGTATGGTTGTCAACAAGAGGTGGGACCTCCTGTGATGGCTCAAAGAATAGGTCTTGGACCATGTGTTCTGCCTCCACTTGTGTCTCAGCCACTTGATTTTATTCCTACATGTGTACAATCAAATATTCCTCTTGCAGTGATGCAAATGAGCCTTCTTCTACCCTGATTTTATTTGGCATCTTTTTGTGAGGATAAGCTTCCAATTATATGGCCTTCCTTTTCAAACTTTCTCTAGAGAGTTTAGAACTAGAAGTCACTATTGGTGTCGAATCGCAGCACCCCTGGATGTTGATTAGACTTCTAATTTGATCGCTCAAAGCATCCAGTGTGATTGCACAACATGGAGCTTTTCCCAAGTGTGGGACCTTGCGAAATCGGAAAAGCTCTCCGGATGAAGGCCGGCTCCTATTCCTCTGTTCAGATGCACGAATAAACGTAGAGGATTTACCAAAAAACCTAATCTAACTTGCCAAGGAGACAGGGTAGAGAATGCATAAAAAATAAAACCTAAACTATGGAGGTGATGCACCGAGGAATGTTAAACACTCGTTTTGCATTTTAAACACAAACCACATAGATGCAATACAAACACCATGCACATGTAACCAAACTGCAATAAGAGATAAAAAAACAGCAATAAATACATGAGAGGGTTTAGAATCAATCACAGACATATATATATATATATTGCTCAAGGATCGATACAGTATATTGCAGTGGCCAAGAGGCAACAAACGGAATTACAATCCATATGGGAGGTTTGAAGGCTCCACAAATTCTCTTGCAAGCAGGAGAAAAGGGAGGATACAAAATGAAAATGTCCAACCTTTGATAAGAGCCACTCCTAGCCAATATATAGGAAGAAAAAGAGGAGAAGGGAAAAATTCGGAGTTTCCCCAACCACCTCCAAGACTGCACCTAACTTCCACAAATCATGGCGGTAGGTAAAAAAAAAAACTCAACAAACTCGAAACATGGTGGACTGTCCATTTCTGCGTCGGGATTTTCCACCTGTCGGGTTTGGGGTTCCCTTGTGCATTTACATCGGGATTGGAGGATGGCTCGACATGCTTTTGATCCGTGTTTTCCCGACGTGCTTCTCCGCCTCTGAAACCCGATTTCCCTTTGTGTTGGGTTTTCCAACCCTTGCGACATGTCCTTTGCTATCGAGTTTTCCAACCCTTCTGACATGCTTCTGCGCCTTACTTCTCCGCCTCCGAAACCCGATTTCCCTTCGTTTATCTATATTTACCCGGGGGGGTAAATATATACAACAATTTGGTGACTCACAGGGTTACCTGCCTGCTAGGTAGAAGATCAATGGCCTTTTGGTGATCCATTGGGCATGGAGTCATAAGCAATAACCTGAAACCAACCTGATATCTAATCCCGAACCTGATACCACAACTCCTTCTCCGAGAGCACGCCGAACTGTAGAAAACCAACCCAAGAGCAACCAAAACTTGTGCCAAAGCACTTAGGGAAACTGAAACCTAACTACAACAAGACAATGTGCATACACACTTAGAGGAATTGAAACCTAATCTAATATCTACAAGGGTAAAACTTTTTCTTTTCAGTAGCAATGTTTAAGATAGATTTCGTTGACTGGCATCGGGAGTTCTTCTCCGTCCAATGTAGACAATTGGAAGGCATTGCTATTCTTACATTCCATAACCATGTAGGGGCCACTCCAAATGGCATCAAACTTGGAATGCCTTCCCGGTTTTGCCCGATCTGCATCCCATTTCAGAACTAAGTCCCCTTCCAGGAAGGTCCTTGCTCTTGCTTTCTTATCAAACCATCTTTTCACTAAGGCCTGATCTTTCTCAATCGTTTGAACTACATGTTCTCTAATTTCTGTCAATTCCATCAACTCTGCATACCTGGACTCCATTGGTTCGAACTCAGCCAACTCCAACTGCTTCATGAACTCCAATGCAGGCAGTTCTAATGATATAGGCAATACTGCCTCTTTTCCATAGAACAACTTGTAAGGGGAATTACCTGTAGACCTCTTTGGTGTTATTCTGTCAGCCCATAATGCTGATTTTAGCTTGGTATGCATGTTCTTTGATTTTCATCCAGAGTCCTTCTGATGATTCTTAGAAAATTTTTGTTCATGGACTCTGCCTATCCATTACCCTGTGGGTAATAATTGGAAGAGGTGCTCAAGTAGATTCCATTCTTGACAGCCCATTCTGTAATCTTGGAACCCACGAATGCCAATGCATTGTCTGATATGATAGTGGCCGGCACACCGAACCTGGTCACTATTCCTTCATAAAATTCTAGTATATTAGACTCGTTTGCCTCTTTGAGCGCTACTGCTTCAGTCCACTTGGTGAAATAGTCCGTTGCTATGAGAATCCACTTGTGGCCTTGGCTTGAGTTTGGGTTGATGACCCCGATGAAGTCCAATCCCCATTGCATAAATGGTTGGTCAACCAAGATTGGGTGCAATGGAAACACTGCTAGTCTTTCTTTGCCTGTGAAAAGTGCACATTTCTTACACCTTCTTATCCATGTATAGCAGTCATTGAACACCGTGGGCCAATAATACCCTGCCTTCATTATCTTGAGAGTTGTTACTTGTGGGGTGAAATGTCCTCCAGAATCTCCATCGTGAAAATCTCGTAACACCCTCTCAATTTTACCTGTCCCAATGCACCTCAATAGAACTCCATTGATGTCTTTCTTGAACAAAACACCATCAACAAGCACATATGGAATAGCTTGTAATCTAAAGTATCTCCTCTTTGCTTTGCTCATTTCTGGAGGGCATAGTCCTGTCTGTAGGAAGTGTATCATATTCTGGGTCCAACAAGGAGTAGGCACATCATCATTTTCATGTTCTTGACCATCATGTAGTACCAAGGTAGTCTCTTTTTCATTACCTGCTTCAACCTGTTGACTCAAGGCTAACTACTCACATAGTCCCTTTCCACGTACTAGTTTGGTGACCTTGATCTCGATGTCATATTCCATGACACGAGTGATCCACCCTGCACGCTTCTTATTCAGGTCCTTGTTTAGAAGGAAGTCCTTGACTCCCGCATGAGAGACCAACAATTGGATTTTGTTGTTTGAGACTAGGTGTTTGAATTTCTTTAAACTCCTAATCACTGCAAGGACATGCTTTTCAATGAAAGAGTACCTAGTTTCATATTCCTCCAAGCCTTGACTGAAGAAAGAAACTGGTTGTTCTAATCCTTCTTTGTTCTATTGTACTAGGATTGCAGAAATTGTATCTCCACCACCAAAGGCATATAACATGAAATCCTTGAAGAAGTCTGGATTGACGAGAGTTGGGGCTTGAGATATAGCCTCTTTTATTGCCTCAAAACTTGCCTTGCCTTCATCTGTCCACTTAAATGCCATGCTCTTCTTCAACATTGGCGTTATTGGCTTTACGAGAGCTGTAAAGTTTGGAACAAAACTTCAGACAAAATTGATCCTTCCCAAGAAGCTTTGAACAGCCTTCTTGTGACTTGGCAATGGCAATGCTTGAATTGCTTCAACTCTTTATGGGTCGATCGTCAATCCCTCTTTTGAAACAATATGGCCTAGAAGTTTTCCCTCGTGAGCCAAAAATATGCATTTTTTGGGATTCAATGATACCCCAAATCTTCTACATCTCTGAAATACTTTCCTCAAATGTAAGAGGTGATCCGCTGCATTTTTTGAGAATACAGTGATGTCATCAAGATATATCAGAACTATTTTGTTGATCAACCCCTTAAACGCCATATCCATTGCCCTTTGGAAAGTGGCCCCAGCATTTGATAGCCCAAATGGCATCTTCTTGTAGGCATAGGTCCCCCATTTGGTGGTGAAAGCCATCTTGAATTGGTCATCTTCTTTCACCATCACCTGATTATACCCTGAGTAGCCATCTAGGAGAGAGAATCTCTCTGAACCGGATACTACTTGTAATATTTGTTCCATTGAAAGAAGTGGGTAATGATCTTTAAGAGATGCCCTATTGAGGTCTCGAAAGTCCACACATAACCTGATTTCTCCACTCTTCTTCCTTACAGGAACCAAGTTTGCAACCCAGCTTGAGTGCTTGATCGGGAATATAATGCTTGCCTCTATTAGCTTGTTTAGCTCTTTCTTCATCAAAGGCTCAATGTGAGGGTTGACTGGTCTCTGCTTCTACCTGATGGGCTTAGCATCTGGATCCAATTCTATGGTATGTTGTGCCAAATTTGGATCGAATCCTCTTAAGTATTCATAGCTCCAAGCGAAGACATCTGGAAATTCTTGGCAAAGCTGTATGAAATCTGATTTCTCTTGCTCAATGGCCACTTTACCAATTTGAAGTGTTTTGCCTTCCCCAACTAGAATTGGCTCTGAATCTTCTTTCTTGACCTGTATGTTAGCCTTTTCCTTACAGAACTGGTCGTTAGGGTTGAAGATAGACTCCAACGTTACTAAACCCTTAGGAAGCTTATTTGTCCATAGCTGCACTATCTGATCCACATACTGCTGCTCTAGCCTATCCTGATTTCTAGCTGAGAATTTAGCTTCTTCTTGTAAGAAATTGATGATCTGTTGATCGTTCTCAAACACTTGCCAGCTTGTGTTATTATCTGGAACTGTTGGCCTCACAACCACATGAATGTGTGGCTGCGTTTTTTCTCTTCTCATGTTGTCAACCACATCAAACGTTGCTCCAACTACTACGAGCCTGTCTGCGGCTTCATTTTTCTTCCTGGATATGGATACAATGTTGAAAGCTTCGAAATCCTTAATGAGGTCCCATACCCTATTCTTGTAGCTCTTTAGCAAGTCGTTCTTTGTAGCATGTTGTCCCCTAACTTGGTTGACGATTAGCTCGCTATCTCCAAACACCTGCAAGTTCTTTATGCCATTTTTCCTGGCCCAATGAAGTCCATTAATCAATGCCTCGTATTCAGCTATGTTATTTGAACAAGAAAACTGGAAACGAAAAGTTGAATAATATTTGATGTCTTATGGTGAAATCAACACTACACCACCTCCAGCACCTTGTCTGCTTCTCGAACCATTGAAGAATAATTTCCAAACTTTTCTTTCATCCTTTTGTTTAGGCCGAATGATGTCGGGAATGGGTGAATTTTCTTCATGTACACAATACACGCCCAATTCAGATTCCTCAATTTCCTTATGGGTCAAATTCATGACTCTTGTTTGCCCATTCATCCAAAGTTAACTCAGGAATTCCCTCGACCTTAGTACCTGTTTCTAGATCATTTGAGCACTCCTCTTGATCAAAAACTAAGCAATTTACATTGATAGGACCTGGTACATGAGGCTCAATATGGAAATTGGCAATTGGTTCTGACCTGATTGTTGCTTTAGCTCCATACCTTGTCCTAAAAATCATGAGTGTCCAATCTGCAGATAAATATCCACCGATTTTTTATTGTGAAGTCCCTTGATAGACACAACGCAAAGAGTGGCAGAAGGTCAATCACAGACACATCTTGCAGAACTGTAACATTAGGACATGAATGTAGTGTTAGGCTTAACCCCTTGATGATCCCAACTGTTCTTACTGCCATTCCATCTAGCTGCACTACTCCTTTCAACACTAGTTCATACTTCAAACCCAGTTGATCCGCTATTTGCTTCGGCATCACTGAACTACTTGCTCCTGAATCTATCATGCAGTTGTGTACCAAGTGGTTTCCAACAATCAACGAAACATAGAATGGTGGAGGCTTCAAATTTTTTCTTGTCTGGCCCCCATCATGTTGCACTGCATTAGTGAGAACTTTCTCATGTCCTTAGTTTGATACATTTGTGGCAGACCAATTAGCCATTGCAGCTTGCAATAAATCTCGTTGCCCTGGGATCGCCAATGATTCCCACATGGAAATGTTCACATGTGTCTTCTTCATTTGATCGATGATGTTGAAGGGGGATGAATTGTCCTTTTGTTGTCCCTTACTTGGTGTAAACTTTTCTGGAGCTTGAACAGGTGTATGTGTTGCTACAACAGGTACCTTAGGCTGATTTTGCACATTTGGAGCTACGTTTGGTCTACTGACCCCTTGTTGTGTAAGAGTGAGTTGAGAAACAATTGGATTAGGTAGTTTTCCCCCTACTATGCTTCTCTTCTTTGATCGTGTGTTGGCAGCCACGCCTTGAAAAGGTTGTTGGTTAACTCCACAGAAGTCTTCCGTTTCCCAATTGGCCAACGTGGTTTTTGCTGGAGGTCCTTCTTGTTGCATTTCTTGCTGCTGGTTCCCTTCTTGGCTTGGTTCTTGAGGAACACCAATGGTTTGCACCATCAAGGCATGATTCAGTCCACCATTAAAACATGCTGACTGATTGTGAGGTAGATTGCAAGGGTAACACTAGTCGTACTCCTCTGCCATGTTGTTTTGTGTTGGAACCAAGGCTCTTGAGGATGTCGCTGTATTTGGATCATATGGCTGAAATGGCCTGACAGCTTGAGGTTGTCCTTGGTTTTGGTTTTGATTTGCAGCCTGAGGTGGTGGTGGTCTATTCTGTTGGTATGAGGGCCTAGCCTGGTACTGTGCTTGAGGCTGATACGGTCTAGCACTTTGAGCTTGTTGTCTTTTGATAGTCACGAGCTCATTCCCAAGGTTTTGCAGTTGTTTCATGACCTCCTGTAATTCCTTTGAAGTATTTGAAGATGTGGATGCCTCATTATTGCTTTGATTTCTAGGAGTTGGAATGGGATTCAACTCTGGTGCTTGACTGGTTGTAGGATTTCCCATATCCAGATAGAGATGTATTGGTGGCTTTGGTGCAAGCTTGCCAGCTTGGATCAAATAGTTCTCTGCTCTGATTGCTGTGTCATAGGCCCCTGGCAGCGTTGTCCCTCCCATTGATTGGATCATCATGGCTATGTCTGAATTTATAGCCTTTAAGAAATAAAGGAATGCTCCTTCGGCAGTTGGTCTAATAGCTATTGGGATCCTATCCCATGTCCATTGGAACCTGAAATTGAAATCTGTCATTTGTTCGTTAGGATCCCTTTTAATTGTTGTCAGCTGTTCCAATAAAGACAAATTATTAGCCCTCTCCCCGAATTGGTTGCAAAGAGCCGAACAAAGTTGGTCCCAATTCATAATAGACCCTGCTGTAAGGCTCCTAAACCATTGTAAGGCCCTACCTTTGAAAGATGAAGCCAAAAACTTGACTGCAACATCCATTTCATTTATTTCATGGATTGCACATGCATTAGCAATATCCTAGATGTGATCAATAGGAGTAGTATGATTTTCTCCTGTGAAATAGGGGATATTCTTTAGCACTGCAACTGGAATTTGGTTCTGAGCATTTAGGGAAAGTGGACTACTTCCCATGAAATTGACAAAGGGATTCGGTGGTAGGTGTGCCATTATGATTGGCCTAAGAACCCTAGTTGATGCGAGAAAATGCCTACCAGGTGGAGGTGTAGACAAAGTCCTGTTAGGCGGAGATGGTGATCTTTGTGGTCTTCTTCCTCTCCTTCCTCTACCTGGTGAAAGTTGCAAGTGGAAAAATAGCCCCTCTTCTCGATTATTAGACCTGGTTCGAATTCTTCTCATGTGCCTGGGCAATTTGTGCTGCTACACCACTGAACTCTATCCCTTCGGAGTCGTTAGATGTGTTAGAGAACAAGCCTCTAAAAGGCTGGATTTTGCCAAGTTACACACAAAACTTGACAATATTGAAAATATAATTTAAAATTTGAAGGACCCAGAGGAGACAATCTTCAATCCGGAATTCGGCCCTTGGCGTGCAGCTGCGGATCCCCGAAAAGTACAGGTGAAACTCAGGTCATGCGATGCAACTCACAAAACCCGAATTGCTATGTGTCGGAACTTGGAACATGTCTGACATCCTTCAAAACCTGAAATGCTGCTTTGATGTTCTCGGACCCCGAAAACCCGAAATCACTAAAAACCCAAAATTTCGGAAATCAAAATGTCAAAAAAATAAAGATACCCTTTTGAATATTCCCCTCAGATCTACCAACTGGTGCAATTTCGGCCTGTTTTGAGTAATTTAAGCCCTTGAAAAATGATTTCGGAGTTTAGCTTGGAAGGAGCAAAAATCCAAAATTTTAACACTGCAATTTCTTCGAGCCAAATTTCACGAAAACTCCTTCAAATTTTTGTGGAATGACCTCTTAGTCCCACCGGCCATGCCAAAACTGTTGGTGTCGAATCACAGCACCCCTGGATGCTGATCAGACTTCTAATTTGATCGCTCGAAGCATCCAGTGTGATTGCACAACATGGAGCTTTTCCCAAGTGTGGGACCTTGCGAAATCGAAAAAGCTCTCCGGATGAAGGCCGGATCATATTCCTCTGTTCAGATGCATGAATAAATGTAGAGGATTTACCAAAAAACCTAATCTAACTTGCCAAGGAGACAGGGTAGAGAATGCATAAAAAATAAAACCTAAACTACGGAGGTGATGCATTGAGAAATGTTAAACACTCGTTTTGCATTTTAAACACAAACCACATAGATGCAATACAAACACCATGCACAGGTAACCAAACTGCAATAAGAGATCAAAAAAATAGCAATAAATACATGAGAGGGTTTAGAATCAATCACAGACACACACACACACACACACATATATATATATATATATATATATTGCTCAAGGATCGATACAGTATATTGCAGTGGCCAAGGGGCAACAAACGGCATTACAATCCATATGGGAGGTTTGAAGGCTCCACAAATTCTCTTGCAAGCAGGAGAAAAGGGAGGATACAAAATGAAAATGTCCAACCTTTGATAAGAGCCACTCCTGGCCAATATATAGGAAGAAAAAGAGGAGAAGGGAAAAATTCAGAGTTTCCCCAACCACCTCCAAGACTGCACCTAACTTCCACAAATCATGGCGGTAGGTAAAAAAAAAACTCAACAAACTCGAAACATGGTGGACTGTCCATTTCCGCGTTGGGATTTTCCACCTGTCAGGTTCGGGGTTCCCTTGTGCATTTGCATCGGGCTTGGAGGATGGCTCGACATGCTTTCGATCCGTGTTTTCCCGACGTGCTTCTCCACCTCCGAAACCCGATTTCCCTTTGTGTCAGGTGTTCCAACCCTTGCGACATGTCCTTTGCTGTCAGGTTTTCCAACCCTTGTGACATGCTTCTACACCTTGCTTCTCCGCCTCCGAAACCTGATTTCCCTTCGTTTATCTATATTTACCCAGGGGGGTAAATATATACAACAGTCACCTCTATGAATTTTGAAGATGACTAATTGGAGGCTTGCTTCTGACTTGGGAGAATTTCTCATAATTGGATGATCATGGTTCTATTCTTTTAAAACCAATTTATCATTCTCCTCACCACATTCTAATTCCGCTCTAATATATCCCTTGATTCACAAACATACCAATTGATTGGAGGTAAATGGTACATCTTAACTGTCATGTATTCAAGGTAATACATCTCTGTCTAATCATCATGTAAAATATATGTATACTAGGAGAACGTGAATTTCCTCATCTCACTGATTTTCATCCTCATATGGTCCTTTTCATGCACTTCAAATTCATTAGTGCAATTGGCCCAGTAGTCCTCGACTTGCAATTCATGTTGTAATTATGGAACATAGAAAGAGTCAGGATCTTCTCGGATGTCAAATTAGGCCTGACAATGTAGGAAGGCAAATTCAAATGAGAGAAAGTAGCCTCCAGATGAGATGTGTCATTTGAGCTCTTACATGTGAATACACCAAGAGGGATAGGAAATGGAATCAACTTCTTTCTCCTGATTCTAAGCTTGTTATTCACTTGAATGATCTATCTGCAGAGATTAAACAATACAATTTTTTCACTAAGGTACTTAGGCAGCTTTAGCGGAAGCTTGGTTGAATCCAGAAACTCATAGGTAGGATAAAGTCAAGAATTTTATGAAATAAGAGCCATATTTATTGATCATGGACACCACTTTTGATGACATCCTAACCTCTAGATCTCCTTCTAAGCTTCAAACTACACATTTTGAACATTTCATTCAAGTGAGTGAAATGCCTATGGCTTTCCTACATCACGAAATGTGGAAGTTTCTCGAACGCATGCACTTTGGTAGTAATGTTTTGTGTGAGAGACAATCCTTTGAATAATCTTAAGATAGTGAGGAGATAGACCAAGTAACAAATCATGGGGAAATTCCTCATCATGGGTACCTAGAGCAGTTGCAATGGAGATTTTCACTGATTATCTATCCTAAGTCAATCCTTTGCTTTCCTTCTATCACTGTCAAGATGAAAAGGCCCATTCAGTCTTGAAAATCTCTTGTGTTTGCTTCACCCATAACTCTACTGAGGAGAGTGATGGTGTCTGAGTATCCTTCTCATAACTCACACCTTGGAAGGTTCTTAGGAATCCTTGATGTATTTATACCTATTTTCAAACATGAACCAAATGCAACCCCTTGTAGGTATGCATCCATCATTTCCTAATCATGCAAGGCCTTGTATTTTGAGATGACGACACGTTGGGTGATGTCGGTATCTACAGATAAAGTGAGATGGTTCTAGGGCTAATGAGCACCATTACTTTACCATTATTAGCTTGGATGGTTTTTATTTTTGGCTCATAGTAGTGAGAGAAGGATAGGACCAACTTAATACTTTAAACAAACATTGGGTGTCTTGTAAAAACAAACAAGCCACTAGTGAATATCTGATCTTCAATATTCTTTCAGAATTTGGTTGTCATGCAAGTTCTAAGGTCATTCAGGTACATGTACAGTACCTCATTATATTCTATCTTGTACTTGTAGGTGAAGGGTTGTGCCAGCTTCTGTCCTATCCAGTTCTGCTTCATATTTTCCTTAGAAATAAATACTTACTATTTTTATTAAGTATGAAAAAATAACTCCCTCGAACCTCAACTGAATGTTGTGACTTTGATTTCCCCTTCTCCCTGAGGTTCCTCACTCCTTTTGAATCAAATTTATATTTTTTATAGGTTCATGTGGGACCAATTACTATTTTTAGTAAGCACCAAAATGTCCGTTATGAATAATTCTCAGTTGTAGTGCATCTTCAATGTCTCTATCTCCTTCGCAAGTTCTTTTATTGATGAATTTTCCAAAATATCAGTCCCCTATGTGAAAGGCCTGCTATTTTTAGAGAGTAGGATTTTGGAGGTTGGATTGATGTGGAATGAATTTTTTTTATATGGATTTTTTTCCCAATATTTCCCCTCTAAAATTTTAGACCCACCCCGCTCAATAGTTTATGTGATTTTAAAATTTTGATTTTTCAACCTGGTAGTGCTTCTGGACATGGCAACCATTAATGGACCTCAAAAAATTTCAGGTCTATATTTCTCCTCCATTTGAAAAAATATATTATTTATATATGGGTTTTTTCTTCTTGTGCTTCAAGTGAAATCTTGATTCATTCCGACAGCCAGTTTGATGGGAAATCCAACTTTTTCTTCGTCGGGTTAGGAAAGAAGATTTCTTCATTGTGAATATTCTATGCAACACAAGGAGGGATTGATGTTGTGTTTTTTATGGTTTTTGAGAGAGGAAATAACAAAAATAAATGGTGTGTTGTTTCATGCACTGGTTTGTAAGATTTCTATGAATCTCCATTTCACGGCAAAGGAGGTTTTCATTGTTTCTTCTTCTTCGTTCTTCGTTTCTTCTTCTTAGCTTGATGAAAACTCATTTTTAGACCTACATATCTCCATGGGAAATGTATTTTTATGTATTGATCAAGTTTTTTTGATCTTTGGAAATGTAATAATGATGGTAGAAGGTTACAGAGAGAGTGTGCAAATATGGCTATGTACGGGAATGTTAGAAGTTAGAAGCGGGAAGCAGGTAAGTATTTAAAATTTAGATGAGAAGGGAGATGGGAAAAATTTTCAAGGTTTTCTATCCTTGAAATGTGAGGGATGTGAGGGACATCAAATTCCACAGTGATCAAGGTGACGACACGTGGCGAGGATCCGATGCCCTGGAATGAAAGCTAGAAAATCAGCTTTAAAGTAATTAGGGGCTAGAAGCAGGTCATATGAGTGATCAAAAGTATCCCTTAGGGGGCTGGGTGCATTTTTCAAGGTTTGATGTCCCTTACTTGTGAGGTACATAAGGGGAATAAAATTCCATGGTGCTCTTGGAGGTGACACATGGCAGAGGTCCAACGATAGGGAATTTGAGCTCCCACAAGCACTCCGGGGGCTAAACTTACAATTCTAGAGGTTGCATGAGGATCCAAAGGTCATATAGGGTATGGACACATTTTCCAAGGTTCAATTTCCCTAACCTTGAGGGAAATCATGGACAAAAAATCCTGCCAGGCTCCTAGAGATGATATGTGTCCTCCCAAAATTTAGTTAACTCTCAAACTCGCTCCACGAGGACAACTTGAAATGGTGATAACTTTGAGCTCCTGATGGACTTGTTTGATGAAATTTTATATGATCCTGACTAGAAATGTAATTTTTAATATAATGGTTGGGGTATTAGGTATCAATTCTTCCATTTGATCCCTAAAAAAACGAAATTTGATTTGGTATTCCACATGTGCATGTGAAACACTATTTGCAGACCTAATGCGCCAAAATGTTGAGAAAAAAATAATTTCACTATATTTTAGGGATTGGAAATATATTTTTGTAAATGTTTTTATTTTTTCATAAATCCATTCAGATATATCTCGAAATCACCTTCAAAAGGTTCTGCAGTGGTTTTGGCCTATACACTTGCCTAGGCCTGTTAACCCTAATTTTGGTAAAACTGCCCCAATTTCTCCGAGCCCTTCCAGAATCTTCCTAAATCACTTCCATGATGTCCCAAGGTGTTTAAATCACCTCCAAGTCCATGTTTTATTTTATCCTCCACTCCATGGGATAGTTCCAATCCTAGTAAGGCAAATGATAGCCCTTCCCACAACTGCCTGAAGCTTGTAACTTTTAATGAACTCCTAGAATCACCTAGGGGGAAATGAATGGACTTTCCTAAATCACCTAGGGGATGAGGTAACATTAATTGGGAGGTCATTTGGATGGATAGGATAGACCGAAGGTGTCTTGGAATGGTAGGACCTGAAAAAATTAACACAGGGGTATAGTTTTCATGCTCGGAAATTGTTAATTTCCATGTTACACATTTGCATGACAACAAGTCAAAACTCTATCACCAATTTTATCCAAGAACTACCTTTTTTATGGATCATAATTCATAGCACAAATACTCACTAGCTTGGGACAATGTGCTGAGGGAGGGATATCAGTGGCTAGGGAAATATTTCTAGTCTCAATTGTCGTCATGAATTCACTTTTATTTGACTACTGAGCCTTTGCAAGAAATCATCCAAATCAATATTTACCAAAAATATTTATGTGATTTTTTCCAAATCACTAGTGATATTGGAGGTGACATGAAATCTCTACTGTAGTGGCTTCGTTTTTCTATACCCTAATTTCACCCTTCAATTTTCTTACAAATTGTAAGTTAAACAATAAAAACATGAACGCAATACAATCCTTACCCA
Source organism: Taxus chinensis (assembly GCA_019776745.2). Classification (NCBI taxonomy): domain Eukaryota; kingdom Viridiplantae; phylum Streptophyta; class Pinopsida; order Cupressales; family Taxaceae; genus Taxus; species Taxus chinensis. The sequence continues at coordinate 542,386,393 of CM034152.1, read as the reverse complement.
TTTTTTTGTGCGAGTGTTATGAAATTCTCCCCTTCTCCTCTTGTTTTGGATTCTCTAGCTTAATATCAACACCTTTGGGTTGTTTTTTAATTATTACTTTGTGAAATCCCATAGCTAGGGCACCCAGATTTTCATATGCAATGGTCACGATTTGAAATGTTTGAAAACTTTTTTAAAATCTTCTTTGATTCATGAAAAAATGAATTAATGGAGGTAGCCATAAATGTATTACATCCTATTTGCCAAAATTTCTTCCTTTGTTTGAATGTAGACCATCCATGTGGCTTGATTTGGTGTTTTGTGGGATCATGGAGTATTTTTGCATATTTGAACTACCTTTCGAATGAGTGCAAATTTGTAATTTCAACCTGAAACATGCCTCTTAACTTTTGATGAGAAGCTGACATGTGTATCAATCTTAAGAATGACAGAGTCATGAGATTTATTTGCATTTTTGTTTTTATTCTCAACTAGGTACAAAACTACTAAGTTGATCTGAGTACCCACCTCTTGAATTTTGCTGAGAACATGACAAGTGTCCCTAGTGAGCCTCAGAGGCTTTGTTACATTTTACACTCCATCGGCTCACTGTTGTGAAAATGAATTATTGACTAGATTCTCATCTCTAATCTTATTCTGACACATATTTCTTTTTGAGAGTGGGGTCAACTTAGCCTTTTGCATTATTTGACTCGAATATTTGTGAGAATATTCACCTAGCTTTGGGGATAGGTTTGTAACTTGTAGTTATTATGTGAATTGTATAATTTTGTAAACCAAGCCCGTTGTAATGCAACTAATGGAAAAATGCCACATATCTTTGGGTGGCAAAAGAAAAATATCAAATTTATAATGAAGGTCTAAGGGACGATAGACAGGAAGGATTTACATGGTTAAACATGTTCAATCATCAATTTATTCACAAGGATTCTTCAAAGACGACATGATTATCACATTCCTCAACCGAAAAAGAGGATTCTAATTGGATTTTACAACTCAAACATGAAATTTCACTTGTGCTCAACATGATTTCATCATTCAAGCATAAGTGTTTTTTAACATTGAAACCAATCAAGGAAATATTTTGAAGTAACGCTCAGGATTAAAGGGAAAAATCAAAATGAGCATTAACAAAATGCCTTCAAATAGGTTCATCTCTACAAACTGCTTCATATGTCTTTTCAGGCTCAAGAATTAACAACTATCAGAACACACTCCATCATACCAAAAATCACTTCCAAGATTAAAAAAATAATGGAACATACTTATTAATGATTTATAAGCTATAAAAAACCTAAACCAATCCTTAAGAACTCAAAAACATCACTTTACCTCATATAGCTACTTGTACCCTACTAGAATGAAAATCCTCCAAACTTGAGCCTCAAATGACAGCTCATAAATTTTGTATACCTTATCCATTCTTCAAGTTTTATATATAAATGGAAATATATATGAACCAAATTCTCAACATAACTTGAATGGAGTCCTAACTCCCCCTATATTTTCTGAAATCTCAATTTTACTAAAGGTTGCTCTAAACTACCCCGAAAAATGTCAACACAAATAGGGCACACTTTGTAATTTTTCAGCATCACCATGACTTGAAACCTTCATTAAAATTTCTATCAACTCTTATGATTTCATAAATGGTAATTTAGGACATTACCCCATTTGGAAAAATTCTCCTTAAAACTAGAAGTCTATAGAAACAAGAAATTTAAGGTGGGGCCCACATATCACAACATGCTCTATCATACCTTTCTAGAAATTTGGAAGATTCCTCTACAACATAAAATCATTAATTTTTCACTAGAAATCAAAACAGGCTTAGTATACCTCTTCTTTTGCAAGCTACTCCTAGCTCAGGTTTTGCTAGGGTTTCAAACCACTTTATCTTCTTAACGATCATTCATAAAAACATGAGGATAAAACCACCTCATTATTTTTATTAAAGCTGCATAAATGACCCAAAAATCCATTCCAAATATATCAGGTCCCATGCAAAGCATACAAATCACAACAAGCATCAGAAGGTCCAACTTTGCCTTGAAATCACACTGGAACTTACCTGGTTTCACCAAAACTTACATAGCTTCAAAATTATTCTTTAGAATGACCTCAAATTTGTCATGAACCACCAAAAAAAACCTTATCTAAATTTCCATACTTATCATCTAGCTTATATAGCTCCAAAACTCTCCATCCAATCTCATTTACATGTGTTTTCTTGCCTAATTCCCATTGTTTACTTCCCAAGGACCCTGTAAATACATCATACCTCTACAAAATAACCTAAAACTAACCATACACTTCAATTACACTACCAATATGCTTCTAACATTCCCCATCATTACTAATTTGGTCCAAATATCATATATCTACCTCAATCTGCATGCATCAGGGCTAGAAACAAGCTTGAAATGACCTAACTCAATACTAACAACCCATGAAATGACCTCATGCAGAATCATGAACACTGAAAACACACCTCGTTGACCATATATGACATTATGACACACTTTATCCAACTCTAGAGAGCTCAAATAGTGACTATACTAGCTTAAACATGCACCAGGACTACACTAGACTCACCAAAAATTGACACTACCAATCAACCTTCATGTTTGACATCTAATTGACACATGATAGAGAATCATACCATGTCATGACACCATTTTCCATAAATGTATTTGACATAAATGACAACACAACCACGTAATGTTTGACAATCTCCCCCTTTATCATTGATGATAACCATCTTCAGAAACATTAATGGCAAGCAACATGACCAACACCTACATGACCTATTTTTCATTTTTTTGATGCTTCTCTCCTCCTTTTCTATCTATGTAAAATACTACTATGACGCAAAGACATGAAAAATGACAAAAAAAGACAAGAACAATGTAAAAAAATATCAAAATTGACTTACTTTCCCAAATTACTCCCCATGGGACTGATTCTTTCCTTCTTTGATTCCTTCAACAACATAAGAAGATCCTATAGACTTGTAATGAGCTTTCAATATAGACCCCCCTAGACTGGTATTCTTTTTTTAGACTTCAATCATGTTAAAACATCTTCTTTTAGGTCTATTCATGCTTAAAGCCAATGGTTTACTTCAAAAAAGTTTGTTGTTCCCTGCTTTAAGTCCAGAAACCATTGTGACAGTCCTTTGATAGATGCAAACAACTCATATCAATAATCTTGTGTTCATGAAGTGGACTAATATCATCATACACACCTCTTCTTATACTATACCTTTCTCAAGCACACAAGTTGCCTCCAACTCATTCATAACTCCACTTAGGACTATAAGCCCTAAACACCAACTCCAGTGCTTTCTTGGAAAAATTTACATAGCTTTAAAAAGCCCAATCACATCATGAATATCATACACTTCACTCCCCCTAGACTTAAAACACTCTACTCTAGTAAACCATACAATAATTAGGCCACATGCCTTGCAATTGATTCATGAGGATGAATATATACTTCATCATTGTCCCTGATTTTTTTATTTCAGTGTTTTTACCCTCCTTTATATGAGATGATACATGTGTGAGCTTTTGGCTTCCATTTCAAGACAATATATCTTCAAACATCACTATTTTTCTTTAATATCCTTTTTTCATCTTATAACCTTCATACTTGTCTTTGTGTCTTAAAAATATGCTCCCCTAGCTAATTAAGACCACACAATCATGTAGACTAACTATTTCATTTCTCAGAAAATACAATATCCTTAGCTCAATCATCATTCATTTAATCATCAAGCTCATACTTATAATACTACCTTCAAGGTATCACAACTTCAAGTCTTAAATATCACATAAAATCACTAAAAAAAATGCAAATACCCTCATATGCTTCTCAACCCTTTGTAGCTTCTTCCAATTATGAACCAAGACTTCTCTGTAACCTGTGACTCACAAATATCACTCTTCTCATGAATGCCATGTAAATACATTTCATATATTTTGATGACATCTCATAGTTTTATGTCCTTTCCAAACATTCATGACACACTGTCATCATTATACAAACATGTACCCTCTTTGATTTGACTTTATACCAATCGCACAATACAGTGACTGATCACATAGTTCATCATCATGATCTGCATGAATTTAGGTCACTAATGCAAGAGGATCATCACAAAACAACAACTAAGGAAATTTTTCACTCAATCATGATTGAAGAGGTCATATCAATGGTTTTAAGGCATGCTCAAGTCATGAATAAGGGGTCTAGATGAAATTTTAAATCTTGGAAATTCAAATTTTTGTTCCCTCCAAAAATTGTAATTCAAATTATAAAGCATGTAGGGACTTGTCAATGGGGGTTAGTTGTCTAAACATGTTGTAGAAATATTCTAAGGTGAAGTTTAATTCATCAAATGTTAGGAAAGATGTAAATATGTTCCCCATGATGTGTGGACCTAAATGACATGTGAGAGTAATTAAAAATCAGTTACAATTTAAGAAATAGTACATATAAAGATGAAAATTTGAATGATGAGGACAGTTATGAAGATTCCTTTGAGGAAAAGGAAGAGGGGTATGAGGAGTGATAATGAAGTGGAGTTGAAAGAATTTTGTAAACTTACAATTATATAAGTAATAAATTATCTATTTTTGTATAATATCCTACTTGCTCATGGTGTTTTCTGAGTATATTTTTCCTATTTGCATTGAGGAAGTAATTGGAACTTTGTTCTAAGTATGTTAAATAATTGAATCCATGAGTAATTTATTCTAGTAGGGTGGTAAAACCATAAACATGTCTCTATAATATGTGTTGTGCATTTGAATACTATAACCATGGTTGAAATATCCTTACAAGATGTTTTGAAATGATAAATTGTTATAGCACAAGTTGAAAGAAGGGGAGACTAATTTTTCAAGTTTATAAGGAATGGATTGTGGTAGTGACTACATGTTAAATATCTTTTGAAGTGATTACGAATGGAATTGTATTCATGATCTAGTTTGTAATTGTGCATGTTAAGTGAATTCTATGTTTCTCAATAAAAGGGATGACTAAGACTCCTTGTAGTGAAGAATAAATTTGAAACCTAGAAAGAAACTTGTTGCTAAAGTGTGTGACTTTATTTTTTAAGAAATAGAGTTGGTAAAACTTTGAACTGTGTGCCCACCTAGGTAGAGACATTAGGAAAGAGAAGAAAAAGAAGGTTTTTTGTGCTTCCCTAGATTCACTAGTAATATTTCCTTATGTACATCCTTGAGATGAAACTCATGAAAAATTTAGAACATTGAATCATTCTTCATAGAAATTTATTGCAAATATAGTCCTCTCGGAATCAAAGAGAGGGTTTGTGAGTAGGAGTGCTAGGGCTTATATTTTGAGGGGGTAAACCAATTACTTTTGACTTGATTTATTCACCATATCATGAATAGATTATGTGGGAAGATATAATGAAATAAAATTTAGAAATTAATGGTGAAAATGCTTTATTGTTGTGACAGTATGAGAATGAGCCTTCAAACATAGTCAGAGACTTTAATATGAGGACACATTAACAAAGGAAGCCATATTTTAATTTAGAGTTAAGCCTCACAACTTCAAATGCCTCAAGAAATCAATAATGGGTGATGGAAATGCCTGAGATTGTGTTCTAGAAATGAGTGGATTGGAAGTTATGAGAGTTTCTAGTCTATACATGATCTAGTAAGGATCTAGAAGCAAGAATACAAAAAGTGAAATTCAGGATGATATATATGAAATTGGTGAATGAAAATATAGGAGCATTAGGGGGTTGGTACATGTGAAATAATGAATCTTGTTATAATTTTTGGGTAGCTCTTGAAATCTAGGAGCAGAGTTGATGAAAGCTTCATTATCTTAAGGGTTGAGAGAAAAATTTATGAAAGAGACCTATAAGGATTGTGAAGAATAGTGAATTCTTGAGCTTTCAAAAGCATGTCAAGGGGGTAAAATTAAAAATATTGGAAGTGATAGTACTTTGTGGACATAGCCAAAGCCTTGGTTGCACTAGTGAAGCAAACAATTTGGATTGACAACTATATATGGAAGTTTAGAAATCAAATTGGTGAATATTGATACTTGAGACCTTTTTAAGATGAATTTGAGGTATATATAATATTTTTTGGAGTGTTTTATAGGATCAGAGGAGATTTACATCATTGAATAAGAATAGGGAGGCCAAAATACACATTGAACTAAGAACTAGTGCAAGAGTCCAAGAGGAAGTGAAAGGAAATGTGAGAGTGTATGAGCTCTTCAAGTGAGTTGAAAACTTTGGAACTTAAAAGGAAATGGTGTGAGGAAGATAGGAGAGTTTTAGTGGAAATGAAGTCATTTTAGTTTACTATATTATTATTTGGAAGAAATATGCCATTTTTGGCCTAATCTATGGTATTTTTTGCAAAGTTTAAGTGAAGATAACTGTTTAAGCCTATTTGTGGACTGAGTTATACATGGGTTCATGATTTTGTTTTCATCAGTCACCTTATCAAATTATAGCCCATTTTTTTCACCTTTTGGAACTTACTCTTCTTCTTAATGTCTTACTTATCATAGATACTAAATCTTTTCATAATAAAGACATCTATACCTTTTCATCCTTTTTGTACTCAGGCATAAGTTTACCTTTGGATAGGTACAACACAACCACTACAGTTTTCCCTTGATGCATACTTGAGATAGGGTTTGTTTCAATCCTTAATCACTCCATATACTAGAGCACACTTCTTTCAACCTCAAGAAACTCCTTCAGGCCTAGAATGGCCTCAAGCCTGTAGCTTCCTATATGAGCTCTTTATCTTATGAATAATTTTCATGACTCGTACCAATTACTTATCTGTCCAAAGCATGAACAACCATATCCTTTCCATTTTATTCTGATCTAACATCCTTCTAGACCATAGGATTAGACCTTACAATGAGCCTCCTCATGATTTGGAAAAAATCTTGCAATATGTCCTTATTTTTGACAATTGAAGCAAACAACACCTCTCTTTCTTCTTGGCTCAAACACACTAATATTCAATCCACAATATCCTTAGTCTCTATGTCCATACTCATAACATTAGTGAAATTTACCATTGAAAATAACCTCACTTCATGTCCAAGGATGACCTTCTCTCACAATCATCTAGCGCTATGACCAAAATCATGAAAAATAACAGTCAATATCCATTGAATGAAGATACCATATCTCATAGCATTAGGTTATCTAACAAAGTTATACCTTATAAAATTAGTCTTCTTGATCACCATAATATCTGATTTGGAACTCATACTAACTTCTCCATCACTCTTCACATGTACTCCTTCAAACCCTAGGCTGTTTTTGTCACTAGCCACCTTTATTCCTTCAAAATCCTAATCAATATATTTGGATACCTTCTCTAACTTTTCATACATTTTCAACCTGTTAGAAGCATCCTCTAAATCTGATTTAAGGGATTTCAAATTTTCTTCATACCTAGAACATTATTCCCCTTTATCCTTTAGGGATTTAGACATATCCTCCTCTTGATATTTCAAATGCTTGAGTTTGATCATGATATTTTTTCATTTCAATCATATTATCTTATAATACAAAAAACATAGACTCATCAATCTCATATTTTTTCCTCTAAAGATCAATTGACCTACCCATTTGTGCTTCTAGGATCTACCTCAAGTTGTTATACTTGCTTCACAAGGATCCACTCTGATACAAGTTGTTGGGTTAAATAGAGTCTAAAAGGGGGTGACTTATTCTATTAAAAATTTAAACCATTTCCATCCATCAGTCATTACCAATCAAATAACTATTCAACCATACAACAACCATATATGTGTTTACTTAAGCATTGAATACACCATACGCAAGAACAATAGTAAGAGAGTAAACAAGAACACAAAATATATGTGGGAAACCCTCAAGGGGAATAAAACGCATTAAATTTTTTTTTGATATTACTAACAAAAAATAAATTCAGTGAAGTACCAACTTTACAAGGAGCACCAACCCCTAGTTAGTAGAGCACCAACCCTACAAGGAGAACCAACCACTATTTTAGTGAAACACCCACTCCACAAGGATGATAAAACCCTATTATTAATA